>JAVIAB010000124.1:75620582-76220582 GCA_032433765.1 Megaustenia siamemsis
GTGTGTGAGTGGAAATAATATAGATCTAGGAAGCGCTGTGGGGGGTGGGGTGTGAGAGGAAATAATATAGATCTAGGAAGCGCTGGGGGGGGGGGGTGAGTAGAAATACTATAGATCTAGGAAGCGCTGGGGGGGGGTGAGTGGAAATACTATAGATCTAGGAAGCGCTGGGGGGTAAGAGTAAGTAATATAGATCTAGGAAGAGCGGGGGGTAAGGAGTAAGTAATATAGATCTAGGAAGAGCTGGGGGGTGAGAGTAATAATATAGATCTAGGAAGAGCTGGGGGGTGAGAGTAAAGTAATATAGATCTAGGAAGAGCTGGGGGTAAGAGTAAGTAATATAGATCTAAGAAGAGCTGGGGGGGGGGGTAAGAGTAAGTAATATAGATCTAGGAAGAGCTTGGGGGTGAGAGTAAATAATATAGATCTAGGAAGAGCTGGGGGAAGGGGGGTGGTGAGGGGAAATAATATAGATCTAGGAAGCGCTGGGTGGAGTGGGGTGTGAGAGGAAATAATAAAGGTCTAGGAAGCGCTGGGTGGAGTGGGGTGTGAGAGGAAATAATATAGATCTAGGAAGCGCTGGGTGGAGTGGGGTGTGAGAGGAAATAATATAGATCTAGGAAGCGCTGGGTGGAGTGGGGTGTGAGAGGAAATAATAAAGATCTAGGAAGCGCTGGGGGGTGGGGTGTGAGAGGAAATAATATAGATCTAGGAAGCGCTGGGTGGAGTGGGGTGTGAGAGGAAATAATATAGATCTAGGAAGCGCTGGGTGGAGTGGGGTGTGAGAGGAAATAATATAGATCTAGGAAGCGCTGGGGGGGGGGGGTTGGTGAGGGGAAATAATATAGATCTAGGAAGCGCTGGGTGGAGTGGGGTGTGAGAGGAAATAATATAGATCTAGGAAGCGCTGTGAGGGTGGGGAGGTGGGGGGGTGAGAGGAAATAATATAGATCTAGGAAGCGCTGTGGGGCGGGGGGGGGGGTGAGAGGAAATAATATAGATCTTGGAAGCGCTGGGGGGTGAGAGGAAATAATATGGATCTAGGAAGCGCTGGGTGGGGGGGTGAGAGGAAATAATATAGATCTAGGAAGCGCTGGATGGGGGGGGGGGTTAGAGGAAATAATATAGATCTAGGAAGCGCGGTGGGGGGGGGTGGTGAGGGGAAATAATATAGATCTAGGAAGCGCTGGGTGGAGTGGGGTGTGAGAGGAAATAATATAGATCTAGGAAGCGCTGGGTGGAGTGGGTGTGAGAGGAAATAATATAGATCTAGGAAGCGCTGTGGGGGGGGGTGAGAGGAAATAATGTAGATCTAGGAAGCGCTGTGGGGGGGGAGGGGTGAGAGGAAATAATATGGATCTAGGAAGCGCTGGGGGGGGGGTAAGAGGAAATAATATGGGTCTATGAAGGGCTGAGTGGAGTGGGTGAGAGGAAATAATATGGATCTAGGAAGCGCTGGGTGGGGGGGGGGGGTGAGAGGAAATAATATGGATCTAGGAAGCGCTGGATGAAGGGGGGGGGTGAGAGGAAATAATATGGGTCTAGGAAGCGCTGGATGAAGGGGGGGGTGGGTGCGAGGAAATAATATGGATCTAGGAAGCCCTGGGTGGGGGGGGGGGGTGAGAGGAAAATAATCTGGATCTAGGAAGCGCTGGGTGGGGTGGGGGAGAAGAGAGGACAATTATGTGGTGTAAAAAAAAAATATCCATTCAAATATTATGGACACCGTCTCGTCATTGACATGTAGGAGTTATGGCGTCAAGGCTCATTATTTTCTTGTCATGATGACATTGTTGTATAATGATATGTACAGCATTACGCCATGTTTCAATAATATCCCAAAATAATTGTCATGTTTTCATTTTTATTGGAAATCATATTATATTGTTATCATACACACAAAGGAAGTCATACATACGAAGTCACATAAAAAAAACCCCACTGATTCTTGATTGTGAAACACAAACTCTGGCCCCAACATCTCGTTCAAATGCACTATGCATGCGACCCATTGTTCTCACGGCAGACCACAGAAATGGGATAGATGCTGTACCGATAGTTTTCTTAACGTTAAATTGGTATCAATATCATTCATATTTTTAACATTTTATTTTGAAGTTACATTTATGTGGAAGAATATAAACGTCAAATATTATCCTCAAGCATTAGCTTCTTTGTTCAATTGTTCTAACGACACATTCTTACTCTAGAGCATTAACTTGTTTGTTCCACTATTCTAATATCACTGGAGTCTGTAGAAATGTGGTTTTACAGAAGAATGTTGAGAGTACCATGGACAGCTAAGAAGAGTTATGATGTTCTGAGAGAGGTCAAAGCAAAAAGAGAGCTAATTTCCAATATTAGGAAGAAACAATCATCATTTTTTGGCCATGTTATGAGAAGAGAACAACTGGAATATATTGTAACAACTGGAAAAATTGAGGGATGAAGAGATAGAGAGAAGCAAAGAGAAAAATAAACAGACAGCTTAAGAGAATGGCTTGGCAGAAGGTCAACAACAGAAATGATAAATAGCTGCCGAGATCGAAAGTCGTGGAGAGACATGATCACCTACGCCAGTAGGCCCGGTACTTGATGATGATGATTCTAAGGACAAATTCTTTCCCTAGAACTTTAACTTCTTTGTTCCATTATTCTGTATCAGATTTTTAACCTATAACATTAACTTCTTTGTTATATTATTGTAATGTTAAACTCTTACACTAAAACATTAACTTCTTTGTTCTTTACTTCAAAGTCAAATTCACACCCTAGACATTAACTTCATTGTTCCATTATTCTAAAATCATATTTTTACCGTAGAACATCAATTTCTTTGTTCCGTTATTCTAAAATCACATTTTACCGTAGAACATCAATTTCTTTGTTCCATTATTCTAAAATCACATTTTTACCGTAGAACATCAATTTCTTTGTTCCGTTATTCTAAAATCAATTTTTTTTGTGTGAACATCAACTTCTGTGTTCCATTTTTCTAAAATCAAATTCTTACTCTAGAACATTAATTTATTTGTTCCTTTAATTAAGACATATTCTACCCTAGAACATTAACTTCTTTGTTCCTTTACATCAAAGTAAAATTCTGACCGTAGAACATTTAACTTCTTTTATCCTTTTCTTCAAAGTCAAATTCTTAACCTAGAACATGATATTCTTTGTTCTTTACTTCAAAGTCAAATTCTTAACCTAGAACATGACATTCTTTGTTCTTTTACTTCAAAGTCAAAATCTTAACCTAGAACATGACATTCTTTGTTCTTTTACTTCAAAGTCAAATTCTTAACCTGAGAGTGGTTGGTCTCGAGGCAAGACGCCGGCCTCGAATAAGAGAGGTTGTGGGTTCAAATCCCGGCTGCACCAGTTGAGATTTTATTTATGATTTCTCTCTGTGGTAACCAGGCCACAGGAGCGAGGCCCGGCTTGAAACGTCAACTACTCATGGACGTAACAAATATGAGTACCTCCGAAGACAGAGCTATCTGCCTGGGCGGCTAGGGACCCAGGGAACAACGGATTAACACGCAACATTCAGATCCTAGTCTCTAGGGACTTCGTCAGAACTGTCAACGAAAACTGGCGAACGAAAAAAAAAATTCTTAACCTAGAACATTAACTTCTTTGTTCCTTACTTCAAAGTCAAATTCTTAACCTAGAACATTAACTTCTTTGTTCCTTTACTTCAAAGTGAAATTCTTAACCTAGAACATTAACCTCGTACTTTGATAATTCTCAAAAGCTACAATTCTGACATCACAGTCCGTCAACAAGACTGCAGCTCATCACCTCGATGTCCATCCATTGATGACAAAGAGCTGTCTCTGGGATATTTCCTGGCACAGCTGGTCCAAACACATTATTCAGTCTGACACCCAAGTTCGCACTAACTCTTGTATCGTCCTTTATTTCTTCTTGTATCCTATTACTGCCTGTGCCATGTAGCGTCCCAGAGATGAGGGTTTATGGCTTTCGCTTGTTGTGTAGCTGGAGTTGTGACGTTGAAATTAGTTCATGTTTTCTCTGTAGCCGAAATTCTCCATTTTATATATATATAGATTTGTTAATATATCGTTATATATAATTTTTGTGTTTGTTGCTCGTCCAGATGAAGGCCTACTTGGCCGAAACGTCGACTTTTGTTTCGTCCATTACCACGTAAAGCTGTCACCATACCACTTTGTTCTTTCTTTTTTTAGTATTGCTATTCTCCATTATAATAGGCTCGAAATGCAGGTGGGTGGGATTTAATTATATTTGGATGTACAATTTGATCGTTTCTTGTTCAATATGTAAGGTTTGATTATATTTGGATGTACGATTTGATCGTTTCTTGTTCAATATGTAAGGTTTGATTATATTTGGATGTACAATTTGATCGTTTCTTGTTCAATATGTAAGGTTTGATTATATTTGAATGTACGATTTGATCGTTTCTTGTTCAATATGTAAGGTTTGATTATATTTGGATGTACAATTTGATCGTTTACTTGTTCAATATGTAAGGTTTGATTATATTTGGATGTACGATTTGATCGTTTTTGTCAATATGGTAATTTGCTGTGTAAACAAGATCAAGTAACTCAGAATTTATGCCCGGACAAATTTTAAACCACAACGCAAAGTCAGCAATTTGCTTACCTGGTCTCTCTCCCTCCATCACTCTCTTTCTGTTCTCTCTCTCTCTCTCTCCCCCTGTTCAAATGTAGTATTGCTGTGCATGTTTTGTGTGTCTGTGGGTTTGTCAGCGGGCAGAGAGAGTCAGAGAAATTCATTGCAACTGTCAGGAAATTTTAGTTGGGAAAATCCTTACTTCATTCATTCCGTGACCTATAGTTTGTAAGGCCAAACGTGGAAACGGATAAAGGAACGCAGAAGTGCAGCCTGACAAATTGTTGTGCAACTGTTCTTCCACTTCTTTCCTTCCTCATTTGCCTTTCAGCGTAACTGAGATTATAATTTGCGTTATTTTGCTCTTCTGTTGCCCTCTGCTGCTGTTATGTTTTCTAGTGTTTTTAATATTCTATCATTCCATTTTTATCATGGCCAGCCTTGAGTCTCGTGTTCGTGAAACGTTTATTAAAGGCTCGTTATGTTATTTTGGTATTCTGTCATATCATGTGACCAAACCATTTTATCTGTTGTTTCTTTATATATTCTATAACGAGGGGCTATTCCTAGCTTTTTTCTCAGTTCATTTCTTATCTTATCTCTCAGACTGTTTCCTGTCATTCGTCTAACACATTCATCTCTGCAGTAGTTATTTTCTTATTGTTCTTGCATCTAGGGTCCAGGCCTGGCATTGGTAGCACAACGTTTGGATGAAGATTCTATTATATAGTGCCTGTTTTGCCTCTTAGAGTTAAATCCTTGTTGGACAATAGTGGTGATAGTTGTCCGATAATTTGGCAAGCTATGTTTGCATCTCTGAATAATAAAGAACATGTACTGGCAACAAACAACGGCCATAAGAGCTGGAAGTCAAATGGGAATGTTTCAACAAATAAAACAGGGTATTAGGCAAGGTTGTGTGGTGTCGCCAGTTTTATTTAATATGTATCATCATCATAATGTGCCGTACCGGTTGGCGTTGACGATCATGTCCTCCCACAATCTTCTATCCACAGTGCATCGTTTGAGTTCTGTTGTTGACTGTTTTCCATGCCATGACACCAAGCTATCCAGTATTTTCTCTCTTTGTCGTCCGCGATCTCTCTTTCCTTTTTTTTTGCCAGTTGTAACCAAGTATTCCAACTTTCCTCTTCTCATGATGTGCCCAAAAAATGTTGATTGCCTCTTTCTGATGTTTTTAAGAGCGCCCTTTTGTGTTGTCCTCTTTGAGAACTTTCTCATTGGTCTTTTTAGCTGTCCAGGGAACTTTCAACATTCTTCTGAGAAATCCCATCTCTGTGGCCTCTAATCGTCTTTTCATTTGTTTGTCTATTTTCCATGATTCGCTTCCATAGGTCAGAATTGGTTCTATATAGCATCGATGAACTCTCTTTCTCATTTATGTTATCATAGATTTGTTAATATGTATAGTGAGATTATTTTAAGATCCATAAGGGGCATGCCTGGAATAACAATCGGAGGTCATAACATAAATAATCTATGGTATGCTGATGATACAGTCTTAATCGCAAAGAGTGAACATGAGTTACAAGAAATATTAAACATTATAGTGAAGAAAAGCAAAAAATTAAGGACTCAAGCTTAATAGCAAAAAGAGAAGAAAAAAAAATTCTTAACCTAGAACATTAACTTCTTTGTTCGTTTATTTCAAAGCAAATTCTTAACCTAGAACATTAACCTCGTACTTTCATAACTCTCAAAAGCTATAATTCTGACATCACAGTCCGTCAACAAGACTGCAGCTCATCACCTCGATGTCCATCCATTGATGACAAAGAGTTGTCTCTTGTATATTTCTCGTTACATAGGTAACGAGAAAGCAAAAGACATCACTGCAATGCACAGTAAAGACAAACGGAACAATATTAAAACAGGTAAATGAATCTGAATACCTGGGAACTTTGTTAACCTCAGATGGTAGATGTACAACAGAGGTGAGATGCAGAATGGCTCAGGCAGAAGCAGCTTTCTAAAATATGTGGAAGTTACTGTGCAATCCATTTTTGACAATAGAAACAAGAAAAAAGAGTTCTTCAATGTTATGAAGAGCCAGTCTTAAAATATGGATGTGAATCATGGACAAAATGACAACAGACAAGAAAATAACTGGAAGCTGTGGAAATGTGGTTTTACAGTAGAATGTTGAGAATACCATAGACAGCTAAGAAGAGTAATGAAAACGTTCTGATAGAAGCTAAAGCTGATTTCCAATATTAGGAAGAAACAATCATCATTTTGTGGCCATGTAATGAGATGGGAACAACTGGAATATATTGTAACAACTGGGAAAATTGAGGGACGAAGAGATAGAGGAAAGCATAGAGAAAATATATCAGACAGCTTAAGAGAATGGCTTGACTAAGGCCAACAATAGAAAAGATAATTAACTGTCGAGATCGAAAGTTGTGGAGAGACATGATTACCTGCGCCAGTAGCCATGGTACTTGCTGATGATGACGATGTTGCATCTTGAGTCTATTTCTGTTGCTTGTCGTCTGTGACTAGACTTCCTATATATTTTAATATTCCTCCACTTGTTTCAATTGTCTTCCGTCTATCGTTATGTTGATGTTCTATTTCTCTTTTGCGATATATTCATGACTTCTGTTTTGCTGATGTCGATGTTCATGTTGTATTGAGTGCCTGTGCTGTGTTCGTCTATTTAGGTTTTCTTCCGGCTCGATTGTTTCATGTATTAGTGCCTGATCGTTTGTAAATAAAAGT
Source organism: Megaustenia siamemsis (assembly GCA_032433765.1). Classification (NCBI taxonomy): domain Eukaryota; kingdom Metazoa; phylum Mollusca; class Gastropoda; order Stylommatophora; family Ariophantidae; genus Megaustenia; species Megaustenia siamemsis. The sequence goes on from JAVIAB010000124.1 coordinate 75,627,954, forward strand.
CGTTAATCCACTCTGTCTCCGATTGGTTGGCTAACTCATGATGGGTTGGATATGTAATCCATGTAGGTGATAAACAATGGAAGGAGATAGTGCGCGCCCCTTTCTTACTCCTAATTTAAATTAAAAGTGGTCCTTGTAACCTGCTGCTGCTCTGAATGTGCAGCTGCAGTTGATATGGAAAGTTCTAATTATAGCTCGTTTCAAATCACGTGCCCAACTTCAAAACGCTATTACTCAGTAACCGTTTGTTAAAAACTGTTGAAATTTTCCAAATGTTATTAGAATGCAAAAGACCCTTTAAATGTATATTTAACAAATATCTTGCAGCTGCAGTTTTCTTAAAGCGGCGAATTTCTTTGATGTTTGTCAAAATTGTAAATTGTGAACCCCTAAATAATAGAAATTACCGTAGTTGCTGGTCTATGATTAATTTTCACTAGGTAAAGCCGTGGCCGTAATGGGGAAATAACCTAATAAGACAAAACACCAGGAGAATTATTGTCTTCTCAGTTCGAGGACGGACGATAATATCAAGGTATACCTGTATGTCCAATTTTCATAGTTGTGTGATCCTAATAAGGACCGTTTGTTGAACTAATTTAAGGTAATATAGGGGCCAACATTGTGGGGGCTATATACTTTCATTCTGAATCAGACGAGTCTAAAAGATTAATAACTGTTTGGGGTTGAACATTCCAAAAACCATCATTTTTCCAATATTCCTCTTCCTGTTTTAAGACGTGGTCTTCACATTTAGCCCAATAATCTTTGTCTATATTTAATAAAGCGAGATTAGCAAGAGTCTTTACATCGCATATTTTGAATGTTGTATTTTCATCTGCCACTTGTCCTTTTAATTTTGCCCAGATTAGTTCTATTGGATTTAAATGAGCATGGTAAGGCGGCAGCCTCAAACTTATATGACCGTGCTCTTGGATAATCTTATCTATTTGAAAAATCTTTGTCCTTTGTTTTTTCTTTACTAGAGATAGTAATTCAGGTTTTAAGTACATGTTATTAAATTGTATGTGCTCCTTTGTGAGCCATATCTTAATAGCATCTTTTGTACTGGATGACGTCGGGACTTTATCTTCAAGTGCAACAATGTTGTGGTACGCTGCATTGTCCATTATTAGGCAAGATGGTCGATCTAGTGATGGGAGAACAGAATTTTCAATCCAATGTCTAAATATGTGACCATTCATCTCAGAGTGATAATCCCGATTGTCTATGGATTTTGAAAGAAAAATGAGGTCTGCATTCTGTATTAGTCCATGTTGTCGACTACCTGCATGAGCAATTATCAAGCGCTGTCCTTTGCTGCTAGGTATTAATCTCTTAATCTTTCCATCTGATGACTGCCATTCCCTTTGGTTAGTGTGGTGAGCATTGATCCATGTTTCATCCAAGTACACAATATCATAACCTTGCTTGCGCACCTCTTTTACTTCACGTAAGTGCTTGCTTCTCATGACTACTATATGTGGCTTCTCACAGATGATGTTTCGTCCATTGGAATACTTTCTGAATGTAAAGCCTGCAGCTCTCACATTCTTCCATAATGTAGACTTTAATATTTCAATACTGTTGTTCTTTTTCAGCGATACTTTTAATTTTCTTATTGTAACAGTTTCATTCATACCCAACATTTTGCGAATTTCACTTCTAATAAGTTCACTGTCGAAATTATCCAACATTTTTGCTCTTCCTTGTGATTTTGTATATTTGGAACATTGACGGTCACGTGCTTGAATCCAGCGATTAAATGACCGTTTAGATAAATCCAAAATGTGTCTTGTCCTATTCTCAGGGTTTTCTAAAGAATGAAATAATCTTCCTCGTTTAGCCTCTTTGCAAAAATAGTCATACATTTTTATTGCGATGTTTTGTAAACTGCAGAATTTCATTTTAAGACTCATGATAAATGTTATCGTTCCACGTATGCACCTATGAATGAACGGAAATGGAACACACAATTTCTCGTGTTTTTTTATGTGTCTAATTGAGTCAAAAAAAACCACGGTAAAAAGCGTGCAAACACGTCAATTTTACCGTGTATGGATTTTTACTCGCTATTTTTAACTTAAAATACTGTAAACATTAAGTTTTGACTACATCAATGGGTCGTTATAAATTTATTTAAATCAAATAAGCAACAATAATAACCAAATGTTTTTTTTAATGAAATTAATTCCCTGTTGGGTTCTAATCATTATAACTTTACATGCAAATTTTGAACAACTTACAACAAGCGGTTAAAAAGCTATCGATTTTAAAAGTTGGGCACGAGTTATGCAACAAGCTATAGGTTAGTTAGATGTTGGCTTACTCCGTATGCCTTTTTTCGCCATAATTTAGGCGTATAACTTTCTCACATGGAACTTGATGGGAGAAACCTCTATATTTCAGTCCTCGTGCTTTTTTTCATATTGGTATGCTGAGTGCCAGTTGCCAATCTTCTGGGGCTTTCTATTGTTCCCACAATGCATTTTATATTCTGTTGTATTCCATGTAACTCCTGTTTCTTCTGCTGCTGCTATCTTTTCTACTGGTATTTGTCTCTCCCTGATGCTTTATTTCTTTGGTGCATGCTTTCTTACTTTTTCGATTTCGTCTATCATGATGTTGGGTTTAGTGTTTGTGCTTTCTTGTGTGGTCTTGCTTGTGCTATTGATAAGTTAGGATATGTTCAGTAGATCTTCCAAATATTCTCTCCGCCTCTGTCGCATATGTTGATTATTTGATATTGGCTGTCCGTCTTTGTCATTTAATAGTTAAGTAGGATCGTCTAATCTTTTCTCGTATTTGTTGCTTTTACTGCTTTGTAGAGGTCTCTTGTGGCTGTCTTGTAGTCTCTACTCATCTTTTGTGAGAATTTCTTCTAGGTGTCTCCGAATTCCGTCGCAGTGTTTGCTTAGCTTTCTGGGTCAAAATGTTAACTTTTTTTTTTCGTATTAAGACATTAAAAAAAAAAAATTCCCATGTATTTTCTTCTAACTTCACATCGAAGGTTGGCTGCCTTGCTGCACCATTTTACTCATAATATAATATAATATAATATAATATAATATAATATAATATAATATAATATAATATAATATAATATAATATAATATAATATAATATAATATAATATAATATAATATAATGTAATGTAATATAATATAGTGTAGTGTTGTGTTGTGTTGTGTTGTGTTGTGGTGTGGTGTGGTGTTGTGTTGTGTTGTGTTGTGGTGTTGTGTTGTGTGTGTTGTTGTGTTGTGTTGTGTTGTGTTGTGTTGTGTTGTTGGTGTGTTGTTGTGTTGTGTTGTTTTGTTATGTTGTGTTGTGGTGTTCTGTTGTGTTGTGTGTTGTGTTGTTGTGTTGTGTTGTAGTGTTGTGTTGTTGTGTTGTGTTGTGGTGTTGTGTTGTGTTGTGTTGTGTTGTGGTGTGGTGTGCGGTGCGGTGTAGTGTAATGAGATATATACGTTCTCATTGGTTCACCTATCCGTCTTTTGAGGTTGTTCAGTCCACTTTAGTCTTGGTCAACCTTACCTTTTCTAACTTGTACTTTCCCTTCCAGGATGACTTTTAGTAGGTTTTTGTGTCTCTTCAGATGTCTTGCACATTTTAGATATCTTGTTTTAATTATGTGACGTTATTTTTTTTTCTTTTTCAGCTGATTTCGAACATCCATATTTGTCTTCTAACGCAATTCTCCCCATTTTTCTACAAATCCACATTTTAAAGTCTTCCTTTGTCTGATGTTTTACTCCTTAATGCGCCTCTTTCTGCATCATACATGCATGTTAAGTAGATATAGCTTTTTCATATTCGTAGTATTAGTTCTGGTGTTTTTTGCCTTCATGTAAGTATATTTTCATGTTGTTAAAATTCCTGTTTGCCATTTCTATTCTTGTATTATTTCTGTCTCACATTGTCCACCACTTGTAATAACATAGCCAGGAGGAGCTATATTCTTGAACTCTTTCTAGGTTCTTTCATTTTGCTTTTTTAAATATACTTTTGTAGGTTTTTGTGTTATCTCTGTTTATAGTCATAGATTTAGTCTTTTTAATATCCATATCCAACCATATTCTTTGCAAATTTTGTTTATTGTGTTCAATAGTTGTGGATTTTCTGCTAGTAAACAGCTTGCCGACACACCTAATACAACCTAGCGAATCACTATATCACGAACAACAAGCAGGTTTCAAAATAGCGGACGAAACATCAAATTGATATGAAGTACAAAAAAATAGGGAGGCAAGGGTCCATCCTTTCTCCTGACCTGTTCAACATATTTGCTGAGAACATCATGAGAAATGTCAGAAACATTTACCGATTTCTGAAGCTCGATCACAATAAATGGCAACATTCTCCCAGAACTTCGATACGTTGATGACTGAGTGCTGCTCTCAAATCGCAAACGAATTGAGATACTTGAATGTCTTAAAACAACAGTGAAGAGAAAAATGTCGAGCTAAATATAGAGTGAACCAAGATAACTGGCACTGACAACGCAAAAAGCCAACTCAAAATAATCGTCAACAGTGAAGAGCTTGAAGCTGTAACAAACTAACAATGGAGACTGCCAGGAAGAGATCACAAGAAGATTAGCAACAGCAACACACAAATTAAACTCACGAGGAACATGTGGCTGAATACCAGCAAAGCAGTCACATTAAAATTACGGAAGGCATGTATCTTCCCCTTAGCAACATATGGATGTGAATGGTGGACAATCATGCTATCAGCTAAGAAAAAAATCGATTCATTCGAAACAAAAAGTTACAGGAAAATCCTTAAGAAACCATTGGATAATTAAAAAAGAGCAACAATGATATATATTAAAAGACTTAATCAATAACAGAGCCGCGATTGCTCAGTGGTTAGTGAACTGGACTACAAAAGAAAAGAGGTAGGGTTCTATCCCAACCGACGGCTTCCGGTTCACCCAGCCTTTAATGCGTACCGGATTTTTTTCTGGAAGGTAAAGCGGCACGGGCGTAATACCGACCACATTACCCCAAAAAGCATGCGAGGAAGGTCTGTACAATTTATGGTCACCAACACCATATTCCCTATACGCCATTTGACGTGACGGAGGTACTTTACTTTTTATTTTTTATTTTTAAACAATAACATCAAATTACTTATCAACACGATTCCACAGAGAAAATTCAAATATATGGACACGTCAAAAGATACAGCTGGCTGGGAAACAACAATAATGGAAAGCATGTTTCCTGGGCGTCGCATCAAGGGGAGACCAAGAAGAAGGTGGTTTATAGCGACCAAAGAGACCTGAAACAGAAGTGGGAGATATGTCTATAGACAGAGATTCTTTCAGACGAGCTGTGATGAAAACAACGTTCTGCAAAAGACGCGCCACCTGATGATGGTCTATACGGTGACATCAGAATATCTTCAATTATTAATGATATATCCATTAGCGTCTAGACGTATCATTTTTCGTTGACACCATATTTGTTAAAGTAAGCAAGAACATAACTGGAGTCTGTAGAAATGTGGTTTTACAGAAGAATGTTGAGATTACCATGGATAGCTAAGAAGAGTAATGAAAAAGTTCTGAGAGAGATCAAAGCAAAAAGAGAGCTAATTTCCAATATTAGGAAGAAACAATCATCATTTTTTGGTCATGTAATGAGAAGAGAACAACTGGAATATATTGTAACAACTGGAAAAATTGAGGGACGAAGAGATAGAGGGAAGCAAAGAGAAAAAATACCAGACAGCTTAAGAGAATGGCTTAGTAGAAAGTCAACAACAGAAAAGATAAATAACTGTCGAGATCAGAAAGTCAAAAACAGAAATGATAAATAACTGTCGAGATCGAAAGTTTATGGCGAGACATGATCACATACGCCAGCAGGGCCGGTACTTGATGATGATGATGTTAAAGCAAGTCAGAAAATGCAGAACATGAAACTGCTAGGATAAGAACACATCCCTGTCACAAAAAAGTCTTCACATTAACCACATGGCTGGCGAGCACATCCTTCACTTTAGACCTCCATTTGCCAGCGCGTGTCTTTCAAGGTCGCTGCCTGAGGTCTATTTCTGGAATATTCTGTCCGTGGCATTATCGAAATATGTGAGAAATGCAACACCCGTGCTGCATGTGTAATGAACATAAATGCTCTACTCAAACATGCTGTTAACATTATCTAGCTACCGATCAAATCCTTCAGAAAGAAAACAACTGAATGAGTATGTCGCCAAAGTAAACTTACCGTCAAAAGTACCGACCACATTATGGAATATGTTGACAAAGTTGTACAAGCAACAACACTGGATATTGAAATAAATCCCCACTATCTAAGGTGTTGAAGAACAGCAAGATTTTACAAATAGATTTTATAATAAATGATTGATAGATTTGATTTTCTGCTCTATCTCAGTGGAAAATCGACAATTCGGGTCTCTATGTTTTTCCTCATTGCTACTTGTTCTCATGTCTCATGTCTACTATTTTATTAATGCATCGACTTCTAGGTCTACTGTTTCTCTTTTTCCGTTGCTTCTCGAGGACGGGGCGAGTAGAAAGGGGATGCTTTCATGTGTGATACATATCCACATTGACTGTGTGAGTCTACAATATTGTAACACCAATTTTTCTCCCTCAACATACTTATTTTACAATTTTAGCTTTTTTTTTCGCGTTCAATATTATTGTCCAGCATTTCATTTCCCTGTGATGATTTTTCATTTTCTTTCGACTTTGAATGCCCGTGTTTACATTAGATGCATAGGTGTCACAGAGTTAGATATTTGTTGTTTTATTGGATGTAGTTGTCTAGTCATCTGGTGGCTTTGCAACATTTGTTGTTAATCTTTGTTTGAAGTATGTCGTTTTTTACGTTAAAGACCTTCGCTTGCTATCAGAATTTGTTCTCTAGGAAAACTTTTTCCAATGTTCATATTTTCGCTGTGATCATAATTTCAACTAGTGATTGTAACTTCAACTAGTGATTGTAACTTCAACTAGTGATTGTGCCTTCTACTAGTGATTGTAACATCTAATAGTGAATGTAACTTCTACTAGTGATTGTAACTTCAACTAGTGATTGTGCCTTCTACTAGTGATTGTAACATCTAATAGTGAATGTAACTTCTACTAGTGATTGTAACTTCTACTAGTGAATGTAACCTCTACTAGTGATTGTGCCTTCTACTAGTGATTGTGCCTTCTACTAGTGATTGTGCCTTCTAGTAGTGGTTGTAACTTCTACTAGTGATGGTGCCTTCTAGTAGTGGTTGTAACTTTTACTAGTGATTGTGCCTTCTAGTAGTGGTTGTAACTTACAATAGTGATTGTGCCTTCTAGTAGTGATTGTGCCTTCTACTAGTGATTGTGCCTTCTACTAGTGATCGTGCCTTCTACTAGTGGTTGTGCCTTCTACTAGTGATTGATTGTGCCTTCTACTAGTGATTGTGCCTTCTACTAGTGATTGTGCCTTCTAGTAGTGGTTGTAACTTCTACTAGTGATTGTGCCTTCTAGTAGTGGTTGTAACTTACAATAGTGATTGTGCCTTCTAGTAGTGATTGTGCCTCCTACTAGTGGTTGTAACTTCTACTAGTGATTGTAACCTCTACTAGTGATTGTGCCTTGAACTAGTGATTGTGCCTTCTATTAGTGATCGTGCCTTGAACTAGTGATCGTGCCATCTACTAGTGATTGTGCCTTCTACTAGTGATTGTGCCTTCTACTAGTGATCGTGCCTTCTACTAGTGATCGTGCCTTCTACTAGTGATCGTGCCTTCTACTAGTGATCGTGCCTTCTACTAGTGATTGTGCCTTGAACTAGTGATCGTGCCTTCTACTAGTGATCGTGCCTTGAACTAGTGATCGTGCCTTGAACTAGTGATCGTGCCTTGAACTAGTGATTGTGCATTCTACTAGTGATTGTGCATTCTACTAGTGATTGTGCCTTCTACTAGTGATCGTGCCTTCTACTAGTGATTGTGCCTTCTACTAGTGGTTGTGCCTTCTACTAGTGATCGTGCCTTCTACTAGTGGTTGTGCCTTCTACTAGTGATCGTGCCTTCTACTAGTGGTTGTGCCTTCTACTAGTGGTTGTGCGTTCTACTAGTGATTGTGCCTTGAACTAGTGATCGTGCCTTGAACTAGTGATCGTGCCTTCTACTAGTGGTTGTGCCTTCTACTAGTGATCGTGCCTTGAACTAGTGATCGTGCCTTGAACTAGTGATTGTGCATTCTACTAGTGATCGTGCCTTCTACTAGTGATCGTTCCTTCTACTAGTGCTCGTGCCTTCTACTAGTGGTTGTGCCTTCTACTAGTGATCGTGCCTTCTACTAGTGGTTGTGCCTTCTAATAGTGGTTGTGCCTTCTACTAGTGATCGTGCCTTCTACTAGTGATTGTGCCTTCTACTAGTGGTTGTGCCTTCTACTAGTGGTCGTGCCTTCTACTAGTGATCGTGCCTTCTACTAGTGGTCGTGCCTTCTACTAGTGATCGTGCCTTCTACTAGTGATCGTGCCTTCTACTAGTGATCGTGCCTTCTACTAGTGATCGTGCCTTCTACTAGTGATCGTGCCTTAAACTAGTGATCGTGCCTTGAACTAGTGATCGTGCCTTGAACTAGTGATCGTGCCTTCTACTAGTGATCGTGCTTTCTACTAGTGATTGTGCCTTGAACTAGTGATCGTGCCTTGAACTAGTGATCGTGCCTTCTACTAGTGATCGTGCCTTCTACTAGTGATCGTGCCTTCTACTAGTGATTGTGCCTTGAACTAGTGATTCATTGTGCCTTCTACTAGTGGTCGTGCCTTCTACTAGTGATTGATTGTACCTTGAACTGGTGTTTGTAACTTCTACTAGTGATTGTGCCTTCTACTAGTGATTGTGCCTTGAACTAGTGTTTGTAACTTCAACTAGTGATTGTGCCTTCTACTAGTGATTGTCATTTCAGCTACTGATTGTCACTTCAACTAATTATTCCGACTTAAAAACCTGCGAAGTGACATCTACTAGAATAACCTACTACACGCACCAAATTTCCAAAACTCTTGATCGCTATCGTTATAGTTACAGCACTCTTCGTTCAATCAATTCAATCATGAATTAAAACAGAAAGAAATAACATAAAATCATTGAATACAAATGTTAACATTATCTAATGTTTTTGGAAAACAATGACGTTATCAACGATATTACAGCGGCAGCTACCTCTAAAGTACTTTCATTTTTTTAAATTTTTCATTTTATTTAGTAAGAAAAGGAGAGCCTTTCTGCCGCTAATGGCCAATGTCGTGTACAAAATAAACTATGTTTTCTTCAGAGCACAAATGTTGTGTCCAAAACACGCGTAGTCAGTGGTGGGACTACTGGAACTGCGCGAAACGAAAGGACCTGGACAGATCCAAATGTTTTCACAAACTGTTAGGAAATGGGGCATTCATCACAAACGTTATAAAACAGTAGGATAGGGAGAGTTCATCACAAACGTTATAAAACAGTAGGATAAGGATAGTTCATCACAAACGTTATAAAACAGTAGGATAGGGAGAGTTCATCACAAACGTTATAAAACAGTAGGATAGGGAGAGTTCATCACAAACGTTATAAAACAGTAAGATAGGGAGCGATCATCATAAACGTTATAAAACAGTAAGATAAGGAGCGATCATCATAAACGTTATAAAACAGTAAGATAAGGAGCGATCATCATAAACGTTATAAAATAGTAAGATAAGGAGCGATCATCATAAACGTTATAAAACAGTAAGATATGGAGAGATCATCATAAACGTTATAAAACAGTAAGATAGGGAGTGATCATCACAAACGTTATAAAACAGTAAGATAGGGAGTGATCATCACAAACGTTATAAAACAGTAAGATAGGGAGAGTTCATCATAAACGTTATAAAACAGTAAGATAGGGAGTGATCATCACAAACGTTATAAAACAGTAAGATAGGGAGCGATCATCATAAACGTTATAAAACAGTAAGATAAGGAGTGATCATCACAAATGTTATAAAACAGTAAGATAGGGAGCGATCATCACAAACGTTATAAAACAGTAAGATAGGGAGTGATCATCACAAATGTTATAAAACAGTAAGATAGGGAGTGATCATCACAAACGTTATAAAACAGTAAGATAGGGAGTGATCATCACAAACGTTATAAAACAGTAAGATAGGGAGTGATCATCACAAACGTCATAAAACAGTAAGATAGGGAGTGATCATCACAAACGTCATAAAACAGTAAGATAGGGAGAGATCGTCACAAACGTTATAAAACAGTAACATAGGGAGAGATCATCACAAACGTTATAAAAAGTAAGATAGGGAGTGATCATCACAAACGTTATAAAACAGTAAGATTGCGAGTATTCATCACAAACGTTATAAAACAGTAAGATAGGGAGAGATCATCATAAACGTTATAAAACAGTAAGATAGGGAGCGATCATCACAAACGTTATAAAACAGTAAGATAGGGAGTGATCATCACAAACGTTATAAAACAGTAAGATAGGGAGTGATCATCACAAACGTTATAAAACAGTAATATAGGGAGTGATCATCACAAACGTTATAAAACAGTAAGATAAGGAGTGATCATCATAAACGTTATAAAACAGTAAGATAGGGAGTGATCATCACAAACGTTATAAAACAGTAAGATAAGGAGTGATCATCATAAACGTTATAAAACAGTAAGATAGGGAGTGATCATCATAAACGTTATAAAACAGTAAGATAAGGAGTGATCATCATAAACGTTATAAAACAGTAAGATAGGGAGTGATCATCATAAACGTTATAAAACAGTAAGATAAGGAGTGATCATCACAAACGTTATAAAACAGTAAGATAGGGAGTGATCATCATAAACATTATAAAACAGTAATATAGGGAGTGATCATCCCAAACGTTATAAAACAGTAAGATAGGGAGTGATCATCATAAACGTTATAAAACAGTAAGATAGGGAGTGATCATCATAAACGTTATAAAACAGTAATATAGGGAGTGATCATCCCAAACGTTATAAAACAGTAAGATAGGGAGTGATCATCACAAACGTTATAAAACAGTAAGATAGGGAGTGATCATCACAAACGTTATAAAACAGTAAGATAGGGATAGTTCATCACAAACGTTATAAAACAGTAAGATAGGGAGATATCATCATAAACGTTATAAAACAGTAATATAGGGAGTGATCATCACAAACGTTATAAAACAGTAAGATAGGGAGTGATCATCATAAACGTTATAAAACAGTATAATAGGGAGCGATCATCATAAACGTTATAAAACAGTATAATAGGGAGTGATCATCACAAACGTTATAAAACGTTAGAATTTGGTGCTTTCGTTGATCTTCCTTCAACGGTAAAATTGAATGTTCTCTGCCATCTCGCCGCCTCTCTCAGCACAAAGCGGAATGTTGCCACGAAGTCAACGCCCTCAAATAGCGTTTGATTTGTCAAATATTCTCAAGATCATTTGAAGTTCATCTGAATTGATCTTATCAAAAGCCTCTACCAGATGTATGGAAGTGGCGAATGACGTCATATCAAACCGAGCAATATCTAGCCATGAACTCTGAAACAGCGTTCATGTAAAGTGGATAATTCCTAAGGCTTCGTTGTCCAAATAGTTGGTGAGTGTGCAGTGGTAGTACTGTAGTTTTGTTGTGATAGAGTACTGTCCCTGCACACTCACTAGCTATGTACACAACGAAGCTATAGTACTATCACTGCACACTCACCAAATATATACAGTGAAGATATAGTACTAATACTAACACTGCACACTTATCAACTATATACACAACAAAACTATAGTATTACCACTGCACATTCACCAACTATATACACAACGAAGCTATAGTATTACCACTACACACTCACCATGTACACAAAGAATCTATAGTATTACAACTGCACACTCACCAACTATATACATACCGAAGATATAGTACTGCCACAGCACACTCCAATGTACAATAACCAAGAGACAGAGATAGATATACGGTGTAGCAAAGCATGCCAAGTATAGGCCAAGCATCAACACTATTGAAAAACAAAGCAATAACTACGGAAGCAAAAAGGGCAATATACAAATCAATTTTTCTACCAACTCTGTGCTATCAGTGCCAGAATTGGACGCAGGACTCTAGAACAATAAGAAAGATAACGACCACCGAAATGACATGTGTCAGAAGAATGACATGAAACAGCTTAAGGGACAGAGTAAGAAACACCGACTTAAGGAAGAAAATCGAAATTGAACCAGCCATCGAATGCATAAAGAGACAACATATAAATTGGTTCGGCCACATAACAAGACAAAAAGAACTAACAATGACTCAAAGAGCCATAAACAAACGCTACGAAAACGCCAGATTAAGAGGAAGACCGAGAAAAAGATGGATAAAAGGAATACTAGAGTCACTATGAGGGATAACACCAGAAGAGGCCAACAGAAGAGCAAAGAATCGCAGATTGTATCTCCCCTCGACGCCAACGGCAATGGAGGAAGGATAGAAGAAGAATAATAGCACACTCAACAGCTATGTACACAACCAAGCTATAGTACTGCCACTGCACACTTACCAACTATGTACACAACCAAGCTATAGTACTGCCACTGCACACTCACCAACTATGTACACAACCAAGCTATAGTACTACCACTGCACACTCACCAACTATGTACACAACCAAGCTATAGTACTACCACTGCACACTCACCAACTATGTACACAACGAAGATATAGTACTACCACTGCACACTCACCAACTATGTACACAACCAAGCTATAGTACTACCACTGCACACACACCAGCTATGTACACAACGAAGATATAGTACTACCACTGCACACTCACCAACTATGTACACAACCAAGCTATAGTACTACCACTGCACACTCACCAACTATGTACACAACGAAGCTATATTGCTGCCACTGCACACTCACCAACTATTTACACAACGAAGATATAGTACTACCACTGCACACTCACCAACTATGTACACAACGAAGATATAGTACTACCACCGCACACTCACCAACTATTTACACAACGAAGATATAGTACTACCACTGCACTCACCAACTATGTACACAACGAAGATATAGTACTACCACTGCACACTCACCAGCTATGTACACAACGAAGATATAGTACTACCACTGCACACTCACCATGTACACAACGAAGATATAGTACTACCACTGCACACTCACCAACTATGTACACAACGAAGATATAGTACTACCACTGCACACTCACCAACTATGTACACAACGAAGATATAGTACTACCACTGCACACTCACCAACTATGTACACAACGAAAATATAGTACTACCACTGCACACTCACCAGCTATGTACACAACGAAGATATAGTACTACCACTGCACACTCACCATGTACACAACGAAGATATAGTACTACCACTGCACACTCACCATGTACACAACGAAGATATAGTACTACCACTGCACACTCACCATGTACACAACGAAGATAAAGTATTACCACTGCACACTCACCAACTATGTACACAACGAAGATATAGTACTACCACTGCACACTCACCAACTATGTACACAACGAAGCTATAGTACTACCACTGCATACTCACCAACTATGTACACAACGAAGATATAGTACTACCACTGCACACTCACCAACCATGTACACAACGAAGATATAGTACTACCACTGCACACTCACCATGTACACGACGAAGATATAGTACTACCACTGCACACTCACCAACTTTGTACACAACGAAGATATAGTACTACCACTGCACACTCACCAACTACGTACACAACGAAGCTATAGTACTACCACTGCATACTCATCAACTATGTACACAACGAAGATATAGTACTACCACTGCACACTCACCAACTATGTACACAACGAAGATATAGTACTACCACTGCACACTCACCAACTTTGTACACAACGAAGATATAGTACTACCACTGCACACTCACCAACTTTGTACACAACGAAGATATAGTACTACCACTGCACACTCACCAGCTATGTACACAACCAAGCTATAGTACTGCCACTGCACTCTCACCAACTATGAACACAACGAAAATATAGTACTACCACTGCACACTCACCAACTTTGTACACAACGAAGATATAGTACTGCCACTGCACACCAACTATGTACACAACGAAGATATAGTACTACCACTGCACACTCACCAACTTTGTACACAACGAAGATATAATACTACCACTGCACACTCACCAACTTTGTACACAACGAAGATATAGTACTACCACTGCACACTCACCAACTTTGTACACAACGAAGATATAATACTGCCACTGCACTCTCACCAACTATGTACACAACGAAGATATAGTACTACCACTGCACACTCACCAACTTTGTACACAACGAAGATATAGTACTACCACTGCATACTCACCAACTTTGTACACAACGAAGATATAGTACTGCCACTGCATACTCACCAACTATGTACACAACGAAGATATAGTACTACCACTGCACACTCACCAACTTTGTACACAACGAAGATATAGTACTACCACTGCACACTCACCAACTTTGTACACAACGAAGATATAGTACTACCACTGCACACTCACCAACTATGTACACAACGAAGATATAGTACTACCACTGCACACTCACCAACTTTGTACACAACGAAGATATAGTACTACCACTGCACACTCACCAACTTTGTACACAACGAAGATATAGTACTACCACTGCACACTCACCAACTTTGTACACAACGAAGATATAGTACTACCACTGCACTCTCACCATGTACACAACGAAGATATAGTACTACCACTGCACTCTCACCAACTATGTACACAACGAAGATATAGTACTACCACTGCACACTCACCAACTTTGTACACAACGAAGATATAGTACTACCACTGCACTCTCACCATGTACACAACGAAGATATAGTACTACCACTGCACACTCACCAACTTTGTACACAACGAAGATATAGTACTATCACTGCACTCTCACCATGTACACAACGAAGATATAGTACTACCACTGCACTCTCACCAACTTTGTACACAACGAAGATATAGTACTACCACTGCACTCTCACCAACTTTGTAAGCAACGAAGATATAGTACTACCACTGCACACTCACCAACTTTGTACACAACGAAGATATAGTACTGCCACTGCATACTCACCAACTATGTACACAACGAAGATATAGTACTACCACTGCACACTCACCAACTTTGTACACAACGAAGATATAGTACTACCACTGCACACTCACCAACTTTGTACACAACGAAGATATAGTACTACCACTGCACACTCACCAACTATGTACACAACGAAGATGTAGTACTACCACTGCACACTCACCAACTTTGTACACAACGAAGATATAGTACTACCACTGCACACTCACCAACTTTGTACACAACGAAGATATAGTACTACCACTGCACTCTCACCATGTACACAACGAAGATATAGTACTACCACTGCACACTCACCAACTTTGTACACAATGAAGATATAGTACTATCACTGCACTCTCACCATGTACACAACGAAGATATAGTACTACCACTGCACTCTCACCATGTACACAACGAAGATATAGTACTACCACTGCACACTCACCAACTATGTACACAACGAAGATATAGTACTATCACTGCACTCTCACCATGTACACAACGAAGATATAGTACTACCACTGCACTCTCACCATGTACACAACGAAGATATAGTACTACCACTGCACACTCACCAACTTTGTACACAACGAAGATATAGTACTACCACTGCACACTCACCAACTTTGTACACAACGAAGATATAGTACTATCACTGCACTCTCACCATGTACACAACGAAGATATAGTACTACCACTGCACTCTCACCATGTACACAACGAAGATATAGTACTACCACTGCACACTCACCAACTTTGTACACAACGAAGATATAGTACTATCACTGCACTCTCACCATGTACACAACGAAGATATAGTACTACCACTGCACTCTCACCATGTACACAACGAAGATATAGTACTACCACTGCACTCTCACCAACTTTGTACACAACGAAGATATAGTACTACCACTGCACTCTCACCAACTTTGTAAGCAACGAAGATATAGTACTACCACTGCACACTCACCAACTTTGTACACAACGAAGATATAGTACTGCCACTGCATACTCACCAACTATGTACACAACGAAGATATAGTACTACCACTGCACACTCACCAACTTTGTACACAACGAAGATATAGTACTACCACTGCACACTCACCAACTTTGTACACAACGAAGATATAGTACTACCACTGCACACTCACCAACTATGTACACAACGAAGATATAGTACTACCACTGCACACTCACCAACTTTGTACACAACGAAGATGTAGTACTACCACTGCACACTCACCAACTTTGTACACAACGAAGATATAGTACTACCACTGCACACTCACCAACTTTGTACACAACGAAGATATAGTACTACCACTGCACTCTCACCATGTACACAACGAAGATATAGTACTACCACTGCACACTCACCAACTTTGTACACAACGAAGATATAGTACTATCACTGCACTCTCACCATGTACACAACGAAGATATAGTACTACCACTGCACTCTCACCATGTACACAACGAAGATATAGTACTACCACTGCACACTCACCAACTATGTACACAACGAAGATATAGTACTATCACTGCACTCTCACCATGTACACAACGAAGATATAGTACTACCACTGCACTCTCACCATGTACACAACGAAGATATAGTACTACCACTGCACACTCACCAACTTTGTACACAACGAAGATATAGTACTACCACTGCACACTCACCAACTTTGTACACAACGAAGATATAGTACTATCACTGCACTCTCACCATGTACACAACGAAGATATAGTACTACCACTGCACTCTCACCATGTACACAACGAAGATATAGTACTACCACTGCACACTCACCAACTTTGTACACAACGAAGATATAGTACTATCACTGCACTCTCACCATGTACACAACGAAGATATAGTACTACCACTGCACTCTCACCATGTACACAACGAAGATATAGTACTACCACTGCACACTCACCAACTTTGTACACAACGAAGATATAGTACTACCACTGCACTCTCACCAACTATGTACACAACGAAGATATAGTACTACCACTGCACTCTCACCAACTATGTACACAACGAAGATATAGTACTACCACTGCACACTCACCAACTTTGTACACAACGAAGATATAGTACTACCACTGCACTCTCACCAACTTTGTACACAACGAAGATATAGTACTACCACTGCACACTCACCAACTTTGTACACAACGAAGATATAATACTACCACTGCACACTCACCAACTTTGTACACAACGAAGATATAGTACTACCACTGCATACTCACCAACTTTGTACACAACGAAGATATAGTACTACCACTGCACTCTCACCAACTTTGTAAGCAACGAAGATAAAGTACTACCACTGCACACTCACCAACTTTGTACACAACGAAGATATAGTACTGCCACTGCATACTCACCAACTATGTACACAACGAAGATATAGTACTATCACTGCACTCTCACCATGTACACAACGAAGATATAGTACTACCACTGCACTCTCACCATGTACACAACGAAGATATAGTACTACCACTGCACTCTCACCAACTTTGTACACAACGAATATATAGTACTACCACTGCACTCTCACCAACTTTGTACACAACGAAGATATAGTACTACCACTGCACTCTCACCAACTTTGTACACAACGAAGATATAGTACTACCACTGCACTCTCACCAACTTTGTACACAACGAAGATATAGTACTACCACTGCACTCTCACCAACTTTGTACACAACGAAGATATAGTACTACCACTGCACTCTCATTACTTCATCTTCATTGCTTCGTTCACCAACACCCTGTGCCAACACTATCACTCCATCTACATACACTACTACTTTATCCACTAACACTTTTACATCATCTACCTACACTATTACCTTGTCTACCCACACTGTTTCGTCATGTGCATACACTATTGCGTAATTTATCACCATATTGCGCCATCTACCTACACTATTACGTCATCTACAACACAGTCACGACATCTAACTACCTACACTGTTGCGTCATCTGACATTTACATAATGACGTCATCTACCTACACTATGACGTTATCTGCCACACGATTAGGTCACCTACCCACACTGCTACTTCATGTAACAACACTGTTACGCCATCTACCTAACCTGGGATATAGACTTTTGCAGAAATGATTGTTCTTGTTATCCATGAACTAATGATGAACCGACAGTAATGTTAGAACATGTTTGTTGGTAGATTGTAGTCGACAGGCCAATGAAACTCAGACCATAATGACCAGACAATTTATTGACTTGCTCCTTCTTTACTTTCGATGAATCGGAAAAGTTTCTGGGCGTTTACAAAAGATTGAACATTACTGTTTGTTTTGTGCTGTGTATGTGTTGTGTGTTTGTTTTTGTGCTGTGTGCTTGTTGTGTGGCTGAGCATTACTGTCAGAAGAGATTGTGAGAACAATCGCCGTTGGGATCAGCTGTCACATCACGTGATCGTTTCTGAACGCTTTCATCGACTCACCTGTCAAATGTTGACCATATTAAGCGTTAAAGATAACAACTGTGAGGAAGGGGTCATCTTCTCTAAGTGCTCAAATCATTTGTTTAAGCTTTGAGATTAAAGCACGTCACGATCTGCTGTGGGTCCACATTTGCTATTACTGTAGAAGTCACGGAATTAACTCTCGGCATGGGACTAACAATATCTGGGCATTCAGCTCTTTATCAAAGACATGATTCTCTCTGTAAACTGACATTTTCTAGGTATTAACAAAACAAGACTGTATATGTCACGCTTACCTTCTTCTGCAGTGCGCTGTATGGAATTATACTTAGCTAAAATAACGAGAATAAAGGAAGCATTTGGACGGGTGGGAAGCAGGTCATAAGCATAGATCAGATACCACGGAGCTGCAATGTGTGGTAGCGGAGGTATTTACGTTATGGCCATCGTCCGTCCAGTGTCGCCGTCAGACGTTAGATGCGACTCTCGCAGTGTACGTCATCATGAGTCTTTATTATCGGGAGCTTCTCGTTTCATGCCGTCCATAGTTCCCTCTTGTTGTATACGTTCCCCCATCCCTCTTGTAACATAGTTATCTCCTACTCACCTCGGAGTTGTCCCAAACAACATAGAACTGTTTTTGTTCTTATTATTTGTACTCTGGTCGTAGCACCTCGTGGTAATTGCACTGGTCTTGCGGCCCTTATTCACCAACTCATTATAACACCGCCCAGAAATGGGACAATAGCTGTAGCGATAATTTTGTTTCTAATACTGGAAGTTTCCACACCGCAGCTTGTGTCCCTGTATTCATTTGTTTCTTTATCAACGACACAAGTTTGAGAGCATCTGTGATCGGTCTATTCTAGACTATAGAAATGTCATATGATATGTGATCGGTCTATTCTAGATTATAGGAATGTCATATGATATGTGATCGGTCTATTCTAGATTATAGAAATGTCATATATGTGATCGGTCTATTCTAGACTATAGAAATGTCATATGATATGTGATCGGTCTATTCTAGATTATAGGAATGTCATATAATATGTGA
Organism: Megaustenia siamemsis; assembly: GCA_032433765.1. Lineage (NCBI taxonomy): Eukaryota > Metazoa > Mollusca > Gastropoda > Stylommatophora > Ariophantidae > Megaustenia > Megaustenia siamemsis. The sequence goes on from JAVIAB010000124.1 coordinate 75,647,734, forward strand.
TCGGTCTATTCTAGATTATAGGAATGTCATATAATATGTGATCGGTCTATTCTAGATTATAGGAATTTCATATGATATGTGATCGTTTTATTCTAGATTATAGGAATGTCATATAATATGTGATCGGTCTATTCTAGATTATAGGAATGTCATATGATATGTGATCGGACTATTCTAGATTATAGGAATGTCATATGATATGTGATCGGTCTATTCTAGATTATAGGAATGTCATATACTATGTGATCGGTCTATTCTAGACTATAGAAATGTCATATGATATGTGAACGGTCTATTCTAGACTATAGAAATGTCATATGATATGTGATCGGTCTATTCTAGACTATAGAAATGTCATATGATATGTGATTGGTCTATTCTAGACTATAGAAATGTCATATGATATGTGATCGGTCTATTCTAGATTATAGGAATGTCATATAATATGTGATTGGTCTATTCTAGATTATAGGAATGTCATATGATATGTGAACGGTCTATTCTAGACTATAGAAATGTCATATGATATGTGATCGGTCTATTCTAGACTATAGAAATGTCATATGATATGTGATCGGTCTATTCTAGATTATAGGAATGTCATATGATATGTGATCGGTCTATTCTAGACTATAGAAATGTCATATGATATGTGATCGGTCTATTCTAGATTATAGGAATGTCATATGATATGTGATCGGTCTATTCTAGACTATAGAAATGTCATATCATATGTGATCGGCCTATTCTAGATTATAGAAATGTTATATGATATGTGATTGGTCTATTCTAGACTATAGAAATGTCATATGATATGTGATCGGCCTATTCTAGATTATAGAAATGTTATATGATATGTGATTGGTCTATTCTAGATTATAGGAATGTCATATGATATGTGATCGGTCCATTATAGATTATAGGAATGTCATATGATATGTGATCGGTCTATTCTAGATTATAGGAATGTCATATGATATGTGATCGGTCTATTCTAGATTATAGGAATGTCATATACTATGTGATCGGTCTATTCTAGACTATAGAAATGTCATATGATATGTGAACGGTCTATTCTAGACTATAGAAATGTCATATGATATGTGATCGGTCTATTCTAGACTATAGAAATGTTATATGATATGTGATTGGTCTATTCTAGACTATAGAAATGTCATATGATATGTGATCGGTCCATTCTAGATTATAGGAATGGCTTATGGTATGTGATCGTTTTATTCTAGATTATAGGAATGTCATATGATATATGATCGGTCAATTCTAGACTATAGAAATGTCATATGATATGTGATCAGTCTATTCTAGATTATAGGAATGTCATATAATATGTGATTGGTCTATTCTAGATTATAGGAATGTCATATGATATGTGATCAATCTATTCTAGATTATAGGAATGTTATATGATATGTGATCGTTGTATTCTAGATTATAGGAATGTCATATGATATGTGATCGGTCTATTCTAGATTATAGGAATGTTATATGATATGTGATCGGTGTATTCTAGATTATAGGAATGTCATATGATATGTGATCGGTCCATTCTAGATTATAGGAAAGTCATATGATATGTGATCGGTCTATTCTAGATTATAGGAATGTCATATGATATGTGATCGGTCTATTCTAGATTATAGGAATGTCATATACTATGTGATCGGTCTATTCTAGACTATAGAAATGTCATATGATATGTGAACGGTCTATTCTAGACTATAGAAATGTCATATGATATGTGATCGGTCTATTCTAGACTATAGAAATGTTATATGATATGTGATTGGTCTATTCTAGACTATAGAAATGTCATATGATATGTGATCGGTTCATTCTAGATTATAGGAATGGCATATGGTATGTGATCGTTTTATTCTAGATTATAGGAATGTCATATGATATATGATCGGTCAATTCTAGACTATAGAAATGTCATATGATATGTGATCAGTCTATTTTAGATTATAGGAATGCCATATAATATGTGATTGGTCTATTCTAGATTATAGGAATGTCATATGATATGTGATCAATCTATTCTAGATTATAGGAATGTTATATGATATGTGATCGGTGTATTCTAGATTATAGGAATGTTATATGATATGTGATCGGTCTATTCTAGATTATAGGAATGTTATATGATATGTGATCGGTGTATTCTAGATTATAGGAATGTCATATGATATGTGATTGGTCTATTCTAGATTATAGGAATGTTATATGATATGTGATTGGTCTATTCTAGATTATAGGAATGTCATATGATATGTGATTGGTCTATTCTAGATTATAGGAATGTCTAGGGATATGAATAAAATAGCAACGAGGGAAATATTGTCACAATTATGATACAGAAATATAAGCAATAAGGTTGGCAATAGAAAAACTGCTGAACAGTAATCTTAGTCCACAGCCGGTAGTGTTTTTGACAGATGCAAGATCAGTACTCCAGGCACTACAATCCAGAAAATTACCACATCTGCAGACCTTATTGACTGAACTCTGCAAGCACCACAGGGTTGCCCTGCAGTGGATACCATCTCACTGTGGAATACCAGGAAATGAGAAAGCAGATCAGTTGGCAAAGGAAGGTTCAACAGGCACACAACTAGATACACCGGTTACATACCATCATAAGAAACAGATAATCAAATCAATCAGAGGACCACAAGCCCCAAATCAGGATGCCTTTCATAATATGAATAGATATGAACATCATCATCATCGAGTGCCATCTCCGCAACGAAGGTTGGCTACCATGGAGCGCCATTCTGCTCTGTCTCTTGCTTTGATGGTGCAGGTTGTCATAGTCTGATTTGTCTATCTTTTGATGTTACTCGTCCATGTTAATCTTGGTCTGTCTCTGCCTCTTTTACCTTGTATTTTCCCCTCCAGGATTACTTTCAGTAGGCTGTTGTGTCTTTTAACATGGCCCAAGAATCGCATTTGTCTTGTTGTGATTGTGTCCAGTAGTTCTCTTTTCATTTTTAGTTTCATTTTTGTTTTAAGACTTCATCGTTTGTTTTCTTTTCCTTCCATCCAATTCTACCTATTCTTCTATATATCCACATTTCAAAGGCTTCAATTCTCTGTCCTGTTTTCTTGTCTAATGTCCATGGTTCAGCACCATATAGGAATATTGAGAAGATGTAACATTTTGCTATTCTTAGTTTTAGCTCTGGTGTTATTTGTTTTGATGTTAGTATGTTCTTCATGACATTAAAATTACTTTTTGCCATTCCCACTCTTTTGTTTATTTCAGTTGTACATCTTCCATCACTGGTTATAGTATGTCCAAGGTAGTTGTAGTTCTGAACTGTCTCCAGGTCTATTCCATCAATTTTTATATCCACTTGTGGGTTTTGAGTATTTTCTTTGTTTATGATCATAGTTTTAGTCTTTTTGATATTCATATCTAGGAGATATGAACAAGTTATTACTATATGCCTCAGAACAGGACACAATCGATTCCATGGTCATATGTATACAAAATTCAAGATCGGCACCCCAACTGCTTGTACATGTGGACAGGCACCCCAGACTGCTGAACACATACTTCAAGACTGCACTGAATATAGTAGACTGAGGAAAATCCATTGGCCCATAGATACAACACTACAGACAAAACTATATGGGCCACTGCAAGAATTACAAAAGACAGTAAAATTTATACAGGAAACGACATTGCAGATATAGACAATACTTCAGGCGAACGAAACATAGAAAGATAGATGGATGGATGGATGGATGGGTGGGTGGGTGGGTGGGTGGGTGGGTGGGTGGGTGGATGGATGTATGGATATGTCCTATGATATGTGATTGGTCTATTCTAGACTATAGAAATGTCATATGATGTGTGATTGGTCTATTCTAGACTATAGAAATGTCATATGATGTGTGATTGGTCTATTCTAGACTATAGAAATGTCATATGATGTGTGATTGGTCTATTCTAGACTATAGAAGTGTCATATGATGTGTGATTGGTCTATTCTAGACTATAGAAATGTCATATGATGTGTGATTGGTCTATTCTAGACTATAGAAGTGTCATATGATGTGTGATTGGTCTATTCTAGACTATAGAAGTGTCATATGATGTGTGATTGGTCTATTCTAGACTATAGAAGTGTCATATGATGTGTTATTGGTCTATTCTAGACTATAGAAGTGTCATATGATGTGTGATTGGTCTATTCTAGAATATAGAAGTGTCATATGATGTGTGATTGGTCTATTCTAGACTATAGAAGTGTCATATGATGTGTGATTGGTGTATTCTAGACTATAGAGGTGTCATATGATATGTGATTGGTCTATTCTAGACTATAGACATGTCATATGATGTGTGATTGGTCTATTCTAGACTATAGAAATGTCATATGATGTGTGATTGGTGTATTCTAGACTATAGACATGTCATATGATGTGTGATTGGTCTATTCTAGACTATAGAAATGGCATATGATATGTGATTGGTCTATTCTAGACTATAGATATGTCATATGAAGTGTGATTGGTGTATTCTAGACTCTAGATATGTCATATGATCAATGTGTTGTCTAAAAGTCAGCTCCTAGACCTGTGTCTGTTCTCTCTTGGATATTTCTGTTACTGTATCTTTTATATTTTATCCATCTATTCATTGCAACACATCAGCACTTGTTTTATCCATCAGTTCATTGTAGTAAATCAGCACTTGTTTTATCCATCAGTTCATTGTAGTAAATCAGCACTTGTTTTATCCATCAGTTCTTTCCAATATATCAGCACTTGTTTTATCCATCAGTTCTTTCCAATATATCAGCACTTGTTTTATCCATCAGTTCATTGTAGTAAATCAGCACTTGTTTTATCCATCAGTTCTTTCCAATATATCAGCACTTGTTTTATCCATCAGTTCTTTCCAATATATCAGCACTTGTTTTATCCATCAGTTCATTGTAGTAAATCAGCACTTGTTTTATTCATCAGTCCATAAACAATAAATCAGCACTTGTTTTATTCATCAGTCCATAAACAATAAATCAGCACTTGTTTTATTCATCAGTCCATAAACAATAAATCAGCACTTGTTTTATTCATCAGTCCATAAACAATAAATCAGCACTTGTTTTATTCATCAGTCCATAAACAATAAATCAGCACTTGTTTTATTCATCAGTCCATAAACAATAAATCAGCACTTGTTTTATTTATCAGTCCATAAACAATAAATCAGCACTTGTTTTATTCATCAGTCCATAAACAATAAATCAGCACTTGTTTTATTCATCAGTCCATAAACAATAAATCAGCACTTGTTTTATTCATCAGTCCATAAACAATAAATCAGCACTTGTTTTATTCATCAGTCCATAAACAATAAATCAGCACTTGTTTTATTCATCAGTCCATAAACAATAAATCAGCACTTGTTTTATCCATCAGTTCATTGTAGTAAATCAGCACTTGTTTTATTCATCAGTCCATAAACAATAAATCAGCACTTGTTTTATTCATCAGTCCATAAACAATAAATCAGCACTTGTTTTATTCATCAGTCCATAAACAATAAATCAGCACTTGTTTATCCATCAGTTCATTGTAGTAAATCAGCACTTGTTTTATTCATCAGTCCATAAACAATATATCAGCACTTGTTTTATTCATCAGTTCATTGTAGTAAATCAGCACTTGTTTTATTCACCAGTCCATGAACAATAAATCAGCACTTGTTTTATCCTCCAGTTCATTACGATACATCAGCACTTGTTTTATCCTCCAGTTCATTACGATACATCAGCACTTGTTTTATCCTCCAGTTCATTACGATACATCAGCACTTGTTTTATCCATCAGCATTGATGTAATCTGTCAGCGAGGGACCAACCAACAAAAAGAGAAAATTGCAAAGACATTTCAACATTTGTGTATTTTGTGGTTGAATTCTCTGTAGCAGAGAAGTTGTAGAACTACCGCTGAGGCGATGGGTGGGACACAGCGTCACTGGAGATATGTTTCTATCGTTATTGGCAGACTCATTATTGACAGGCACGACAGCAAAGCTACTGGTCCTGTGGTAGGGAAGACATGATACCATTGTTGGGAGCAGCTTCATCTGTGACCGAGTGGGTGTTTGCGTGTGTGTACGATCTGTTTTCCGGTGTTGGGGCGTTTTTTGGCTGCACTCTATGTGTGTGTGTGTGTGCATGGCTGAAAATAGAGTTCCGGTAAAATAGTTATTCTTGTTGAAAACATTCTCGATGGCGAGGTACAGGAGAGGGAGAAACGGGAAAAGGGGGAGGGGACAGTTGATGAGGTTCCACGAGATTAGAAATACCGAGATTTTGCGATAAGATAAAGTGCAGTCTCGGCGGTGAAGATTGTCTGTAATGGATGTACAACATTTTCTGTTTCTGACATAAAGTACAACCATGAAGGATCATATAATGAGAGCCTCTTCATGTTACTCTCCACTTGTAACATTGTTGTTGTATTGTCCTTGCTATCATTTCTCCACTTGTAACATTGTTTTTGTAATGTCCTTGCTATCATCTCTCCACTTGTAACATTGTTGTTGTATTGTCCTTGATATCATCTCTCCACTTGTAACATTGTTGTTGTATTGTCCTTGCTATCATCTCTCCACTTGTAACATTTGTAACATTGTTGTCGTATTGTCCTTGCTATCATCTCTCCACTTGTAACATTGTTGTTGTATTGTCCTTGCTATCATCTCTCCACTTGTAACATTTGTAACATTGTTGTTGTATTGTCCTTGCTATCATCTCTCCACTTGTAACATTTGTAACATTGTTGTTGTATTGTCCTTGCTATCATCTCTCCACTTGTAACATTTGTAACATTGTTGTTGTATTGTCCTTGCTATCATCTCTCCACTTGTAACATTGTTGTTGTATTGTCCTTGCTATCATCTCTCCACTTGTAACATTTGTAACATTGTTGTTGTATTGTCCTTGCTATCATTTCTCCACTTGTAACATTGTTTTTGTAATGTCCTTGCTATCATCTCTCCACTTGTAACATTGTTGTTGTATTGTCCTTGATATCATCTCTCCACTTGTAACATTGTTGTTGTATTGTCCTTGCTATCATCTCTCCACTTGTAACATTTGTAACATTGTTGTCGTATTGTCCTTGCTATCATCTCTCCACTTGTAACATTGTTGTTGTATTGTCCTTGATATCATCTCTCCACTTGTAACATTGTTGTTGTATTGTCCTTGCTATTATAACATGTTTGGCTGGGTCTTCATGTTCATCCACTGACTATATTTCTTTCCTTTTAGCTTCCCACTTACATTAATGTCTGTCTGTCTTAATGTTAACTTCCAACTTACACTATGTCTGTCTTAATGTTAACTTCCAACTTACATTAAGTGCCTGTCTTAATGTTAGTTTCCCACTTACATTAGTGCCTGTCTTAATGTTAACTTCCCTCTTACATTAATGTCTATCTGTCTTAATGTTAACTTCCAACTTACACACACTAGTGCCTGCCTGTCTGTCTGTCTGAATGTTTTTTTTTTCTACTTACATTACTATCTGTATGTCTTAATGTTAACTTTCAACGTATATTATTGTCTGTCCCACTGACTTAGTGTAAACTTTCCATTTACATTATTGTCTGCCTGCCTGTCTTGATGTTAACTTTCCATTTAATTATTGTCTGCCTGCCTGTCTTGATGTTAACTTTCCATTTAATTATTGTCTGCGTGCCTGTCTTGATGTTAACTTTCCATTTTAATTATTGTCTGCCTGTCTGTCTTGATGTTAACTTTCCACTTAATTATTGTCTGCCTGCCTGTCTTGATGTTAACTTTCCATTTAATTATTGTCTGCCTGGTCTGTCTTGATGTTAACTTTCCACTTAATTATTGTCTGCCTGCCTGTCTTGATGTTAACTTTCCATTTAATTATTGTCTGCCTGCCTGTGTTCATGTTAACTTTCCACTTAATTATTGTCTGCCTGCCTGTCTTGATGTTAACTTTCCACTTAATTAGTGTCTGCCTGGTCTGTCTTGATGTTAACTTTCCATTTAATTATTGTCTGCCTGGTCTGTCTTGATGTTAACTTTCCACTTAATTATTGCCTACCTGTCTGTCTTCATGTTAACTTACCACTTAATTATTGTCAGCCTGTCTGTCTGGATGTTAACTTTCCACTTAATTATTGTCTGCCTGTCTGTCTTGATGTTAACTTACCACTTAATTATTGTCTGCCTGTCTGTCTTGATGTTAACTTACCACTTAATTATTGTCAGCCTGTCTGTCTGGATGTTAACTTACCACTTAATTATTGTCAGCCTGTCTGTCTTGATGTTAACTTACCACTTAATTATTGTCAGCCTGTCTGTCTGGATGTTAACTTACCACTTAATTATTGTCAGCCTGTCTGTCTTGATGTTAACTTACCACTTAATTATTGTCTGCCTGTCTGTCTTGATGTTAACTTTCCACTTAATTATTGTCTGCCTGTCTGTCTGGATGTTAACTTACCACTTAATTATTGTCTGCCTGTCTGTCTGGATGTTAACTTACCACTTAATTATTGTCTGCCTGTCTGTCTGGATGTTAACTTACCACTTAATTATTGTCTGCCTGTCTGTCTTGATGTTAACTTACCACTTAATTATTGTCTGCCTGCCTATATGTCTTGATGTTAACTTACCACTTAATTATTGTCTGCCTGTCTGTCTTGATGTTAACTTACCACTTAATTATTGTCTGCCTGTCTGTCTTGATGTTAACTTACCACTTAATTATTGTCTGCCTGCCTATATGTCTTGATGTTAACTTACCACTTAATTATTGTCTGCCTGTCTGTCTTGATGTTAACTTACCACTTAATTATTGTCTGCCTGTCTGTCTTGATGTTAACTTACCACTTAATTATTGTCTGCCTCCCTATATGTCTTGATGTTAACTTACCACTTAATTATTGTCTGCCTGCCTATATGTCTTGATGTTAACTTACCACTTAATTATTGTCTGCCTGTCTGTCTTGATGTTAACTTACCACTTAATTATTGTCTGCCTGCCTATATGTCTTGATGTTAACTTACCACTTAATTATTGTCTGCCTGCCTATATGTCTTGATGTTAACTTACCACTTAATTATTGTCAGCCTGTCTGTCTGGATGTTAACTTACCACTTAATTATTGTCTGCCTGTCTGTCTGGATGTTAACTTACCACTTAATTATTGTCTGCCTGTCTGTCTGGATGTTAACTTTCCACTTAATTATTGTCTGCCTGCCTGTCTGGATGTTAACTTACCACTTAATTATTGTCTGCCTGTCTGTCTGGATGTTAACTTACCACTTAATTATTGTCTGCCTGTCTGTCTGGATGTTAACTTTCCACTTAATTATTGTCTGCCTGTCTGTCTGGATGTTAACTTACCACTTAATTATTGTCAGCCTGTCTGTCTGGATGTTAACTTACCACTTAATTATTGTCTGCCTGCCTGCCTTGATGTTAACTTACCACTTAATTATTGTCTGCCTGTCTGTCTTGATGTTAACTTACCACTTAATTATTGTCTGCCTGTCTGTCTTGATGTTAACTTACCACTTAATTATTGTCAGCCTGTCTGTCTGGATGTTAACTTACCACTTAATTATTGTCTGCCTGTCTGTCTGGATGTTAACTTACCACTTAATTATTGTCTGCCTACCTGTCTGTCTTCATGTTAACTTACCACTTAATTATTGTCAGCCTGTCTGTCTTGATGTTAACTTACCACTTAATTATTGTCAGCCTGTCTGTCTGGATGTTAACTTACCACTTAATTATTGTCTGCCTGTCTGTCTTGATGTTAACTTACCACTTAATTATTGTCTGCCTGTCTGTCTTGATGTTAACTTACCACTTAATTATTGTCAGCCTGTCTGTCTGGATGTTAACTTACCACTTAATTATTGTCAGCCAGTCTGTCTGGATGTTAACTTACCACTTAATTATTGTCTGCCTACCTGTCTGTCTTCATGTTAACTTACCACTTAATTATTGTCAGCCTGTCTGTCTTGATGTTAACTTACCACTTAATTATTGTCTGCCTGTCTGTCTTGATGTTAACTTACCACTTAATTATTGTCTGCCTGCCTGCCTTGATGTTAACTTTACACTTACAATATTGCCTGCCTTCTGTAAACAATATGTTGTTAACTTTATAGTTACATCATTACTCCTTTCTGTCTCTTTGTCTTGGGATGTTACCATTGTCTCCCTGATGAGATGTGGTAAGAATTAAGATGGTAATGAACTCATTCAAAGATTCAGTTACCTGACAGTACTTTGAACCAATGTACAAATTAGTGCTCAGTAAGAAAAAGCTGTTCAGGTTTGACCGGTAGAGAAAGGCATATGGCAAGAAAGTTCGAAATAGATGGATGAACAACGGGAAGAATATATAAATAGTTTATGCTGAAAATGTCAAAGTACGGCATTTAAGAGTACGATGTGTTTTTTTTTTTTAAATAGAAATTGTGCTCTTTGGGAAGCTAATTAGCTGATTGTGATAATTGTGGTTATTTTAATCAAATGTCCATATACGGAGCCGAAAAAAAATACGCGAAAAATTAATCGAAAGAAAAACAATTGCAGGGACATTTCATCGCAGGTAAAATTGATCACAGGAAAATACATCGCAAGTAAATTTTATCGCAAGAAAATTCATCACATAATTTTATAATTTTAGGAATTGAAAAATTAGGAGCGGCGAATACAACGTTTGTAGGACTTGAGCCGACAATTCAAACATTATTATGATGTATCCAGTATTTTTGCAATAGTTTTCTGCGATATTTTTACCTTCAACCGCTGGTATAGGTTGTCGTCGATGTTAACTCCGTTCTCATTTCATGTTCAAATATCACAAGTCTCCAGAATGTTAAGTTCATTATGATAAATAGTTTAAATTATTAGTTTTCAATTTCAACCAAAAATCATGGACATAATTCAATGTATCTCGATCGGCTGTATCAGGTTTGTCGCTGTCTTACAGTTAGTCTGTCTAACGAGATTGTAGAGAAATCAGACAATAAATGATTCCTGCAGGCCACAATCGTGTTTGCCAGCTGCCCTGCCAGATTGCGGATAAAACTGGTCACTTCCTGATTGGCTCACAAATGTGAATCTCGGAGGCTAAACTAATAAGTTCCCCTCTCTGGCATGGAGACAATGTCCAGATGTGCTCGTGACGTGTCAGGGCGAAGGTCTGGGCTCGTTGAAGTCTTCCTTCTTTGCCAAATTAACAATAATGTAATCAGTTTCAACGGAAAAAAATAAGAATCGGACGTACCATGCCACTAACAGGTTAACAAGTTCCGTTAAACGTGCAATATCTGTCGGTTATCATCGACGATATCAAAGCATGGCGTACCTGAAAAAAAAAAGGATTGATCAAGAAAAATACAGAGTGCGACACTATGGCGCATTTTTAAATAATACTCAAATACATAAGTTAAGTACTTTAATGCTTCAGTTAAATGCTCGGTGGATTGAGGAAACACTTGTCCATGTACTGCAGGTCCAGTAATCCTTGTCGTGCCTTCGGGTGCAGATCACATCCTGAAATCCAACACAATTTCAATACGCTAGTTATTTCAGCTCACTGTTCGTTTTTAAACACAATCTTTTTGTTTTTTTTTTAGCATCACTTTTATTTCAAATCAGCATGATAGAGTATCATGCATGAGGGTGATCGTGTCTTCCCACAACTTTCTCGCTGTTTATCAACTCGTTTGTTTACTTCCTACCAAACACAATTCATCTATGTCCATTTAACTTCCCTTGAAAGGCGCAGCATTTTGTGGAAAGGGGCGGGGGGGGGGATTTCATTGGTAAAGGGAGCTGCAGAAGAAATGATCGCCTTGACCAAATCTGGGAGCTGCTTGTCTGTCTGTACAGCCGGACGGGTCGACGAAAGCGTGTTCGACGCGAAATAAATGCACGATAGACTGCTGCACTAACTCCCTCCAGTAGGCGGGGCAAGAAAGAATGCATGCCTACCACTAAACGTCTTCGTTATCAGGTAGGAAAACAAATCAGTACCATAAATAAAGAACATGCATTTCCAATATATGTCGTGAAATCACATAGTGTATACATATGCTTAGTTCCTGTATGTCGAACTCACATAGCTTACAAATACGCTTAGTTTCTGTATGTTGAACTCACATAGCTTACAAATACGCTTAGTTTCTGTATGTTGAACTCACATAGCTTACAAATACGCTTAGTTCCTGTATGTCGAACTCACATAGTGTATACATATGCTTAGTTCCTGTATGTCGAACTCACATAGCTTACAAATACGCTTAGTTTCTGTATGTTGAACTCACATAGTGTATAAACAAGCTTAGTTCCTGTATGTCGAACTCACATAGTGTATAAACTAGCTTAGTTCTTGTATGTTGAACTCACATAGTGTATAAACAAGCTTAGTTCCTGTATGTTGAACTCACATAGTGTATAAACAAGCTTAGTTCTTGTATGTTGAACTCACATAGTGTATAAACAAGCTTAGTTCCTGTATGTCGATCACACAGATTCTTCTTCAACCTTTCAGCTCCCTGTGGAGCATAGGTCTTCAACAAACACTTTCCAAGCCGTTCTTTTCTTGTTAATCTTTTTAGATCGTTCCATGTCTTCCCCATCATCTTCATCTCTCCTTCTATCTGTCTTCTCCAAGAATTCCTTGCTCTTCCTCTTTGTATATTCCCTTGGGGATTCCAAAAAAGGGCCTGTTGTGTAAATACTCTCAGTTGGCCTCAGCAGTGTGTGTCCTATCCAGCGTCGTCGTCTTCACTGTCTCTCTTTATCCACTGGTATTTGACTGGTACATTTCCATAATTCTAAGTTAGTGGTTTTGTCCTGCCATTTCCATCCGTTTATTCTGCATAAGTATCCATTAATGAAAGTATGTATCTTCATGATTATCATTTTAGTTCTCCATGTTTCACAGCCATATAATAGGACTGACAACATTAGAGTTGATAATTTTATTTTAAAAATATTTTTTTAATTTACATTTTTAAATTTTCAACTGCAATAAATTTTCAACACAGATTATAAACACCCTTAATTCCTGTCTGTATATCGATCACACAGATTATAAACACCCTTGCTTGCTTACGTTCGCCCGATTACTAAATTCTTCTAGAGTGTTCGTAGACTGTAGAATTCCTCTTCGTCATCCGCCCTTAAAAGGGCGTTAAGTGGACAACTCTGCGTTGTGTTGTGGTTTGCAGTATAACTGTTATATTTGCTCCTTTCGGCCTAACACATCCGACTTCAGCACGACATTTTTGAGTACCGGGTTGTCTTCCCTCTTCGATCCCTGCTCACTTGGCCAGACTAGACAGGTTAGTCTGTTACTGGAGGCACCGCGGAGAGGTGGAGCAGGGTCTGGATGGTTTTGGTTCACCGATCCTGGCGCAAGCCATCAGCTGTGGGTCGTTGATAACTTCCAGCTCTGGTGCTGGGAGACGCGCCTTCACCTCCATAATCACCCTGAATTCCTGTCTGTATATCGATCACACAGATTATAAACACCCTTAATTCCTGTCTGTATATCGATCATACAGATTATAAACATCTTTAATTCCTGTCTATTTGTCTATCACACAGATTATAAACACCCTTAATTCCTGTCTGTATATCGATCACACAGATTATAAACATCTCTAATTCCTGTCTATTTGTCTATCACACAGATTATAAACACCCTTAATTCCTGTCTGTATATCGATCACACAGATTATAAACACCCTTAATTCCTGTCTGTATATCGATCACACAGATTATAAACATCTTTAATTCCTGTCTATTTGTCTATCACACAGATTATAAACACCCTTAATTCCTGTCTGTATATCGATCACACAGATTATAAACATCTCTAATTCCTGTCTATTTGTCTATCACACAGATTATAAACACCCTTAATTCCTGTCTGTATATCGATCACACAGATTATAAACATCTTTAATTCCTGTCTATTTGTCTATCACACAGATTATAAACACCCTTAATTCCTGTCTATTTGTCTATCACACAGATTATAAACACCCTTAATTCCTGTCTGTATATCAATCACACAGATTATAAACACCCTTAATTCATGTCTGTATATCGATCACACAGATTATAAACATCTTTAATTCTTGTCTATTTGTCTATCACACAGATTATAAACACTCTTAATTCCTGTCTGTATATCAATCACACAGATTATAAACACCCTTAATTCCTGTCTGTATATCGATCACACAGATTATAAACACCCTTGCTTGCTTACGTTCGCCCGATTACTAAATTCTTCTAGAGTGTTCGTAGACTGTAGAATTCCTCTTCGTCATCCGCCCTTAAAAGGGCGTTAAGTGGACAACTCTGCGTTGTGTTGTGGTTTGCAGTATAACTGTTATATTTGCTCCTTTCGGCCTAACACATCCGACTTCAGCACGACATTTTTGAGTACCGGGTTGTCTTCCCTCTTCGATCCCTGCTCACTTGGCCAGACTAGACAGGTTAGTCTGTTACTGGAGGCACCGCGGAGAGGTGGAGCAGGGTCTGGATGGTTTTGGTTCACCGATCCTGGCGCAAGCCATCAGCTGTGGGTCGTTGATAACTTCCAGCTCTGGTGCTGGGAGACGCGCCTTCACCTCCATAATCACCCTGAATTCCTGTCTGTATATCGATCACACAGATTATAAACACCCTTAATTCCTGTCTGTATATCGATCACACAGATTATAAACATCTCTAATTCCTGTCTGTATATCGATCACACAGATTATAAACACCCTTAATTCCTGTCTGTATATCGATCATACAGATTATAAACATCTTTAATTCCTGTCTATTTGTCTATCACACAGATTATAAACACTCTTAATTCCTGTCTGTATATCGATCACACAGATTATAAACATCTCTAATTCCTGTCTATTTGTCTATCACACAGATTATAAACACCCTTAATTCCTGTCTGTATATCGATCACACAGATTATAAACATCTTTAATTCCTGTCTATTTGTCTATCACACAGATTATAAACACCCTTAATTCCTGTCTGTATATCGATCACACAGATTATAAACATCTCTAATTCCTGTCTATTTGTCTATCACACAGATTATAAACACCCTTAATTCCTGTCTGTATATCGATCACACAGATTATAAACATCTTTAATTCCTGTCTATTTGTCTATCACACAGATTATAAACACCCTTAATTCCTGTCTATTTGTCTATCACACAGATTATAAACACCCTTAATTCCTGTCTGTATATCAATCACACAGATTATAAACACCCTTAATTCATGTCTGTATATCGATCACACAGATTATAAACATCTTTAATTCTTGTCTATTTGTCTATCACACAGATTATAAACACCCTTAATTCCTGTCTATATATCGATCACACAGATAATAAACACCCTTTATTCCTGTCTGTATATCGATCACACAGATTATAAACACACTTAATTCCTGTTCATATGTCGATCACACAGATTATAAACACCCTTAATTCCTGTATGTATATCGATTACACAGATTATAAACACCCTTAATTCCTGTCTATATGTCGATCACACAGATTATAAACACCCTTAATTCCTGTTTATATGGATCACACAGATAATAAACACCCTTAATTCCTGTCTGTATGTTGATCACATAGATTATAAACACCCTTAAATTCCTGACTGTATGTCGATCACACAGTGTATGAACACCGTTAATTCCTGACTGTATATCGATCACACAGTGTATGAACATCCTGAATTCCTGACTGCATATCGATCACACAGTGTATGAACATCCTTAATTCCTGACTGTATATCGATCACAAAGTGTATGAACATCCTAAATTCCTGACTGTATGTCGATCACACAGTATATGAACATCCTTAATTCCTGACTGTATATCGATCACACAGTGTATGAACATCCTTAATTCCTGACTGTATATCGATCACACAGTATATGAACATCCTTAATTCCTGACTGTATGTCGATCACACAGTGTATGAACATCCTTTATTCCTGACTGTATATCGATCACACAGTATATGAACATCCTTAATTACTGACTGTATATCGATCACACAGTGTATGAACATCCTTAATTCCTGACTGTATATCGATCACACAGTATATGAACATCCTTAATTCCTGACTGTATATCGATCACACAATATATGAACATCCTTAATTCCTGACTGTATATCGATCACACAGTGTATGAACATCCTTAATTCCTGACTGTATATGGATCACACAGTATATGAACATCCTTAATTCCTAACTGTATGTCGATCACACAGTATATGAACATCCTTAATTCCTGACTGTATATGGATCACACAGTATATGAACATCCTTAATTCCTAACTGTATGTCGATCACACAGTATATGAACATCCTTAATTCCTGACTGTATGTCGATCACACAGTGTATGAACATCCTTAATTCCTGACTCTATGTCGATCACACAGTATATGAACATCCTTTATTCCTGACTCTATGTCGATCACACAGTGTATGAACATCCTTTATTCCTGACTCTATGTCGATCACACAGTATATGAACATCCTTAATTCCTGACTGTATGTCGATCACACAGTGTATGAACATCCTTAATTCCTGACTCTATGTCGATCACACAGTGTATGAACATCCTTTATTCCTGACTCTATATCGATCACACAGTATATGAACATCCTTAATTCCTGACTGTATGTCGATCACACAGTGTATGAACATCCTTTATTCCTGACTCTATATCGATCACACAGTATATGAACATCCTTAATTCCTGACTGTATGTCGATCACACGGTGTATGAACATCCTTAATTCCTGACTGTATATCGATCACACAGTGTATGAACATCCTTAATTCCTGACTCTATGTCGATCACACAGTGTATGAACATCCTTAATTCCTGACTCTATGTCGATCACACAGTGTATGAACATCCTTAATTCCTGACTCTATGTCGACCACACAGTGTATGAAGACGTCTAATTCCTCTATCTCGAGCTCACATATAACATGCTTATTTCCTTTGGCTACTACAAACACTCATCATAACTTGTTAGCTTATGAGAACTGATAAAAGTCTTGTGTTTTTCCACTTACAGTAAAAAAAAAAAAAATCATTTGTCGCTTATTTTGATAAAGCTTTCTATTTCTTCATGTAAACAAAAAAAAAAAAAAATAATAAACATTAGTTGTTTTATCTCGTTTTTTAAAAAAATCTGAGTACTGTCTCAAGTGAATATTACTGGACATCGTTATTTCTGTTAAATGAAGTAATCGTTACTTGACATCAATAACACAATAACAACTTGACGTACAAATCGTCACGATAGTCATACCGGGGCCATCCATAAGCAAACCAAATCGTCACGATAGTCATACCGGGGCCTACCATAAGCAAACCAAATCGTCACGATAGTCATACCGGGGCCTTCCATAAGCAAACCAAATCGTCACGATAGTCATACCGGGTCCTTCCATAAGCAAACCAAATCGTCACGATAGTCATACCGGGGCCTTCCATAAGCAAACCAAATCGTCACGATAGTCATACCGGGGCCTTCCATAAGCAAACCAAATCGTCACGATAGTCATAATGAAGAATACACGATTATAGTCCGTTCACATTCGTTTGCCTAGACATTAATTTATTTTTTTCAAAAACTTATTGTTCATTTGCATTGATCTTTTGAAGTTAGGTTTAGAATACTAATGTCGCTATACAAATATTTTTTTATCAAAGAAATGTGATCCAGTTTCAAAGATGCCTTATTTAACCTATATTTAAAAAAAGTTAATCGATATTATAAACACCGGCGGGATTATGTAGATGCTTACATCTCACAGCTGATTCTTTAACATATAGGCATGACCTTCACGGCTGAATGCGCACCGTCCTAAAATAGTTATGTTTCCACTATAAATTTTTATAAAGAAATGTTACATATGAAATTTCCCGTTTAGCACAAAATGACATTTTAGCCGAAACCGGAAATTATGTGACGTCAAAATCACGGCCGTAGACTCGAGTTCGAGTCATAATTCAGAGGCAAATCTCAATATTTACAGAAAGGAGGCGGCACTATCCATATTATCTTCTGCAAGTCTATGTGAGAATGAATATAAAGGCAAAATATTTTACTGAGCATAACATTGCTATAAAGATTTATCAATACTTCTGCAGAGAGTGTAAAAAGGGACATCTTTATTGTTCTTTATCAAACCCTGAGAAGAGAACAATGCATATTTTAGGTTTGTGTAAACGTTCATTTGATCGAATAGTTAAAGGAAGCGGATATTTATTGCCAACAAATGCAAGAAAGCAAGGAAGGAAAGAAACGTTAGACAGTTTTGATAAGGACCTAGTAAAAAGAGAAATCTGTCGAATGTTTGATATAAACGAAGAAGTGACACTTAGAAAGTTGAAGCTTTGGCTGAAAACTAACAACGACATTGAAATATCAAAAACTTCATTATGGAAAATATTAAGAAGTGCAGGCTTCACCTTTAGAAAGTATGCTGGTGGAAAAAAACATTATTTGTGAGAAGCCACATCTAGTAGCTCTTAGAAGCAAGTATTTACGTGAAGTGAAGGAAATGCGCGAAAATGATTATGATATTGTTTATTTAGATGAAACTTGGATCAACGCTCATCATACAAATGAAAAGGAATGGCAGTTAGCAGATGGAAGTATTAAAAGATCAGTACCAAGCAGTAAAGGGCAACGTTTGATAGTTGCACATGCAGGTAGCAGACATAATGGGTTGTTGCAGAATGCTCATCTCGTTTTCATTTCAAAATCCATAGACAATAGAGACTACCACTCCGAAATGAATGGGCACATATTTAAAGACTGGATCGAGAAAAGTATCCTTCCAATATTAGATCGACCTTCTTGTCTGATAATGGACAATGCTTCATACCATAACGTAGTTAACGTAGAAGATAGAATCCCAACATCATCAAGTACAAAAGATGCAATCAAAACGTGGCTCATAAAAGAACACATACAAGTTAACGACAGCTACTTGAAACCCGAATTGCTTAGCCTTGTAAAACAGACACAACGTACAAAGATATTTAAAATAGACAAGTTAATTCAAGAACATGGCCATAGATGTTTGAGACTACCTCCATATCATGCACACTTAAATCCTATAGAACTAGTTTGGGCAAAAGTTAAAGGACACGTAGCATATACAAATAAAACTTTCAAATTATGCGATGTTGAGACACTTACAAATCAGGCTCTATCAAATATAAATAAAGACTACTGGGTAAAATGTGAGGATCATGTGTTACGACAAGAAGAGGAATATTGGAAAAAGGATGGTTTGTTGTTTGTTCAGCCGAAAGCAGTAATCGACCTATTTGACTCGTCTGATTCTGAATGATCATTACTCTGATTAAGTCTACAGATAAATAGTTTGATTTGCAAAATTTCCTAGTTGATTTGTTAAACAGTTTATTGTTCAAGACCACCCAAGCAATCAAAAATATGTTATAAGCAAACCAACAACCATTACTTTGAATGGAAGCCTGCTTGAGTCAGTACAGAAGTTCAGCTATCTTGGATCCACTATTACAGCCACACTTTCCTTAGATGAGGAACTAAATGTACGTATTTGAAAGGCAGCGACAACATTTGGGAAACTCACACCAAGAGCATGGAACTATATCAAATTGACTCTACGAACAAAAGTTCTATATATAATTTAAAATTTGTATACTTGCCACCAAGTAAAATTTTATGGACACGCCTATGGGTCATCGTTGCACTAGATTACTGTAAAACATTTTGATTAGGGTCAAAATAATAGTTAAATGGGCAAAGATCAAAGGAATTCGCCGCTTTAAGAAAACCGTTATAGCTAGACATCGAGTAACACATATGTTCTCGTGACATGGACATTTTAACACCGTATGCCAAAAATCATGTGAAATCATCAAGAACTTTTTGAATTATAAATCATAACATCTCGGCAAACGAATCTGAACGGACTATAGCATTTTTCTCCGAGTGAAAGCTCGTCTGTTGAGTAACAAGTGAGTCGCTGATGTTGTTGTTTCATGGACTGACATATGGACAGTGGACACATTGTTGAGACAAGTGCGTCTGTGATGTCGTTGTTTCATGGACTGATACATGGACAGTGGACATGTTGTTGAGACAAGTGCGTCTGTGATGTCGTTGTTTCATGGACTGATACATGGACAGTGGACATGTTATTAAGGCAAGTGTATCTTTGATGTCGTTGTTTCATGGACTGATACATGGACAGTGGACATGTTATTAAGGCAAGTGTATCTTTGATGTCGTTGTTTCATGGACTGACATACGGACAGTGGGCCGGTTGTTGAGTAACAAAGTCAAGCCTGCTGTGGTGTGTACAAAATTAATTTCGTTTAAATAAAAAGCGATGAACGGAAGGAGTTTGCTGATAAAAAGAAAAAAAGGGAAATGAAAATATGCAGTTAAAATGTATGAAAATTACACTTTAGTGTAGAAAATATTAGAGAGAAATGTCGAAACAACAGCACATTATTATGGCAAGGTTAAGCAGGGAAAACACCAAGAGTTAAATCAAAGATTTGCATCTAGAGTTAAACTAGAAATTGCACTAATAGTTGAACCCAGCAGTAACAGCAAAAGTTGTTTGACGGGTAACATCAATAGTTGAACCCAGCAGTAACAGCAAAAGTTGTTTGAGGGTTAACGTCAATAGTTGAACCCAGCAGTAACAGCAACAGTTTTCTGAGGGGTAACATCAATAGTTGAACCCAGCAGTAACAGCAAAAGTTTTCTGAGGGGTAACATCAATAGTTGAACCCAGCAGTAACAGCAAAAGTTTTCTGAGGGGTAACATCAATAGTTGAACCCAGCAGTAACAGCAAAAGTTTTCTGAGAGGTAACATCAATAGTTGAACCCAGCAGTAACAACAAAAGTTGTTTGAGGGGTTAACATCAATAGTTGAACCCAGCAGTAACAGCAAAAGTTGTTTGAGGGTTAACATCAATAGTTGAACCCAGCAGTAACAGCAAAAGTTGAACCCAGCGGTAACAGCAAAAGTTGTTTGAGGGGTAACATCAATAGTTGAACCCATTAGTAATAGCAACAGATTTCTGAGGGGTAACATCAATAGTTGAACCCAGCAGTAACAGCAAAAGTTTTCTGAGGGGTAACATCAATAATTGAACAGTTATCAACAACAAAAGTTGTTTGATGGGTGGCATCAATAGTTGAACAGTTAGCAACAACAAAAGTTGTTTGACGGGTGACATCAATAGTTGAACAGTTAGCAACAACAAAAGTTGTTTGACGGGTGACATCAATAGTTGAACAGGTAGCAACAACAAAAGTTGTTTGACGGGTGGCATCAATAGTTGAACAGTTAGCAACAACAAAAGTTGTTTGACGGGTGGCATCAATAGTTGAACAGTTAGCAACAACAAAAGTTGTTTGACGGGTGACATCAATAGTTGAACAGTTAGCAACAACAAAAGTTGTTTGACGGGTGACATCAATAGTTGAACAGTTAGCAACAACAACATTTGTTTGACGGGTGACATCAATAGTTGAACAGTTAGCAACAACAAAAGTTGTTTGACGGGTGACATAAATAGTTGAACAGTTAGCAACAACAAAAGTTGTTTGACGGGTGACACCAATAGTTGAACAGTTAGCAACAACAAAAGTTGTTTGACGGGTGACATCAATAGTTGAACAGTTAGCAACAACAAAAGTTGTTTGACGGGTGACACCAATAGTTGAACAGTTAGCAACAACAAAAGTTGTTTGACGGGTGACATCAATAGTTGAACAGTTAGCAACAACAAAAGTTGTTTGACGGGTGACATCAATAGTTGAACAGTTAGCAACAACAAGAGTAACATGAGACCTGAACATGTAGCACAGCCAACAATGGAATCAAGTGGCATCATCAGGAGTTTGAGCAAAGGCTAATGCAATTACAATATCTCAGAATGTTTGTCAGGGACCAGAGATAGATGATGATGGAAGTTCACTCCACCACGTGAAAACGACATCTAGCTGGACCTGTTTATAATTTCGAGCAACCCCCACCCCTCCACGATACCCAACGATACAGGTGATGTCTCAGTCCGATAGGGAGCATATGGAATTGTATATGGATCACTTCACTTAGGGCGGCGATTGATTTAGTTGGCTAGACGCGTGAACCAAAGATTACTGATAGCGCAACCCCATATGTAATAACCTCATTCATGAATAGGCTGTTAAACTGACACCTTCCCATATCAACAAAATAGTTATGACATTTGCTATGTTACACTGTTTGCGGATACGATTTGTTATTTGTGCCAGAAGTTAAAGTAGAGTATTCCCAATTTACCCATCAGTTGTCTTCCTGCTACCTCGCTAAGGATTCATTATTGCTTTGACACTACAGACTCTCTCTCTCTCTCTCTCTCTCTCTCTCTCTCTGAGCATTCTCTCCCTTCCAGACCTACAAACCATCGTCTTCTAACCACAGAAGCAAACACGAACGTCACATTTCCGTACATTTATTGTTTCGCAGTGTTTTTTTCTCGACATTTTCTCTTATTAAAAGCTGGGCTCATCAAATCTCTTTTCAATTGTTTTGTTTTCAAAAGCGTAACTGTTATCTGCCTGCATGCCTGTCTATCATCCTTTCAAGCCGAAGATGGCACAAAGGGCTAGAAATTCTAGACTTTCTATGTCCGACGATCTTTACTATGAAGTGTCACACCTTACATAAGATGCTCCTTATATCTCGTAAAACGTACCTGTTCTGGTCGAGACGCTCAATTTTATCAAGGGAGCTGCTGCTTGCTCTTGTTGCCTCTCGCATCAGTGTTCTTTTTAGTGTTTCTCTATGTCGGTCTCTTTTTCTTTGACCCTCTGGTTCCCTTATGAGGGCCTGCTTTAAGATTCTCTTGTTATCTTCTCATCACATGGCAAACATAAGTCGACCTTCTTCTCTTGATTATAGTTGATTTTTTCGATGCTTTCTCATTTCTCTTGTTTCTGCACTAGTCCTAAATTCATTCCATGAAATATGACGTTTTTCCTGAGACATTTCTTTTCAAATGCATCCAATTTATTTTAAATCCCTTTAGTTATTTTCCAGCATTCGCATACATAAATATGGGTGGATAATACGTTTGATTTGAGAATAGTGAGCTTTGTTTTTGTGCTTAGTCATTTTGATTTCCATCATCATCATCATAGAGTGCCGTCTCCGCAACGAAGGTTGGCTATCATGGAGCGTCATTCTGCTCTGTCTCTTGCTTTGATGGTGCAGGTTGTCATAGGCTGATTTGTCCATCTTTTGATGTTACTCGTTCATGTTAGTCTTGGTTTGCCTCTGTCTCTTTTACCTTGTATTTTTGATTTCCATATTTTATCAATATTTCTGAAAGTCATTGCTGTCTTCGCTATTCTGAATCTAATTTCTGTCTTTGAGTCTCCTTGATCTATGCAACTTCCAGGATATACAAAGTAAACTACTTCTTCCACTGATTTTCCTGCCGGACAAATGTTTCTTTCTGGGTGAATTTTATTTTTATTTACTTTTATTATTTTTTGGTGGATCTCTAATCCTATTTTGCTTGCCATTGATGACAGGGCGCCTGTTTTGTCTTTCATTATCTTCACATTGGTATTGATAAGAACTATGTGGTCCGCAAAATCAAGGTCCTCCAATTGAGACCCAAGTGTCCATCTAATGCCTTTGTTACCGGTACAGTATTTCTGCATTATGAAATGGATGACAATTCCAAATAGCAAGTGAGAAAAATACATTCTGGTTTCTCTCGGGTATCAATCTGGAACCACTCACTTACTGCGAACTGCATATGAGAAGCCGTCGTACAGATCTTTGATTACGGTAATCATTTTTGGTGGTGTGTCCGAGTATGTTCTACAATGAGTCTCTATGTGTGCTGTTGAGAGTCTTTTTTTTTAATCCATGAAATTTAGAAGAAGTGGTTTCTGTTGTTCTATATGTTTTTTCTAGTATAATTCTTAGGGTGAAATTATGATCTAGGCAGCTTCTACATTTTCTCAATTCTGCTTGTTCTTCGTGCAAGACAATGTCTACGGCATCTTTGATTCTTTTTGTGAAGATCTTAAACATAAAACTTTAGAGGCAACTGATAGAAGAGTCACACCTCTCCTTTTGTTGCAAACCTTGAGATTGACCTTTTTGGGGAATGTTAACAATTATACCTCTTTTCCATTGTTTAGGTATCTTTTCTTCTTCCCATATTGTGTTAAACACTTTCTGCAGGTGTTTTAAGTTGTTGGCTACCCATTGCTTTTAGCATCTCGAATGTTATTGTCATCTCCACCTGCAGCCTTGTTAGCCATGAGCCTTACAACCTTCTCTACTTCATTCAAAGTGAGGTCATCTAGGTTGATATCTAACTGTGAGGTTGGTGTGTTGGCTGTACAATTATTATATAGCTTGATATTGGATGGTTAAGGATTTTATTAAAGTGTCCAGCTCATCGTCACTTAATGTCTTCACTTGATGTAATTATTGTTCAATATTTGTTCAAAACAGGAGCCCCACAAAATTAAAAGTTCGATAACGTCTTGTGAACATTATAAGTTATTTTAAATTATGTTCATCTGCACACAGCGACTAATTGTGCTAGTTCTGTGTTGGTTGACTGATCCTCCCATTCCACCAGAATATCGCTCTGCACTAGCAACACTGGTCTCCACTTCCAGTTCATACAGTCTAGATGCCATATATCTGCCTGATCCATTGGCTGTTTATCAGCTAATATTGCCGAACAAGAAAAAGAATTCTTAAATGTTATATAGAGCCAGTCTTAACAAATGGATGTGAATCATGGACAATAGTACAACAGACAAGATACTCACTGGAGGCTGTAGAAATGTGGTTTTACAGAAGAGTGTTGATAAAACCATGGACAGCTAAGAAGAGCAATGAAAACGTCCTGAAAGAAGCCAAAGCAAAAAGAGAGCTAATTTCCAGTATTAGGAAGAAACAATCTGCCCAGGTAATGAGAAGGGAAAAGCTGGAATATATTGTAACAGCTGGAATATATTGTAACAGCTGGAATATATTGTAACAACTAGGAACATTTAGGGACCAAGTGATAGGGGAAGCAAACAGAAAAGATACCAGACAGCTTAAGAGAATGGCTTAGCAGAAGGTCAACAACAGAAATTATAAATAACTGTCGAAATCGAAAGTTGTGGCGAGACATGATCACCTACGCCAGCAGGCACGGTACTTGATGATGATTGCCGAACCGGCCAGTCTGTCTTTTCTGTGGTTTTCCTCAACACCTGCATGGCTGGCCAGTCTATCTGCTCTGTGGTTGTCCTCAACACCAGCATGGCTGACCAGTCTATCTGCTCTGTTGTTGCCCTCAACACCTGCATGGCTCTCCAGTCTATCTGCTCTGTCGTTGCCCTCAACACCAGCATGGCTGGCCAGTCTATCTGCTCTGTCGTTGCCCTCAACACCAGCATGGCTGGCCAGTCTATCTGCTCTGTCGCTGCCCTCAACACCAGCATGGCTGGCCAGTTTATCTGCTCTGTCGTTGCCCTCAACACCTGCATGGCTGGCCAGTCTATCTGATCTGTCGTTGCCCTCAACACCAGCATGGCTGGCCAGTTTATCTGCTCTGTCGCTGCCCTCAACACCAACATGGCTGGCCAGTATATCTGCTCTGTCGCTGCCCTCAACACCAGCATGGTTGGCCAGTTTATCTGCTCTGTCGCTGCCCTCAACACCAGCATGGCTGGCCAGTTTATCTGCTCTGTCGGTGCCCTCAACACCAGCATGGCTGGCCAGTTTATCTGCTCTGTCGTTGCCCTCAACACCAGCATGGCTGGCCAGTTTATCTGCTCTGTCGCTGCCCTCAACACCAACATGGCTGGCCAGTTTATCTGCTCGGTCGTTGAACTCAACACCAGCATGGCTGGCCAGTCTATCTGCTCTGTCGTTGCCCTCAACACCAGCATGGCTGGCCAGTCTATCTGCTCTGTTGTTGCCCTCAACACCAGCATGGCTCTCCAGTCTATCTGCTCTGTCGTTGCCCTCAACACCAGCATGGCTGACCAGTCTATCTGCTCTGTCGTTGCCCTCAACACCAGCATGGCTGGCCAGTCTATCTGCTCTGTCGTTGCCCTCAACACCAGCATGGCTGGCCAGTCTATCTGCTCTGTCGCTGCCCTCAACACCAGCATGGCTGGCCAGTCTATCTGCTCTGTCGCTGCCCTCAACACCAGCATGGCTGGCCAGTTTATCTGCTCTGTCGCTGCCCTCAACACCAGCATGGCTGGCCAGTCTATCTGCTCTGTCGCTGCCCTCAACACCAGCATGGCTGGCCAGTATATCTGCTCTGTCGCTGCCCTCAACACCAGCATGGCTGGCCATTTTATCTGCTCTGTCGCTGCCCTCAACACCAGCATGGCTGGCCAGTCTATCTGCTCTGTCGCTGCCCTCAACACCAGCATGGCTGGCCAGTTTATCTGCTCTGTCGTTGCCCTCAACACCAGCATGGCTGGCCAGTTTATCTGCTCGGTCGTTGAACTCAACACCTGCATGGCTCGGGACATACTTGAAGATTATACTCTCTGTATTGACCCAGCCATTGACGATGAATTAGGCATGACTCTTCTTTGCGGATCATGTTCATTGATTCGTTCAGCACACATACGTAAGTATACCCTTGAGTATTCAATCAATCAAAAGCCTTCCTCACTGATTTTATTTCCATCATCAAACTACTGGTCGCCATTGCGTAGGCGCAGCTATCCTCGTGACTAGTTCTGTCATTGAATAGAGCAGTGAATGCCAAGCACTCTGTTGATGGTGTACCATAGAACTATCTTCGTGACTAGTTCTGTCATTGAATAGAGCAGTGAATGCCAAGCACTCTGTTGATGGCGTACCACAGAACTATCCTCGTGACTAGTTCTGTCATTGAACAGAGCAGTGAATGCCAAGCACTCTGTTGTTGGCGTACCACAGAACTATCTTCGTGACTAGTTCTGTCATTGAACAGAGCAGTGAATGCCAAGCACTCTGTTGATGGCGTACCACAGAACTATCCTCGTGACTAGTTCTGCCATTGAATAGAGCAGTGAATGCCAAGCTCTCTGTTGATGGCGTACCACAGAACTATCCTCGTGACTAGTTCTGTCATTGAACAGAGCAGTGAATGCCAAGCACTCTGTTGATGGCGTACCACAGAACTATCCTCGTGACTAGTTCTGCCATTGAATAGAGCAGTGAATGCCAAGCTCTCTGTTGATGGCGTACCACAGAACTATCCGTCTTGACCAGCACGTCCAGATCACTGCACTTTTCACAGATGACAATATTCACTTTTGATACTACTTTTTTCACATACATGTAACCGATTTATGTTTCTTTGCAAGCTCTGTCGAATGTGGCAGTGCCAACGAAGAGGGTTTCAAGTTCTGGAGGAACAGGTATCCATCCTGTCCCAGCAATAACATTAACTAGCTGATAGGTCGGTTTGACATATATGTAGCCTAGCATTGTCTCATGTGAGGGAACTGTTAAACAGGTCTGATACAATAGATGTCTTTCTGCAAGTCGAAATTTGTGAGATCAGTGCAATTGTTTGTCCAAAAGTTGAAAGAAGAGCCAATTCAATATGTTAGAAGAGATATCCTTCTCTTTGTAGAAACACCTTTTAATGACGGATTAAATATATGTTGTTGATGTCAACATATTCCATAGATTGACCCTCTATCAATAAAGCTCCACCGCAAATATTACACTCGTGTTTTTGATAAAATGTTGTTTAAGTGATTTTTGTTTAACCTGCACACAGCGTGCAAGTATGAAACAGAAACATGGCTAATTCATGCTCGCAAACATCACTATCATCGATGTTGTCAATGTGTTGATTTGATTTAACATTGAGCAGCGAATTACATCTCTCCAGCATTTTGGTAATATCGTGCTCTCCACTGGATTGTCCCCAATGGAATCTTCCTACGTATTTTAAATCGGACATTTCTTGTAGCTCTCTCTCTCTCTCTCTCTCTCTCTCTCTCTCTCTCTCTCTCTCTCTCTCTCTCTCTCTCTTCCCCCCCCCCTATAACAGCTTCTACTTATGATTCTTCTCTTGCTGTAATCATAATTTATGGTTTGGCTATGTTGATTTACATCGTATATGAGGTGCTTGAGGAAGATAACAAAACACAAGGACAGATAGCGTATCAAATGTTAGAATCAGAGAGCGAATTACAAGAAGACATCGGAATTAAACCATGTCTGGAAAAAATATATATACACACACGCGCGCGCAGCACACACACGCACACTACAAATGAAATGTGACATTTAGAATGAAACCAGAACAAATGTCATCAAGAATATTCTATCTAACAACATCAAAATAGAGGCAAAGAGGAAGACCAAGGAAAAGATGGAAACATGGTATAAAAGACATATGCAAAGACGAAAACATTTTCTCTTTTAACAGCAACTAGGTACGCCAAAGAAAGACGTTCAATTATTAACAGTTGTTTCTTAGGAGCTCCCTTTTTGTGTTGGCCTCTTTGCGAATTTCCTCATTGGTCCTTTTAGCTGCCCAGGGAACTTTCAAGATTCTTCTGAGAAATCTCATCTGTGTGGCATGTAATCGTCTTTTCATTTGCTTGTCTACAGGTCATGATTGGCTTCCATAGGTCAGAATTGGATGTATATAGCAGCGATGAACTCATGCATCACCAGCTAGATAAAAGAAGAAGAATATTTGCGTAGTTTATTCTTTACTTGTTATTAGAGTTTATTTTCTACTGTTGCAGTGAGTACATTGTCATTTTGTGATATCACTTTCAGGATGTTACAATCAAATGAACCGCGTGTTTTATTTGTGTGTGTGTGTGTGTGCGCGTGTGTGTGTGCGCGTGAAGAGACAGAGAGAGATTGTAACAGAAAACTACAGTTTATTTTAAAAATGAGAAGGGGAAAGCAAACTAACTTAGCATTGAATTTGAGAGAGAGAGAGAGAGAGAGAGAGAGAGAGAGAGAGTTTTACTGTCACTACATGTGTCTCACTGTCACTACTTGTATCTCACTGCCACTACTCGTATCTCACTGCCACTACTCGTATCCCACTGCCACTACTCGTATCTCACTGCCACTATTCGTATCTCACTGCCACTATTCGTATCTCACTGCCACTACTCGTATCTCACTGCCACTATTCGTATCTCACTGCCACTACTCGTATCCCACTGCCACTATTCGTATCTCACTGCCACTACTCGTATCTCACTGCCACTATTCGTATCTCACTGCCACTACTCGTATCTCACTGCCACTATTCGTATCTCACTGCCACTATTCGTATCTCACTGCCACTATTCGTATCTCACTGCCACTATTCGTATCTCACTGCCACTACTCGTATCTCACTGCCACTACTCGTATCTCACTGCCACTATTCGTATCTCACTGCCACTACTCGTATCCCACTGCCACTATTCGTATCTCACTGCCACTACTCGTATCTCACTGCCACTATTCGTATCTCACTGCCACTACTCGTATCTCACTGCCACTATTCGTATCTCACTGCCACTATTCGTATCTCACTGCCACTATTCGTATCTCACTGCCACTATTCGTATCTCACTGCCACTACTCGTATCTCACTGCCACTATTCGTATCTCACTGCCACTACTCGTATCCCACTGCCACTACTTGTATCTCACTGCCACTACTCGTATCTCACTGCCACTATTCGTATCTCACTGCCACTACTCGTATCTCACTGCCACTACACGTATCTCACTGCCACTACTCGTATCTCACTGCCACTACTCGTATGCCACTGTCAATGTGGCAACATCACTATTAGGGTGGTTTCCTCAATATCTGTCAAGGGGATGGCTTGCACATTAAGTGTATGCATCTCCTGTCATTTCACGAAAATGTTTGATGGAATCACGGTCTGTCTAGGCCCGCCTTCTACACTAGTTCTAGGAGACAGACCATGGCATTGCGAAAGTACTTGCTCATTTTTCTTAGTGAGTCTGCAATGACATGCCAACGGCCGTTCAACCTTCGCTCTCCTCATACTTCCTCCTCAGTGCAGGTAGATAGACCCTCAGTTATTGAAGGGCACCGCCTCACCTGTCATACCTGTGGTGATGCATCGTATCACGTTTGTATCCGGCCATTTCGTCTTCTGTATTAATCCACTCATCTTATCTCTGAATGGCACTAGATACAGCTGCATGTGGCATATTTTATTGCGATTAAGATACCTCGCTTTCTGTCTTTGCGCTTACGCGCACACAATCTTTATCACCCGTCTGCTCTTTCACTTACTCTGTCTCTTCATCACATTTCTATTTCTCTCTCATCTCACTACACATCTATCTTTCTTTATTTTTCCTTTCTAGTCTACGTTTTTTTTCTATTTAGCTCTCTCAATTTCTCTTGTATTTTTTTCCTTCTCATTTTGCGTTATATTTGTAAATTTCACTTGCTTTTGTCACTTATATTATCACTGTTACCACTTTGTTTGTTTGTTTGTTTCTTTCTTTCTTTCTTTAACTTTAAAAACTTATTTACGTTTATGTTATCGCACTCTCTCTTCTATCTTAAACTATTGTCTCCTCACATACTTCTTTCGCATTATCTTATTTTTTTCCTTCTCTCTCTCTCTCTCTATCTCTCTCTCTCTCTCTCTCTCTCTCTCTTATATTACCTAACTTTCTTTCACTCATTTCTCTCGCACAATCTTATTTCTTTGCCCAACCTTCCTTTACCACATTGTTGCCTGATCGTCCTCATCAATATTCCGCTTGAATTGGCTGTGCAATTCATTATTAATGACACCTCACTGGCAACTTCCATTTCTCCTGTTTTCTTAATCAAGTCGACATTGTAGGAGAGGTGTAGCTGTATTGAATGTGTTTACTGTGTGCACTCTTTTATTAGCCGCCTAGTGATATCTGTCTGGCACGACCTGTAGACCTTCTTGCTGTAATGATGTCAGTGTCTGCTCGGAATGCGATATTTGGAAACGCGACTGGATATGTCTCACAAACACGTTGTACAAGGCGATTCAATGGTGAGGTCTTGGAGGCTCGCCACGAGCCTTCTGGCCAACCAGTCTGTGTGTTTCAAGGGTTGCTGGCCAACCAGTCTGTATGTTTCCAGGGCTTCTAGCCAGCCAGTCTGTATGTTTCCAAGTCTGCTGGCCAACCAGTCTGTAGGTTTCCAAGTCTGCTGGCCAATCAGTCTGTATGTTTTAAAGACTACTGGCCAACCAGTCTGTATGCTTCCAGGGCTTCTAGCCAGCCAGTCTGTATGTTTCCAAGTCTGCTGGCCAACCAGTCTGTAGGTTTCCAAGTCTGCTGGCCAATCAGTCTGTATGTTTCAAAGACTACTGACCAACCAGTCTGTATGTTTCCAAGTCTGCTGGCCAACCAGTCTGTATGTTTCAAAGACTGCTGGCCAACCAGTTTGTATGTTTCCAGGGCTACTGGCCAGCCAGTTTGTATGTTTCCAGGGCTACTGGCCAGCCAGGCTGTATGTTTCCAGGGCTACTGGCCAACCAGTCTGTATGTTTCCAGGGCTACTGGCCAGCCAGGCTGTATGTTTCCAGGGCTACTGGCCAACCAGTCTGTATGTTTCCAGGGTTACTGGCCAACCAGTCTGTATGTTTCCAGGGCTACTGACCAGCCAGTCTGTATGTTTCCAGGGTTACTGGCCAACCAGTCTGTATGTTTCCAGGGCTACTGACCAGCCAGTCTGTATGTTTCCAGGGCTACTGGCCAACCAGTCTGTATGTTTCCAGGGCTACTGGCCAACCAGTCTGTATGTTTCCAGGGCTACTGGCCAGCCAGGCTGTATGTTTCCAGGGCTACTGACCAACCAGTCTGTATGTTTCCAGGGCTACTGGCCAACCAGTCTGTATGTTTCCAGGGCTACTGGCCAACCAGTCTGTATGTTTCCAGGGCTACTGGCCAGCCAGGCTGTATGTTTCCAGGGCTACTGGCCAGCCAGTCTGTATGTTTCCAGGGCTACTGGCCAACCAGTCTGTATGTTTCCAGGGCTACTGGCCAGCCAGTCTGTATGTTTCCAACATGCTGGACGTATGGACGAATTAGTATTCTAGTGCCCATATTTGTTGAACACTACTGGTGTCGTTTACTAGCGCGGTTAGCATTACGCCAATACCGGCTTTCTTTCTCAGGAAAAACAAAACAAATAATGAGCAGTACAAGCCGGGTAATCATTGAGACCGTCGCTTGATATCGAGTCCGAGCAGTTATCTTCAGCAGATCGTGAATGCACCAAACACTGCTCAGTCGCGGCTCCTCTGTTTGGCTCACTCTGACTCCAGCTATTGCATCTCTGTGGATAGTTTTTGGCTTATGAAATTCACCATCATCGAGTGCCGTCTCCGCATCGAATTTTGGCTACCGTGGAGCGCGATTCCACTCTGTCTCTTGTTTCAATAGTGCAGGTTGTCATAGGCTGACTTGTCCATCTTTTGATGTTACTCGTCCATGTAAGTCTTGGTCTGCCTCAGCCTCTTTTACCCTGTATTTTCCCCTCCAGGATTACTTTTAGTAGGCTGTTGTGTCTTTTAACATAGCTCAAAAATAGCATTTGTCTTGTTTGAATTGTGTTTAGTAGTTCTCTTTTCATTTTTAGTTGTTTTAAGACTTCATCGTTTGTTTTCTTTTCTTGCCATCCAATTCTTCTTAATCTTCTATAAATCCACATTTCAAATGCCTCAATTTTCTGCTGTTTTCTTGTCTAATGTCCATGTTTTTGCCCCAACCAGGAATGTTGAGAAGATATAACATGTTTTACTATTCTTAGTTTTAGTCCTGGTGTTATTTGTTTTGATGTTTGTATATTTTTCATGGCACTAAAATTACCTTTTTGTCGATCTTATTATTTTTTTAACATTTCACTTGTACATTTCCCATCACTGCTTATATATAGTATGCCCAACGAAGTTGTAGGTCTGAACTGTATCCAGGTCTATTCCTTCAACTTTAGTATCCAATTGTAGGTTTTGAGTATCTTTGTTTATGACCATAGTTTTAGTCTTTTTGATATTCATATCTAATCCATATTTTGTGTTTGTCATGTTTATTCCATGAATTAATTGTTGTAGATGTTTATCATTTTCTGCTAGTAGTACAATATAATCAGCATGATGACATTGCTGGATAGTTTTTGGCTATTGAAATCCAACTTGGGTTTATTCAGATCAGATGCGTTATGCGCGTGCATATCAACGGGTGATAACTGAAATCAAGCGACAGTCAGTGCTCGTGAGTGCGTACGGGCGCTAACTTGAATGCATGCGCACGTAAACTAAATGTTACACGCATGCCTTGTGACGGCACATGCTATTGGGCGCTGACTCACACTTCCTAATCTATAGCTCGTTTCAAATCACGTGCCCAACTTCAAAACGCTATTACTCAGTAACCGTTTGTTAAAAACTGTTGAAATTTTCCAAATGTTATTAGAATGCAAAAGACCCTTTAAATGTATATTTAACAAATATCTTGCAGCTGCAGTTTTCTTAAAGCGGCGAATTTCTTTGACGTTTGTCAAAATTGTAAATTGTGAACCCCTAAATAATAGAAATTACCGTAGTTGCTGGTCTATGATTAATTTTCACTAGGTAAAGCCGTGGCCGTAATGGGAAATAACCTAATAAGACAAAACACCAGGAGAATTATTGTCTTCTCAGTTCGAGGACGGACGATAATATCAAGGTATACCTGTATGTCCAATTTTCATAGTTGTGTGGTCCTGAAAAGGACCGTTTGTTGAACTAATTTAAGGTAATATAGGGGCCAACATTGTGAGGGCTATATACTTTCATTCTGAATCAGACGAGTCTAAAAGATTAATAACTGTTTGGGGTTGAACATTCCAAAAACCATCATTTTTCCAATATTCCTCTTCCTGTTTTAAGACGTGGTCTTCACATTTAGCCCAATAATCTTTGTCTATATTTAATAAAGCGAGATTAGCAAGAGTCTTTACATCGCATATTTTGAATGTTGTATTTTCATCTGCCACTTGTCCTTTTAATTTTGCCCAGATTAGTTCTATTGGATTTAAATGAGCATGGTAAGGTGGCAGCCTCAAACTTATATGACCGTGCTTTTGGATAATCTTATCTATTTGAAAAATCTTTGTCCTTTGTTTTTGCTTTACTAGAGATAGTAATTCAGGTTTTAAGTACATGTTATTAAATTGTATGTGCTCCTTTGTGAGCCATATCTTAAAAGCATCTTTTGTA
This sequence comes from Megaustenia siamemsis, assembly GCA_032433765.1. Lineage (NCBI taxonomy): Eukaryota > Metazoa > Mollusca > Gastropoda > Stylommatophora > Ariophantidae > Megaustenia > Megaustenia siamemsis. The sequence continues at coordinate 75,682,152 of JAVIAB010000124.1, forward strand.
CTGGATGACGTCGGGACTTTATCTTCAAGTGCAACAATGTTGTGGTACGCTGCATTGTCCATTATTAGGCAAGATGGTCGATCTAGTGATGGGAGAACATAATTTTCAATCCAATGTCTAAATATGTGACCATTCATCTCAGAGTGATAATCCCGATTGTCTATGGATTTTGAAAGAAAAATGAGCTCTGCATTCTGTATTAGTCCATGTTGTCGACTACCTGCATGAGCAATTATCAAGCGCTGTCCTTTGCTGCTAGGTATGGATGGTGGGACAATGATGTATATATTGAAGGGATGGGTGGTGGGACAATGATGTATATATTGAAGGGATGGGTGGTGGGACAATGATGTATATATTGAAGGGATGGGTGGTGGGACAATGATGTATATATTGAAGGGATGGGTGGTGGGACAATGATGTATATATTGAGGGGGATGGGTGGTGGGACAATGATGTATATATTGAGAAAGTGAGAAGGATGGGTGGTGGGACAATGATGTATATATTGAGAAAATGAGAGGATGGGTGGTGGGACAATGATGTATATATTGAGAAAGTGAGGGGATGGGTGGTGGAACAATGATGTATATATTGAGAAAGTGAGGGGATGGGTGGTGGGACAATGATGTATATATTGAGAAAGTGAGGGGATGGGTGGTGGGACAATGATGTATATATTGAGAAAGTGAGGGGATGGGTGGTGGGACAATGATGTATATATTGAGAAAGTGAGGGGATGGGTGGTGGGACAATGATGTATATATTGAGAAAGTGAGGGGATGGGTGGTGGGACAATGATGTATATATTGAGAAAGTGAGGGGATGGGTGGTGGGACAATGATGTATATATTGAGAAAGTGAGGGGATGGGTGGTGGGACAATGATGTATATATTGAGAAAGTGAGGGGATGGGTGGTGGGACAATGATGTATATATTGAGAAAGTGAGGGGATGGGTGGTGGGACAATGATGTATATATTGAGAAAGTGAGGGGATGGGTGGTGGGACAATGATGTATATATTGAGAAAGTGAGGGGATGGGTGGTGGGACAATGATGTATATATTGAGAAAGTGAGGGGATGGGTGGTGGGACAATGATGTATATATTGAGAAAGTGAGGGGATGGGTGGTGGGACAATGATGTATATATGGAGGGGGATTGGTGGTGGGACAATGATGTATATATGGAGGGGGATGGGTGGTGGGACAATGATGTATATATTGAGAAAATGAGAGGATGGGTGGTGGGACAATGATGTATATATTGAGAAAGTGAGGGGATGGGTGGTGGGGCAATGATGTATATATTGAGAAAGTGAGGGGATGGGTGGTGGGACAATGATGTATATATTGAGAAAGTGAGGGATGGGTGGTGGGACAATGATGTATATATTGAGAAAGTGAGGGGATGGGTGGTGGGACAATGATGTATATATGGAGGGGGATCGGTGGTGGGACAATGATGTATATATGGAGGGGGATGGGTGGTGGACAATGATGTATATATTGAGAAAGTGAGGGGATGGGTGGTGGGACAATGATGTATATATTGAGAAAGTGAGGGGATGGGTGGTGGGACAATGATGTATATATGGAGGGGGATCGGTGGTGGGACAATGATGTATATATGGAGGGGGATGGGTGGTGGGACAATGATGTATATATTGAGGGGGATGGGTGGTGGGACAATGATGTATATATTGAGGGGGATGGGTGGTGGGACAATGATGTATATATTGAGAAAGTGAGAAGTATGGGTGGTGGGACAATGATGTATATATTGAGAAAGTGAGAAGTATGGGTGGTGGGACAATGATGTATATATTGAGAAAGTGAGAGGATGGGTGGTGGGACAATGATGTATATATTGAGAAAGTGAGGGGAGGGGTGGTGGGACAATGATGTATATATTGAGAAAGTGAGGGGATGGGTGGTGGGACAATGATGTATATATGGAGGGGGATGGGTGGTGGGACAATGATGTATATATGGAGGGGGATGGGTGGTGGGACAATGATGTATATATTGAGGGGGATGGGTGGTGGGACAATGATGTATATATTGAGGGGGATGGGTGGTGGGACAATGATGTATATATTGAGAAAGTGAGAGGATGGGTGGTGGGACAATGATGTATATATTGAGGGGATGGGTGGGACAATGATGTATATATTGAGGGGATGGGTGGTGGGACAATGATGTATATATTGAGAAAGTGAGAGGAAGGGTGGTGGGACAATGATGTATATATTGAGAAAGTGAGAGGATGGGTGGTGGGACAATGATGTATATATTGAGAAAGTGAGAGGATGGGTGGTGGGACAATGATGTATATATTGAGGGGATGGGTGGTGGGACAATGATGTATATATTGAGGGGATGGGTGGTGGGACAATGATGTATATATTGAGGGGGATGGGTGGTGGGACAATGATGTATATATTGAGGGGATGGGTGGTGGGACAATGATGTATATATTGAGGGGGATGGGTGGTGGGACAATGATGTATATATTGAGGGGATGGGTGGTGGGACAATGATGTATATATTGAGGGGATGGGTGGTGGGACAATGATGTATATATTGATTGGATGGGTGGTGGGACAATGATGTATATATTGAGGGGGATGGGTGGTGGGACAATGATGTATATATTGAGGGGATGGGTGGTGGGACAATGATGTATATATTGAGGGGGATGGGTGGTGGGACAATGATGTATATATTGAGGGGATGGGTGGTGGGACAATGATGTATATATTGAGGGGATGGGTGGTGGGACAATGATGTATATATTGAGGGGGATGGGTGGTGGGACAATGATGTATATATTGAGGGGGATGGGTGGTGGGACAATGATGTATATATTGAGGGGATGGGTGGTGGGACAATGATGTATATATTGAGAAAGTGAGAGGATGGGTGGTGGGACAATGATGTATATATTGAGGGGATGGGTGGGACAATGATGTATATATTGAGGGGGATGGGTGGTGGGACAATGATGTATATATTGAGGGGGATGGGTGGTGGGACAATGATGTATATATTGAGGGGGATGGGTGGTGGGACAATGATGTATATATTGAGAAAGTGAGAGGATGGGTGGTGGGACAATGATGTATATATTGAGGGGATGGGTGGGACAATGATGTATATATTGAGGGGATGGGTGGTGGGACAATGATGTATATATTGAGGGGATGGGTGGTGGGACAATGATGTATATATTGAGGGGATTGGTGGGACAATGATGTATATATTGAGGGGATTGGTGGGACAATGATGTATATATTGAGGGGATGGGTGGTGGGACAATGATGTATATATTGAGGGGATGGGTGGTGGGACAATGATGTATATATTGAGGGGATTGGTGGGACAATGATGTATATATTGAGGGGATTGGTGGGACAATGATGTATATATTGAGGGATGGGTGGGACAATGATGTATATATTGAGGGGATTGGTGGGACAATGATGTATATATTGAGCGAATGATGAGTCTAGGGTGGAAAAGGGATCTCCTCGATCTGGAACGCTAAATAGGAACACCAGATGTATCTATAATCAACACCTTACAGGAACAGCCAGTCTGCTTAAGCTTCGAAAAATGCTGGAACGGTCGGTGGAGTGGATATGGGGATGCTCCGACTCCAGTGAAACTGGTTCCATGAATAGGATAGAATAGAACAGTTATCCACAATTTTCTGTTGCTACAAATAAATGTTTACTTCTATTGTCAAAGTTATCCACAATTTTCTGTTGCTACAAATAAATGTTTACTTCTATTGTCAAAGTTATCCACAATTTTCTGTTGCTACAAATAAATGTTTACTTCTATTGTCAAAGTTATCTACAATTTTCTGTTGCTACAAATAAATGTTTACTTCTATTGTCAAAGTTATCCACAATTTTCTGTTGCTACAAATAAATGTTTACTTCTATTGTCAAAGTTATCCACAATTTTCTGTTGCTACAAATAAATGTTTACTTCTATTGTCAAAGTTATCCACAATTTTCTGTTGCTACAAATAAATGTTTACTTCTATTGTCAAAGTTATCCACAATTTTCTGTTGCTACAAATAAATGTTTACTTCTATTGTCAAAGTTATCTACAATTTTCTGTTGCTACAAATAAATGTTTACTTCTATTGTCAAAGTTATCCACAATTTTCTGTTGCTACAAATAAATGTTTACTTCTATTGTCAAAGTTATCTACAATTTTCTGTTGCTACAAATAAATGTTTACTTCTATTGTCAAAGTTTGACAGCATCATGTGTCACAGAATCGAGCATTTGGACAAGCTTACATCAGTAATAAATATTTGTGTATGTATTAAAGAAGGGTTGTAGAAAAGAAACTCCTTATAGGCTTTTGTAAGAAACAGAACATGTGGTGCATTCTGCTTTTTCGTTTCTTGGTCACGCATCAACTGTGGCCGCTGGCGTGTTGTAGGGCGATATTCCCTTCACCTAACACGTTCAGCGGTCATCCCTTTGCAAGGTAATATACAAACACATACGGGTTTACATCACTTTCTCAGAGAATTCTCAAATATAACCTCAGACATGACCTGACATCACTTTCTCAGAGAAATTGCAAATATAACATCGGACATGACCTGACATCACTTTCTCATAGAAATCGCAAGTATAACCTCAGACATGACCTGGCATCACTTTCTCAGAGAAATCTCAAATATAACATCAGACATGACCTGACATCACTTTCTCAGAGAATTCTCAAATATAACCTCAGACATGACCTGGCATCACTTTCTCGGAGAAATCTCAAATATAACCTCAGACATCACCTGGCATCACTTTCTCAGAGAATTCTCAAATATAACCTCAGACATGACCTGACATCACTTTCTCAGAGAAATCTCAAATATAACCTCAGACATGACCTGGCATCACTTTCTCAGAGAAATCTCAAATATAACCTCAGACATGACCTGACATCACTTTCTCAGAGAAATCTCAAATATAACCTCAGACATGACCTGGCATCACACTTTCTCAGAGAATTCTCAAATATAACCTCAGACATGACCTGGCATCACTTTCTCAGAGAAATCTCAAATATAACCTCAGACATGACCTGGCATCACTTTCTCAGAGAAATCTCAAATATAACCTCAGACATGACCTGGCATCACTTTCTCAGAGAAATCTCAAATATAACCTCAGACATGACCTGGCATCACTTTCTCAGAGAAATCTCAAATATAACCTCAGACATGACTTGGCATCACTTTCTCAGAGAAATCTCAAATATAACCTCAGACATGACCTGGCATCACTTTCTCAGAGAAATCTCAAATATAACCTCAGACATGACCTGGCATCACTTTCTCAGAGAAATCTCAAATATAACCTCAGACATGACTTGGCATCACTTTCTCAGAGAAATCTCCGAGATCTGTTCTGCATAAATGTCAACAGCTGCCGGGACGGAAGGGACCCGTACTGTATAAATGTCAACAGCTGCCGGGACGGAAGGGACCCGTACTGTATAAATGTTAACAGCTGCCGGGACGGAAGGGATCCGTACTGTATAAATGTCAACAACTGTCGGGACGGAAGGGATCCGTACTGTATAAATGTCAACAGCTGCCGGGACGGAAGGGACCCGTACTGTATAAATGTCAACAACTGTCGGGACGGAAGGGACCCGTACTGTATAAATGTCAACAACTGTCGGGACGGAAGGGACCCGTACTGTATAAATGTCAACAACTGTCGGGACGGAAGGGATCCGTACTGTATAAATGTCAACAGCTGCCGGGACGGAAGGGATCCGTACTGTATAAATGTCAACAACTGTCGGGACGGAAGGGACCCGTACTGTATAAATGTCAACAGCTGCCGGGACGGAAGGGATCCGTACTGTATAAATGTCAACAACTGTCGGGACGGAAGGGACCCGTACTGTATAAATGTCAACAGCTGCCGGGACGGAAGGGATCCGTACTGTATAAATGTCAACAACTGTCGGGACGGAAATGCTCCGTTCTATATAAATATCAACGATGACTCTTCTTCTACTTCTTTCCTTCCTCATCTGCCTTTCAGCGTCGAGAGGAGATATAATTTGCGGTCTTTTGCTCTTCTGTTCGCCTCTGCTGCTGTTATGTTTCCTAGTGCTTCTACTATTCCATCGACCCATCTTTTTCGTGGTCGACCCTTGGGCCTGGTGTTCTCACGTTTGTTGAAGGCTCTTTGTGTTGTGTTTTGTTCTTTCTGCCTTGTCACGTGGCCAAACCATTTTATCTGTTGTTTCCTTATATATTCTATGGCGGGGGCTATTCCTAGCTTTTTTCTCAGTTCTTCATTTCTGATCTTATCTGTCAGACTGTTTCCTGTCATTCGTCTAACACATTTCATCTCTGTAGAGGTTATTTTTCATATTGTTCTTGCTAGGGTCCAGGTCTGGCATTGGTAGCACAACGTTGGGATGAAGATTGTATTGTATAGTGCTCGTTTTGCCTCCAGAGTTATTTCCTTGTTGGACAATAGTGGTGATAACTGTCCAATGATTTGACAAGCTTTGTTGCATCTTGAATCTATTTCTGCTGTTTGAGAATTATCGTTTGTCATTAGACTTCCTAGGTATTTGAATTCCTCTACTTGTTTTAGTTGTCTGTCTCCTATAGTTATGTTGATGTTCTGTTTATTTTTGGCGACATTCATGACTTCTGTTTTGTTGATATTGATTTTCATGTTGTATTTTGTGCCTGAGATGTTGAGTTTGTTTAAGTGTTCTTGTAGGTCTTCTATTGTTTCATGTTTTAGTGCCTGATCGTCTGCAAATAGAAGCTCGTTGATCTCCTCTGTCTCTGATGGGTTGGCTAGCTTGCATATATGGTCCATGTATGTAATAAACAGTAGGGGGGATAGTACACACCCCTGTCTTACGCCTGATCTAACTTCGAAGTGGTCTGTGTAGCCTGCTGCTGTTCTGACCGTGCAGCTGCTGTTGACGTAGAGGATTTTAATAAGGTTGGTTAGATGTTGGCTTACTCCGTATGTTGTTAGTACATGCAAAATAGTTGTTAGTATATACAAAATATCACATCTTCATGGTTGTATTGAGTTGTGATAATCCACAGGACAAGCATGAAAGAATGGGAAATGGATGTGAAAGCATGGAGCCAAGAACGTGAATGGAACATGCCATAGTTGGACCACATTTTATATCGCTCCTCATTGATCAACTCAATCATAGATAATGAGCAGTAATGAACCTCACCTTGGGCTCAAGATTTGGAGGCTTTCCGTAGTGTCTCGTTAGATACATATAGTAACCGTTCTTTATACTCTTATGTTAAATAGTAACGGTTTTGTCTCATGTTCTTTTGAGTTGAGAGCGGTGGTGTTGCTTTGTAAGCCCAAGATCACAACAATTAATCAATTAATAAAAATGAAACAAGTCGTGAAATCACAAAGATACAGACTTTCACTAGTAGATGCAGAATTAAAGGATGGAAATGGTAGGAAAAAAAATCATCCATTTAGAAATACGAGTAAATAATAGTGGACAAAGAGATAAGACAAGGATGATGGCGCATATTCGTCACACAGTGCGGAAAGCAACAGATAATATTACTCAAGACTTGTTTTGATTTCCAAGGGAGAAGACAAAGGTGAAGGCCAAATTATTCTTGAAGTCAGATGGAATCAGAGATGATGATGTTAGGGAAGACAAGGAATGATCTTAAGAGAATGGCAAGAAACAGAACGGCTTGGAAAGTCATCACGGCTTGGAAGACCTATGCTCCACAGGGAGTTGAAAGTGTTTGTTGAAAACCTATGCTCCACAGGGAGTTGAAAGTGTTTGTTGAAAACCTATGCTCCACAGGGAGTTGAAAGTGTTTGTTGAAAACCTATGCTCCACAGGGAGTTGAAAGTGTTTGTTGAAAACCTATGCTCCACAGGGAGTTGAAAGTGTTTGTTGAAAACCTATGCTCCACAGGGAGTTGAAAGTGTTTGTTGAAAACCTATGCTCCACAGGGAGTTGAAAGTGTTTGTTGAAAACCTATGCTCCACAGGGAGTTGAAAGTGTTTGTTGAAAACCTATGCTCCACAGGATGTTGAAAGTGTTTGTTGAAAACCTATGCTCCACAGGGAGTTGAAAGTGTTTGTTGAAAACCTATGCTCCACAGGGAGTTGAAAGTGTTTGTTGAAAACCTATGCTCCACAGGGAGTTGAAAGTGTTTGTTGAAAACCTATGCTCCACAGGGAGTTGAAAGTGTTTGTTGAAGACCTATGCTCCACAGGGAGTTGAAAGTGTTTGTTGAAAACCTATGCTCCACAGGGAGTTGAAAGTGTTTGTTGAAGACCTATGCTCCACATGGAGTTGAAAGTGTTTGTTGAAGACCTATGCTCCACAGGGAGTTGAAAGTGTTTGTTGAAAACTTATCCTCCACAGGGAGTTGAAAGTGTTTGTTGAAAACCTATGCTCCACAGGATGTTGAAAGTGTTTATTGAAAACCTATGCTCCACAGGGAGTTGAAAGTGTTTGTTGAAGACCTATGCTCCACAGGGAGTTGAAAGTGTTTGTTGAAGACCTATGCTCCACAGGGAGTTGAAAGTGTTTGTTTAAGACCTATGCTCCACAGGGAGTTGAAAGTGTTTGTTGAAGACCTATGTATGCTCCACAGGCAGTTGAAAGTGTTTGTTGAAAACCTATGCTCCACAGGGAGTTGAAAGTGTTTGTTGAAAACCTATGCTCCACAGGGAGTTGAAAGTGTTTGTTGAAGACCTATGCTCCACAGGATGTTGAAAGTGTTTGTTGAAGACCTATGCTCCACAGGCAGTTGAAAGTGTTTGTTGAAAACCTATGCTCCACAGGGAGTTGAAAGTGTTTGTTGAAGACCTATGCTCCACAGGGAGTTGAAGACCTATGCTCCACAGGCAGTTGAAAGTGTTTGTTGAAAACCTATGCTCCACAGGCAGTTAAAGTGTTTATTGAAGACCTATGCTCCACAGGGAGTTGAAGACCTATGCTCCACAGGGAGTTGAAAGTGTTTGTTGGAGACCTATGCTCCATAGGTACTTGAAGACCTATATTCCACAGGGAGTTGAAGACCTATGCTCCACAGGGAGTTGAAGACTTATGCTCCACAGGGAGTTGAAGACCTATGCCTCCACAGGGAGTTGAAAGTGTTTGTTGAAGACCTATGTTCCACAGGGAGTTGAAAGTGTTTGTTGAAGACCTATGCTCCACAGGGAGTTAAAGACCTATGCTCCACAGGGAGTTGAAAGTGTTTGTTGAAGACCTATGCTCCACATGGAGTTAAACGTGTTTATTGAAGACCTATGCTCCACAGGGAGTTGAAAGTGTTTGTTGAAGAACACTATGCTCCACAAGGAGTTGAAGACCTATGCTCCACAGGGAGTTGAAAGTGTTTAAGACCTATGCTCCACAGGGAGTTGAAGACCTATGCTCCACAGGGAGTTGAAAGAGTTTGTTGAAGACCTATGCTCCACAGGGAGTTGAAAGTGTTTGTTGGAGACCTATGCTCCATAGGGACTTGAAGACCTATATTCCACAGGGAGTTGACGACCTATGCTCCACAGGGTGTTGAAGACCTATGCTCCACAGGGAGTTGAAGACCTATGCCTCCACAGGGAGTTGAAAGTGTTTGTTGAAGACCTATGCTCAACAGGGATTTGAAAGTGTTTGTTGAAGACCTATGCTCCACAGGGAGTTAAAGACCTATGCTCCACAGGGAGTTGAAAGTGTTTGTTGAAGACCTATGCTCCACATGGAGTTAAAAGTGTTTATTGAAGACCTATGCTCCACAGGGAGTTGAAAGTGTTTGTTGAAGACCTATGCTCCACAAGGAGTTGAAGACCTATGATCCACAGGGAGTTGAAAGTGTTTAAGACCTATGCTCCACAGGGAGTTGAAGACCTATGCTCCACAGGGAGTTGAAAGTGTTTGTTGAAGACCTATGCTCCACAGGGAGTTGAAAGTGTTTGTTGGAGACCTATGCTCCATAGGGACTTGAAGACCTATATTCCACAGGGAGTTGAAGACCTATGTATGCTCCACAGGGAGTTAAAAGGAAGAAAAAGACGTCTGTTACAGTTCTGATGGATGGGATGGTTATTTGGGGGGGGGGGGGAATGATAACTGAGGGGATGTTCTCAACATGCAATCGCTAGAAAGACTTTCATCACGGATCATGCCAAAACTGCATATAACATGCACAAGCCTGCCCCGGAAATAGTTTTGATTAATTTAGTCTGCACAATAATCTGTTATTACAGAGTTTGATAACTGTGGCATGTCTGAGCCGGTTCTATTTCATCATAAAACGCCTCCTTGCCGGGTTTACATATCTTCACGGTCACATGCCGAGAGCTGGATGGGAATGTTCTTACATCTGGCATGTCATGTACATGTAAACATGCTGCAGGGAAGAGATAACTTTCGCACTCTCCTCTCACTTTCTCTCTTGCTCACTTTTCTTTCTATCTTTCTTTCTTTCTTTCTTTCTTTCTTTCTTTCTTTCTTTCTTTCCTTCTTTCTTTCTTTCTTTCTTTCCTTCTTTCTTTCTTTACTTCTTTCTTTCTTTACACCTGTTTCCTTTTATTTGTTAATATCTCATTCTGCCTTCTGAATTCAATCTCTTTTCTTTCTTATCTGCTACTCTCTTTCAGTCCATCTCTTATTCTTTTTCCATTTATTTCTGACCTTACTTGCCTATATCGCTCCGATGGGAGAAGTAGTTTGCCGTCTGTTACATCCTTATTTGGCATCTTTACGTTTCCGAGTGTATTTTTTTTTCTGCTGTCCTGTCTTTTTCCTGGAAATATTCATTACTTTATCAGCGTCAATGTTCAAGATGTTATCTGCGTTTATATTCACGATGTTATCTGCGTCTATATTCACTATCTTATCAGCTTTTTATTCATGATTGTGTCAATGTTAATATTACTACCCATTTGCTTGTAGTGGGAACTCAGTTGTTAGTGAAATGAATGAACTAATATGGACAAGACGTTGGTTTCCAATTCTGATAATGACTTCTAGGTTCACCCAGACTTTAATGTGTACTTGGTTTTTCTAGAGAAAATGGAGCGGCCTGTTGTGATACCGACCACATTACCCATAAAAGGTACCGTTGATCCTTGAAAAACCTGGACACTAACACAAAACTATATTCCCCGTAAACTGAAAGTGTGAACTGTTTCCCTGTGACTTATCTCTGTAGTGAAGTTTGCTGCGATGTTCTTGCAGGACCTGTTGACTGTATCTGGCATATCGAAGAGGAAACAATTATTGTCATGTCAAACACAACGGTCCACATTCTTCAATGCTTCTAGAGCTAGGGTTGGTTAACTCTATCTTCCTCAGTTGTGCTCTTTGTTTCTTCCTTCCTCAATTGTGCTCTATGTTTCTTCCTTCCTCAGTTGTGTTCTTTGTAACCGACTAACAGAGTATGGATGTAAATGGCTATTTCTCATCCACTATTTGTCAACCATTGATGATCCTTTCCTCCTCATTGTTTTCATGTAAAATCTTGCATAAGAAACAGGACCGTTAAGTATTCCAGTACGACCTCTGTTGTTTTGTTTAGTTTATTATTATTTTTTATTTGCGAAACGAAGAGAATATTGAATGTGGTGTACGATGTACACGGAGAGTAGACTTAATCTTGGTGACTATTTGGTAGACAGAGGTTCAACAATTTCATTGTTCCTCTAACAAAGAATAGTTATCCCATCCTTAGTCCTGCCCGACAAATATGAAACTACCATAATTCTTGTGGTCTCTGGAAATGAGTTGGCCGGTCGTATATCCTCGTATTTTACTAAAAGTTATACAAGGAAGGATTCGGAATAAAATCAATACTGAATTAGATGAGCAGCAATTTGGAGTCAAGAAAAACAGTGGGACAAAACAAGACATATTCAACACGAGGACATTGACTGAAAAGTACATAGAAATAAACATACAAATATATGCCTGCTTCATAGACTACACCAAAGCTTTTCATAGAATACACCATAATCAACTTACAGACTGCCTAAAAGATATGAATCTGGGCGACACAGACATGCGACTAATATGTAATTTGTACTGGGAGCAAACAGCAATAATAAAATATAACAAGGAGAACTCTACACCCATTGATATAAAAAGAGGAGTATGACAGGGATGCATCCTATCACCAAGCTTGTTCAATCTATACACTGAGCAAATCTTTAAAAACATCTCAGAGATGCCAGGCCTAAACATTAATGGAAAGATAATCAATAATCTAAGATATGCTGATGATAGTGTACTACTAGCAGAAAATCCTAAAGATCTACAACAATTACTTAATGTAATAAAAATGACAAGCAAAAAATATGGACTAGATATGAATATCAAAAAGAATAAAACTATGATCATAAACAAAGAAAATTATCAACAAATAAATATTAAAGTTGAAGGAATTCATCTGGAGATAGTTCAGAGCTACAACTACCTTGGACATACTATAACCAGTGATGGAAAATGTATAATTGAAATAAACAAAAGAATAGGTATGGCAAAAAGTAATTTTAATGCCTTGAAAAATATACTAACATCAAAACAAATAACACCAGGGCTAAAACTAAAAATACCAAAATGTTACATCTTCTCAATATTCCTGTATGGTGCAGAAACATGGACATTAGACAACAAAAACAGAACAGAAAATTGAAGCCTTTGAAATGTGGATTTATAGAAGAATAGGTAGAATTGGATGGAAAGAAAAGAAAACAAATGATGAAGTTTTAAAACAACTAAAATGAAAAGAGCACTACTAAACACAATTAGAACAAGACAAATGAAATTTTTGGGGCATGTTAAAATACACAACAGTCTAATAAAAGTAATAGTGGAAGGTAAAATACAAGGTAATAGAGGCAGAGGCAGATCAAGAATAACATGGACGAGTAACATCAAAAGATGGACAAGTCAACCTATGACAACCTGCACCATCAAAGCAAGAAACAGAGTGGAATGGTGCTCCATGGTAGTCAACCTTCGATGCGGAGACGGCACTCAAAGATGATGATAATATTCTCTTATATAAACGTATATTGAGTTATTTGCGGGTCATCATCATTGCACTCCGAACATGTCCATAGGTGCTCAGATCCCCTCCCCAGCAATTCCCACAGTGTCCAGCGACTGACGACTCCATTTCTATGTTGGATGATAAGTCTTCTTACACGGCCACTAAGTTTCTCATTTCTGGCTGTGCCCATCTTAACTCCCACTTCCATCATCCGAAGAAGTGACGTGGATCTGTGTTTGTCGAAGTCCTGTGCTCTTCCCACATCTCGGAGGGCATTGATGATGTCCGCCTGATCCATTGGTTGCCCGTCCTCAACGACAGCACAGCTAGCCAACCTGTCCGCTCTTTCATTTCCCCGTACTCCCGCATGTCCAGGGACAAAGACAAAGGTGACCTTACGTATTTTGGATTTCTACAACGACTCTACCCATTGCATGCGCACAGAGCCCGCCTCCACTTTTTTTTATCATGCACATCGAATCACTCAGTATACATGCGTGGGTGTAGTCTTGTGACTCTAACCATTTGAATGCCTTGGTCACTGCCATCACCTCCATTGTTATGCTACTCGTGGTCATGACGTATGCACCACTGTCTTCGTAGACTATTCTGCCCGCCGAGCGTGCTGTAAATGCCCATGCACTTCTTTGGTGTCGTCTTACAGATCTGTCTGTATAGATGACTGCATCTTTCTCATCGGTGTTATCTCAGATGAGACCGTTGACCTCAGCATTAACCACGACCGGGTTCTGTTCCCTACTTTTCCTGTCGAGTGTGACAATACACAAGAAAGTCCCCTTGAAAGACGTAGGCACCGGTATCCACTCCTCACCAACGCTGATTTTGGTAAGCCCACAGACCTGTTTAATGACATCTTCTGCTCGGCCCACCCATGATTTGCCTTATTTAGCCTGGCACCTTTCTCTGTGTTGAGCACGTGGCGCAATGGATGCTCTGTATCTGTACTAATCTTCAGGTATGCTCGAGCTCTCCAGATCTTGATTCTGTCATCCATGATTGGAAAGTCAAGAAGATACCTCATTGCTACACAGGCAGTGTCCCTTGTACAGCCCAAGATAATGCGCATGGCTTAATTTTGTATTTTCTCCAGCCTATCAATTTGAGTCGTACTGACAGTAAGAATTGCCAGGGCATACTCGATTGGTGCGAGGACTAATCCTTGGAACAGAAGAGTAAGTAGCCTCTGCTCGATGTTGGCAGCTGCCATGACCTTCAAGGCGGCTAATCCTTTTGCGGGATTTTGTTATCACATAGTCGATGTGGTCCCTAAAACACAGGCTGCGATCATACTTAACTCGAAGGTATGTCATCAACTTGTCCCTGGTCACCTCATCAGCTCCCATTCGTACTACCGGTGTGGTCGTATTAACGATATGGTTGTTAAGGGGGAACCATGAAACTGATGCTTTATTAGGATTAACCAAGGCACCTGAAACCCCACACCAGGAAGAAATGTGATCGAGTTCGTCTTGCATTGTGGAGGCGATTACCCGTCTGTCTCTTCCCTGTCGATATACCAGAATATCATCAGCAAAAGTCATAGTTCTTCCCCTCCCATCCAGCTGTTGTTCCGTGATCGTTATTGTATACACGTTAAATAGAACTGGTGACAATGGTGAACCTTGTGGCAGCCCTGGACAAATGGATGTTGGCTCGGAAGACCAACTTCCACATCTGAGCATCACCTTCCTCTGAAACAGTGCCGCGGCGATCCATCTAATGAGGAAGGGGTGCACCGCCAGTTTGAGGAGCATATGCATGAGATATTCAAATGGTACCCTATTGTATGCATCCTCCAGATCTATAGCAGCAGCACATGTCTCCTCTCGTTTGTGGAAGCCTTCGAAGACGTCATAGGCAAAGACTGCCGCTTTGAGCCATGTCTCTTTGTTATATCTATAACCTCCGAGTGTGGGTGGGAATGCACGTTTCTGTTCAAGGTGACTTGTTTGGCTTCGGTAGCGGTAGTAAGTAGCTGTGTAGCCACTCCTCCTTAATCTGGCCACTCCGAATGCTGGCATTAAACTCATTGACCAATTTTGTCAAGTCGTCGTCATCTAAATCGCCTATGTCGTCGTACCGAACACCATCTGGACCAGTAGCAGTGTTGTGTGACCTTTTAAGTGTTGTGCGAATGGTATTGGTTGTAGTTGTGAGATCTTCTTCCAGCACTAAATCCTTACACAATTTTTACAGCGATCCCCGTATCCTCATTCTTACAGCCTCATTTCTTTGGTCCGTCTGCTCAATGTAGCGGGCAAGCAGGACCTCCCGTTGCTCTCATCAGATGTGTGCCATATCCGGCCTGTGCTCTGAAAGTCTGGTATACCTCTGTGTCGTGGTGTGCCATTCATGCACTGATGAAGGCGCCAGAATGTGGCGAGCGATTTTTCTGAGCACACTTTTTTCCAGACGTTATCCCATTTTTCATCCTTAGCCTACTTAGCACATAGTTTAAAGTGCATCATTTTTTTGGTCGACCTCTACTTTCAGACGCTTCAAGAGCTCAGGTTGTGTTCTTCCATTCTTTCTAGCTTTCTGCCATGTCTTAGCCGTTTGTCTCTTGCTCCGCCAAGCTTCCTCTACTTCTACGTTCCACCAGGGTGGCTGCGTCCATCTCTCCTGCCTCCTACGAGGGGCACTCTGTTTCCTATGTCTGATTTTGCTAATGACGCCCTGGTCTATTTTCTCGTAGTGGAATGTGTGGAGCTTCCTTTTCTGGCTTCTATTTCTGCTTTTCTCAATTAGGAGGATACATGGATAGTGATCACTTCCGTGGAACCCCAGTGCACTCCACCTGCACACCGGTGCAAAGGTGGAAGACACCAGTGCAAGGTCTATGACACTATCAGAGTCCCCTGTTCGAGTGGCCATTCTTGTTGCCCTTCCATCATTCAAGCACACTAAATCGACTGACACTAGTGCGTTCTCTAGGTCTTCTCCCTGCTTGTTGGTTATGACGTTACCCCACTGGTTTCCTCTAGTATTAAAGTCTCCGCAGAAAATGACGTTCTCTTCATCGAACTCGAAGAGATTCTGCCATTGTTGTGTGTTCACCTTCCCATTACAGGCATACACATTTACAATCACGAAATGAACTGGGGTCTGGACTCTAACCGCATGTACTTGCAATTCTGCATTGTCCCACGCAGACATATCAACCTTAGCTGCCACCATATTGTTGCGCACAAGGATGGCCTGCCCAATGTGTCGTTTATTATAGAAACAATGAAATCCAGGAGTACTTACTGTCCTGTCACCAAGAAGAGTTTCTTGCAAAACCATTATATCGGCGCCGCACAGTAGCTTATCAAGAATGGGCCGCCGTTGGTGTATGGACCCACAATTCCAATATGTAACGCGCACATACTTTTAACAAGACAAAAAGAACAAACAATGACTCAAAGAGCCATAAACAAACGCTACGAAAACGCCAGATTAAGAAGAAGACCGAGAAAGAGATAAAAGGAATACTAGAGTCACTATGAGGGATAACACCAGAAGAGGCCAACCGAAGAGCAAAGAATCGCAGATTGTATCTCCCCTCGATGCCAACGGCAATGGAGGAAGGATAGAAGAAGAGGAAGAAGACATACTTTAGGCCTAGCCTCTCACACTTCGACAGTTTAACTCTCTTTCTTTGTCGTGTTTTCTTTCTTCGATGCTGTTGTTTGGGCTGCATGTGAATACTTACCGTCGTCATAGTATCATAAAATATGTCGCTGAATGTCGATGCTATGGATGGTCTAGACTCACGTGCACTTACTCAGTCGCACGATCCAGAACCCGTTTCCACGTTATAAACTGGCCAACTCCAGTAAATAGCTCTGCAGCACGCGGATACACTGTGAGCCTTTTACAAATTAAATGAATTACGCGTCCTTGGCGACAGACCGGCGAAAACAAACCGCCATTTTTTTACGCGTTCAATAGCGCAATCATCAACAAGGATGAGTATAAGTGATTAAATAAGGAAATTGTAATAGAATGCAATGAATCAAAAGAAGCAAAGTGATTTACATCAAATAGAAAGCGCGTACAATCACAAGATCCCTTCAAATATCAATAAAAACTAAAAAAATAACCAGAAAAGTTCACTGGAAATCAGCACTTATCTGTGAGTCCTCTGAAGAAGACAGCGAACAGGGCGCCATATTCCCCGGAAGTCTATAAACGTATATTCTCTTGGGAAGCGTTGTTCGAGTATAGATATTGTTATGTGGCTGCTAACCAAAGTGATGTACGTGATGCAGTGAAAGTTTGTTGATGAATTTACACAGACAACACGCACATTGCATTTCTTTATCATTATTGCTATACATTTTGTTAGCAATAGAATAGTTTGTTTTCCATCGATGCAGGATGTACGTTTGGAGACTGATTAATTTCAGCTCTATAATGTAGATCGCTGTGTTAAAGTCAAGCGGTGGTTCCATTTTACGGGTTTGCACCCAGAGTTCGTGCATCTCGCAGCAGTCCCTTTTGGTGAATCAGGCGATGTGAATACAACCTTCCTCTATTGTGAAGTCATTGTATTCATGTCATGGCGTTGAGATCTGATCAATAATCTTAGTTGGATTTGTTCTGTGCCATTTACTTTCAACCTCTTCATGTCGCTCTGCCAAGTCAACTGAAGACTACACTTTAAGGATTCTGCGCCAGAGCTACGGTGTTCGTGCAACTGACTGCAGTCTTCAAAGTGAATTGAGCATTGTTGACAAATGTTTTGCATACTACGTGACAATGATGAAAGATCGTATATTTATAACCGTATGCTCGAAAAGATGGGCGAGATCAAGAGTTCTATGCTATTCGTGAATCTGCAGCCCTGGTGCAACTCCCCAATCTTCATGTTAGCCAAGAAGCATATGGTGAAGTTAAGGAGACCTATGAGGAGAACTGGGGAGGACTTGTGAACCACCTTGTCGTTTCACATGGAGAGAGTCACTGTGAATCTGAGCGCTTATGTGGACAATTGTTCGACGAGGATAAATCGACAACTAACAACTAAAAGCTGATTCAAATACTTTCTCCTATTCGCTTCTTCCTTCTCGTACTAAGCTTCATTTGTAAACTTGCAGACTCAGATTGTTTTTCTTCATTTGTACTCCCATTATCTTAATGTTGAAGATCCTGTGATTTCGGTATATTTCCTTGTGTGCCCGCCAGCATGTATCTAGTTTCCCAGTATTTGCCCTGAATCTCCAGCCACCTTATTTTTGTGAAACTAGACACCCCCTCCCCCCTCTCCCCACAACGTCCATCTCCCAATTCCCTGATTGTCTCTCTTATGTGTCAGTGACAACACTCGGTAGCCCAGGGCACGAGCAGCAGACTCGCTGCTGTAGACAGCTTCAACGATAGAAAGAAATGGAATAGCCCAGATCATACAACATGGTTGTATAATTACCAGCACACCGTAAGCAAATGGGGCTGCCGAAAGTTTGTTCATGGAAGTAACAGACTACCAGTAGCACATTTTGGAAAAAAAAAGGTCAAGTACTAAAGTTATAAGTTGAAGGCCATGGTAACATGATACAAGATTTGGAGGTAGAATGTTATCAAGGATTTTAGGCATCTCTTGCTTGGATAGTTTCACCAATGGAAAAAGTGTCCAGAAGGATGCAACAAGCCAGTCAGTGTACTTGATCTTTAGAATATTGTGCAGAGTTGCTACAAGGAAATGTTTTGGCCGCGTATCTGAGGAAGAAAGAGGCTTAGATAGAGAAATAGGTGGGAAGATAACATTAAAGAAATGAACAGATCTTATGATTTGCAGAGTCTCAAAGAATGACAATAGACATATATCAATGGAGAAGTTTGTGAAGTCTGTCAGTGGTGGCCCAACAACTCCAGAATTATGGGACGGGGAAGAAAGGAAGGTGAGGGAATGAGATGCAGCTAGTGTGTTGTTGGTTTCACTCCCTGTTTTTTTTCATCACTTATTCGAATCTTCTTTCTATTCATGAACATTCCAATTCCAACAGTTATCCACATGTCTCTCCTCTAATTCATTTAAGTTGAAATTTCTATTTCAGTATTTACTTACACAACCAACCCCCCCCCCCCCCCCCCCCCACCTGGTTTGCTGCTGTTGTTGTTTGGCACTTTTTTTTTATGGCCCCCAGTTTCTCTCTCCCTACAACTGGTTTGCTGCTGTTGTTGTTTGACACTTCTTGTTGATGGCCTCCAGTTTCTCTCTCCCTACTATTGGTTTGCTGCTGTTGTTTGACACTTCTTGTTGATGGCCCCCAGTTTCTCTCTCCCTACAACTGGTTTGCTGCTGGTGTTGTTTGACACTTCTTGTTGATGGCCCTCAGTTTCTCTATCCCTACAATTGGTTTGCTGCTGTAGTTGTTTGACACTTCTTGTTGATGGCCCCCAGTTTCTCTCTCCCTACAATTGGTTTGCTGCTGGTGTTGTTTGACACTTCTTGTTGATGGCCTCCAGTTTCTCTCTCCCTACAATTGGTTTGCTGCTGTTGTTGTTTGACACTTCTTGTTGATGGCCCCCAGTTTCTCTCTCCCTACAATTGTTTGCTGCTGGTGTTGTTTGACACTTCTTGTTGATGGCCCTCAGTTTCTCTATCCCTACAATTGGTTTGCTGCTGTAGTTGTTTGACACTTCTTGTTGATGGCCCCCAGTTTCTCTCTCCCTACAACTGGTTTGCTGCTGTTGTTGTTTGACACTTCTTGTTGATGGCCTCCAGTTTCTCTCTCCCTACTATTGGTTTGCTGCTGTTGTTGTTTGACACTTCTTGTTGATGGCCCCCAGTTTCAGTCTCCATACAACTGGTTTGCTGCTGTTGTTGTTTGACACTTCTTGTTGATGGCCCCCAGTTTCTCTCTCCCTACAACTGGTTTGCTGCTGTTATTGTTTGACACTTCTTGTTGATGGCCCCCAGTTTCTCTCTCCCTACAACAGGTTTGCTGCTGTTGTTGTTTGACACTTCTTGTTGATGGCCCCCAGTTTCTCTCTCCCTACAACAGGTTTGCGGCTGTTGTTGTTTGACACTTCTTGTTGATGGCCCCCAGTTTCTCTCTCCCTACAATTGGTTTGCTGCTGTTGTTGTTTGACACTTCTTGTTGATGGCCCCCAGTTTCAGTCTCCCTACAACTGGTTTGCTGCTGTTGTTGTTTGACACTTCTTGTTGATGGCCCTCAGTTTCTCTCTCCCTACAATTGGTTTGCTGCTGTAGTTGTTTGACACTTCTTGTTGATGGCCCCCAGTTTCTCTCTCCGTACAATTGGTTTGCTGTTGTTGTTTGACACTTCTTGTTGATGCCCCCCAGTTTCTCTCTCCCTACAACTGGTTTGCTGCTGTTGTTGTTTGACACTTCTTGTTGATGGCCCCCAGTTTCTCTCTCCCTACAATTGGTTTGCTGCTGTTGTTGTTTGACACTTCTTGTTGATGGCCCCCAGTTTCTCTCTCCCCACTTCTGTTATTAGATACCCATAATTTGTCGTGAGTAGCATGACAATGAGCTATCCCAGCGACCACAATCTGGGACTATCAAGGTTTGATGCTCCCGAACCCACAGCTGACCCGCTTAAATCAATCTGGAATTATTGATTTGGTTTTGGGAGTCTATGGAGGTAGATCCCATTCTTTGAGAATTATGTGCATTACCTTGTTGGTCTATTTTTTACGTGCATTACCTTGTAGGTCTATCTTTTACGTGCATTACCTTGTAGGTCTATCTTTTACGTGCATTACCTTGTAGGTCTATCATTTACATGCATTACCTTGTAGGTATAGACCTATCTTTTATGTGCATTACCTTGCAGGTCTATCTTTTACATACATTACCTTGTAGTTTTATCTTTTACCTGCATTACCTTGTAGATCTATCTTTTACATGCATCACCCGGTAGTTTAGTTTCTTTTACCCAGTTTAAAAGAAAATTAGTGGGTTTTTTTTTAGATTATGTTATACTTTGATTATTTTAGATGATGATAATAATAATAAATTATTATTGTTAAAATAATTAACGTGAAATGAAGTAGTACCAAAAACATAAAGTGGTTTGGCCATCTCATAAGAATTGAACCAAAGCAACTACCATTACATGCCTGCATATAATATATGATTATTTGTGTTCATGGCTTATCGAGGAAGATGTCTGTACACAGTTTTATAGAAATCAATCAGCGTCATGGGCCAGTAGGCCTACGACACACTTAGGTTTAGGATTGGATTATGTAGCTGAACGCAACGCTTCAAGACAGTAGACAAAAGATCAATCAGTGAGTCTGTCAATGGAGTCTAGCATTTGGTGTATTGTTAACGTCTGTCAACACAAGTGAGTCTATACATTCTTCAGCCTTAATTAGATTATGTCCATTCACATGAGAGTCACACAGTTTAGAGGGGCAGGTGGTGGATGCCGTAGATGTGTGCTTGACAGAACAAAGTTGAGAATAGAGACATATACTCATAACAATGTATTAGGAATGAAGTCAGTGCACAAAGAGAACACCATAGACAGGTAACACA
Source organism: Megaustenia siamemsis (assembly GCA_032433765.1). NCBI lineage: Eukaryota > Metazoa > Mollusca > Gastropoda > Stylommatophora > Ariophantidae > Megaustenia > Megaustenia siamemsis. The sequence goes on from JAVIAB010000124.1 coordinate 75,703,748, forward strand.
TGTATTGGGGATGAAGTCAGTGCACAAAGAGAACATCATAGACAGGTAACACATGTATTGGGGATGAAGTCAATGCACAAAGAGAACATCATAGACAGGTAACACATGTATTGGGGATGAAGTCAGTGCACAAAGAGAACATCATAGACAGGTAACACATGTATTGGGGATGAAGTCAGTGCACAAAGAGAACATCATAGACAGGTAACACATGTATTGGGGATGAAGTCAGTGCACAAAGAGAACATCATAGACAGGTAACACATGTATTGGGGATGAAGTCAGTGCACAAAGAGAACATCATAGACAGGTAACACATGTATTGGGTATGAAGTCAATGCACAAAGAGAACGTCATATAAAGATAACAAATATAGTGGAAATGAAGTAAGTGCGCAATCCTATAGCCTTTCTCTGACATACATTTATTTCCGTGTTGACTCACTTGTGACTGGTATGATTCAGCATAGTTTTCCTGTAATAAATAAAGAACTAGTTCTTTGCAGAAATGTTTTTTGTTATTAGGCAAACTTTACCCAAGATTTCTATGAACTGGCTACAGTTATTTGCTGGCTCGTACATCATTCTTGTGCCCAACGTGAGTTTCAGCTTCCTTAGATGCACTTACGCTTCAAACTGCATGGCCTCATCTAAGTGTTCTCATAGACAACAACATGTTGGGAAGATGTTTTGAATTTTTACACATTTCAGCAACCACTTCATTTTTCTCTACTCAACTGGCCACACAAAGTGTGGTTACATCAAGCATGTACTTCCATACTATCACACAAATAGTTCCAACTGGCCACACAAAGTGTGGTTACATCAAGCATGTACTTCCATACTGTCACACAAATAGTTCCAACTGTCCTCACAGTATGGTTACATCAAGCATGTACTTCCATACTATCACACAAATAGTTCCAACTGGCCACACACATTGTGGTTACATCAAGCATGTACTTCCATACTGTCACACAAATAGTTACAACTGGCCACACAAAGTGTGGTTACATCAAGCATGTACTTCCATACTGTCACACAAATAGTTACAACTGGCCACACAAAGTGTGGTTACATCAAGCATGTACTTCCATACTGTCACACAAATAGTTCCAACTGGCCACATAGTGTGGTTACATCAAGCATGTAATTCCATACTGTCACACAAATAGTTCCAACTGTCCACACAGTGTGGTTACATCAAAGATGTACTTCCATACTATCACATAAATACTTCCAACTGGCTACACAAAGTGCGGTTACATCAAGCACATACTTCCATACTATCACACAAATAGTTACAACTGGCCACACAAAGTGTGGTTACATCAAGCATGTACTTCCATACTATCACACAAATAGTTCCAACTGGCCACACAAAGTGTGGTTACATCAAGCATGTACTTCCATACTATCACACAAATAGTTCCAACTGGCCACACAAAGTGTGGTTACATCAAACATGTACTTCCATACTATCACACAAATAGTTCCAACTGGCCACACAAAGTGTGGTTACACCAAGCATGTACCTCCATACTGTCATACAAATAGTTACAACTGGCCACACACAGTGTGGTTACATCAAGTATGTACTTCCAGGCTATCACACAAATAGTTCCAACTGGCCACACAAAGTGTGGTTACATCAAGCATGTACTTCCATACTATCACACACATAGTTCCAACTGGCCACACAAAGTGTGGTTACATCAAGTATGTACTTCCATACTATCACACAAATAGTTACAACTGGCCACACAAAGTGTGGTTGCATCAAGCATGTACTTCCATACTATCACACACATAGTTCCAACTGGCCACACAAAGTGTGGTTACATCAAGCATGTACTTCCATACTATCACACACATAGCTCCAACTGGCCACACAAAGTGTGGTTACATCAAACATGTACTTCCATACTATCACACACATAGTTCCAACTGGCCACACAAAGTGTGGTTACATCAAGCATGTACTTCCATACTATCACACACATAGTTCCAACTGGCCACACAAAGTGTGGTTACATCAAGCATGTACTTCCATACTATCACACACATAGTTCCAACTGGCCACACAAAGTGTGGTTACATCAAGCATGTACTTCCATACTATCACACACATAGTTCCAACTGGCCACACAAAGTGTGGTTACATCAAACATGTACTTCCATATTGTCACACAAATATTTCCAACTGGCCACACACAGTGTGGTTACATCAAGCATGTACTTCCATACTATCACACACATAGTTCCAACTGGCCACACAAAGTGTGGTTACATCAAGCATGTACTTCCATACTATCACACACATAGTTCCAACTGGCCACACATAGTGTGGTTATATCAAGAATGTACTTCCATACTATCACACAAATAGTTCCAACTGGCCACACAAAGTGTGGTTACATCAAGCATGTACTTCCATAGTATCACACACATAGTTCCAACTGGCCGCACAAAGTGTGGTTATATCAAGAATGTACTTCCATACTATCACACAAATACTTCCAAATGGCCACACAAAGTGTGGTTACATCAAGCATGTACTTCCATACTATCACACACATAGTTCCAACTGGCCACACAAAGTGTGGTTACATCAAACATGTACTTCCATACTATCACACACATAATTCCAACTGGCCACACAAAGTGTGGTTACATCAAGCATGTACTTCCATACTATCATCACACAAATAGTTCCAACTGGCCACACAAAGTGTGGTTACAACAAGCAAATACTTCCATACTGTCACACAAATAGTTACAACTGGCCACACAAAGTGTGGTTACATCAAGCATGTACTTCCATACTATCACACAAATAGTGTCAACTGGCCACACAAAGTGTGGTTACATCAAGCATGTACTTCCATACTATCACACAAATAGTTCCAACTGGCCACACAAAGTGTGGTTACATCAAACATGTACTTCCATACTATCACACAAATAGTTCCAACTGGCCACACAAAGTGTGGTTACATCAAGCATGTACCTCCATACTGTCATACAAATAGTTACAACTGGCCACACACAGTGTGGTTACATCAAGCATGTACTTCCAGGCTATCACACAAATAGTTCCAACTGGCCACACAAAGTGTGGTTACATCAAGCATGTACTTCCATACTGTCACACACATAGTTCCAACGTGCCACACAAAGTGTGGTTACATCAAACATGTACTTCCATACTATCGCACACATAATTCCAACTGGCCACACAAAGTGTGGTTACATCAAGCATGTGCTTCCATACTATCACACAAATAGTTTCAACTGGCCACACAAAGTGTGGTTACATCAAGTATGTACTTCCATACTATCACACAAATAGTTACAACTGGCCACACAAAGTGTGGTTGCATCAAGCATGTACTTCCATACTATCACACACATAGTTCCAACTGGCCACACAAAGTGTGGTTACATCAAGCATGTACTTCCATACTATCACACACATAGCTCCAACTGGCCACACAAAGTGTGGTTACATCAAACATGTACTTCCATACTATCACACACATAGTTCCAACTGGCCACACAAAGTGTGGTTACATCAAGCATGTACTTCCATACTATCACACACATAGTTCCAACTGGCCACACAAAGTGTGGTTACATCAAGCATGTACTTCCATACTATCACACACATAGTTCCAACTGGCCACACAAAGTGTGGTTACATCAAACATGTACTTCCATATTGTCACACAAATATTTCCAACTGGCCACACAAAGTGTGGTTACAACAAGCAAATACTTCCATACTGTCACACAAATAGTTCCAACTGGCCACACAAAGTGTGGTTACATCAAGCATGTACTTCCATACTATCACACAAATAGTGTCAACTGGCCACACAAAGTGTGGTTACATCAAGCATGTACTTCCATACTATCACACACATAGTTCCAACTGGCCACACAAAGTGTGGTTATATCAAGAATGTACTTCCATACTATCACACAAATACTTCCAACTGGCCACACAAAGTGTGGTTACATCAAGCATGTACTTCCATACTATCACACAAATAGTTCCAACTGGCCACACAGTGTGGAGAGTATACAAGCATGCATGGTCAAACAGTGAATAAGAGTCCAGTTCAGCACTGTCACACAACGAATACAGTTCCACACTGTTACACAAACAATACTGTTCTGTGCTGTCACATAACAAGTGTAGTACTATATTGTGAGACAAACAATATAATTCTGCACTGTCACATAACGAGTGTAGTACTATATTGTAAGACAAACAATATAATTCTGCACTGTCACATAACAAGTGTAGTACTATATTGTAAGACAAACAATATAATTCTGCACTGTCACATAACGAGTGTAGTACTATATTGTGAGACAAACAATATAATTCTGCACTGTCACATAACGAGTGTAGTACTATATTGTAAGACAAACAATATAATTCTGCACTGTCACATAACAAGTGTAGTACTATATTGTGAGACAAACAATATAATTCTGCACTGTCACATAACGAGTGTAGTACTATATTGTGAGACAAACAATATAATTCTGCACTGTCACATAACAAGTGTAGTACTATATTGTAAGACAAAAAATATAATTCTGCACTGTCACACAGAGTGTAGAACTATATAGTCATACAATTATTGCAATTCTTCACTGTCACACAAATTATGTAGTTTCATATACACACTTTTCTATTGTAACTCAACATCTAGATCCATCATCTTTTACAAAGCTATCACAAGACTTTATCACACATTCTCTTATATTGAATATATTATTGTCTGGCCCCAAGCAAGTACATCTTCTATTTTATTTCCCTTGTATTTTATTGTGCACTGTTTGTTTGCCAGGAAGTTCTTCATGTGGCAGACATTGAGATGCAACTTGCGGCAGCTACAGCTTTTCTGCAGATCCTGGAGAAGAACCTGGTCACAGTCGATGAGTACAAACTGACCTTTCTGCAGACAATTCTCAGCTCTGTTGACAACAAGAATGAAGGTAGGTGAGAAGATCTTGCCAAACAGTGGTGACCATACGTCCTATTACTTTAGTATGGACCAAGAATAGGAGTTGTTGAAGAATATGTGTTGTGCTGGAATAACAAATTGCTCTGTTTCACTGAAGTAATTGTTGGTTACCTCATCTTCTGTTTCACTGAAGTAATCAATTGTTGGTTACCAAACTCTGTTTCACTGAAGTAATCAATTGTTGGTTACCAAACTCTCTTTCACTGAAGTAATTGTTTGTTACCAAACTCTCTTTCACTGAAGTAATTGTTTGTTACCAAACTCTCTTTCACTGAAGTTACAAATAATTTTCTGCAGAACTCCATTTCACTATAGTAACAAATTAATGGCTACAACAGAATTTCATTTTAACAAAGTAACGTATTATTAACCACAATACTTCATGTCACTATAGTAACAAATTGTTGGCTACATTAATCAATCTATATTTGACTTGAAGAACAGTTTACTGTCACAAACACTCTAGTAACAAATTACTGGCTGCAAAACTTCCTCTCACTGAAGTAACAATTGGCTGCTTGCAGAACTCCATGACAGTAATGATTTGTTTTATAAGAACTGACTACCACAAAATTAAAAAAAAACAGAACAGCACAATCCAAATTAGCATTTCAGAAAATGAAAAATATCTTGTGTAACAAATCTGTTAACCAGTAGAAGAGATCGATCACTTTATCTATCTTGGAAGTCACATTGATCAAGAAGGGGACACAAGTAATGAAATTAGAATCAGAATGGCTAAAGCAGCAATGTCTTTCAGAAGCCTTGAAAAGTTGTGGAAATCAAAACTAATCAGCACAAACACAAAACTTAGGCTATTCAAATCAAATGTACTATCAACCCTTACATATGCGTGTGAAAGCTGGAAAACAACAAGAGATATAGAAACAAAGTTGAATGCATTCGAAAATAAATGTCTAAGGAAAATACTTGGTATAGCGTGGAACGAATTCAAAACTAATATCTTCAGTAATAAAGAAAAGATGATGGTCATATGTTGGACATGTGATGAGAAGAGATAATAACCGAATAGCAAAGCAAGCCCTCATATGGGAAATAACAGGTAAGAGAAAAAGAGGAAGACCCAGGGAGACACTGAGAAGAACATTGATGAGAGAGGCAAGAGCAGCAGGATTCAGCTCCCTCAATGAGATAGAGCTGCTTGCACAGAACAGAGACAGATGGCGAGATTTGATAAAATATCTTTAAAAGAAAACTGCTAGAACAAAAATTCAGATAGGAGAAGGTGTATCTTGGTCTACGTCCTATGGGCCGGCTACAGCTCAAAAGGTCAATAGATAGATAGAACAAATCTGTGCCAATAGATATGAGAAAGAGTTCACCTGCATTATATAGAGTCAGATCTAAACTATGGAAGCGAATCATGGACAAACAAATGAAAAGATGATTAGAGACCACAAAAATGGACTTTCTCTAAAGAATGTTGAGAGTTCCCTGGACAGCTAAAAGACCAACGAGGAAATTCTTCAAACGGCTAACACAAAAAGGGAGCTCTTAAAAACAGAAAGAAACAATAATTTGTTGGGCACATCATGATTAGAGGGAGATTTGAATACTTGGTTACAATTCAGGGAAAGAAAGATGGTCACAGTCATTGTTGACAAATATAGAAGATACTAGATAGCTTCCCGTGTGTTACCGGGGCCTCATTATGAGGGAGTAAAGAATAGTGACACTGTGACCTTCCAGGCATATTGTAAGAGGTGACTAAAGAGATTGATTGATGGCTTGACAAGCTGTCATTGTAAAAAGTATTATTATGGAAACAGAGCCATAGATTTTGGAAGCAGTAATCTAATATGTGACATTTTAGCACGCAAGGTTTCTGTTCTTAAGATTGTGGTTCTGCCCTATGTGCCGTCTTCGGCTCAAAAGGACGATAGATAGATAGATAGATGGATGGATGGATATATAGATGGATGGACGGACGGACGGATGGATAGATGGATAGATAGCTTGGTGTTGTGGCATGGAAAACAATCACAAACAGAATTGATATAATGCACTGTGGACAGAAAATTATGGAAAACGACATGATCGCCTATGCCAGCTGGTGTGGCACATGATGACCAACATAGCATACAATTTTGTGTGTGTGTTCATATTCACTTATTATACAAGAGTTGTTGTGTTTCTAGGATCAAAGGTTGTTTGCAAACAATTCACTGAATTTAAAGTTACAGAACATCAATAGGAAAATCAAATGAGTAAATATTTATTTTCCAGAATTATGCAAAATATTGGATTAATGAATGGTTCATTTTGACCAATACAAAATAATTTGTTGGTGAAAGCAAACATAAGAGAGAATTCAACACAATACTTTATGAAGAAAGTGCCCATGCAGAACACAAACCAGGGACAATCAAATCTGAGTTCTGTTAATTAAAATCGTTATCAAATTATAATTAACATTAATTGTATTCAACTCTTCATAGAAGACAATGCTCTGTTATTTTCTCCAGAGCCATGTATGGAGCCAAGGACAGAACTTCTGGCTCTCCATCTTGGACATGGTACTAATAATTTCTAGATCCTGTATTTTTGTTTAAACCATTGTGGGACACTACTCTTTTGATAATCCTAATCTTGCTTTTTCATTTGTTTCTAATAAAGATTGAAATATATTCTTTTGCAGTCTTTGAGATAAAATTGCTAATGTAAATCTCATCATCATCATTGTCTAGTCATTGACATGAAATAACTAATGTAAATCTCATCATCATTGTCTAGTCATTGACATGAAATAACTAATGTAAATATCATCATGATTGTCTAGTTATTGACATAAAATAACTAATGTAAATATCATCATCATTGTCTGGTCATTGACATGAAATAACTAATGTAAATATCATCATCGTTGTCTAGTCATTGACATGAAATAACTAATGTAAATCTCATCATCATTGTCGTCATTGACATGAAATAACTAATGTAAATCTCATCATCATTGTCTAGTCATTGACATGAAATAACTAATGTAAATCTCATCATCATTATCTAGTCATTGACATGAAATAACTAATGTAAATCTCATCATCATTGTCTAGCCATTGACATGAAATAACTAATGTAAATCTCATCATCATTGTCTAGTCATTGACATGAAATAACTAATGTAAATCTCATCATCATTGTCTAGTCATTGAGTTGAAATAACTAATGTAAATATCATCATCATTGTCTAGTCATTGACATGAAATAACTAATGTAAATCTCATCATCATTGTCTGGTTATTGACATGAAATAACTAATGTAAATATCATCATCATTGTCTGGTCATTGACATGAAATAACTAATGTAAATATCATCATCATTGTCTAGTCATTGACATGAAATATCTAATGTAAATCTCATCATCATTGTCTAGTCATTGACATGAAATAACTAATGTAAATAACATCATCATTGTCTAGTCATTGACATGAAATAACTAATGTAAATCTCATCATCATTGTCTAGTCATTGACATGGAATAACTAATATAAATCTCATCATCATTGTCTAGTTATTGACATAAAATAACTAATGTAAATCTCATCATTGACATGAAATAACTAATGTAAATCTCATCATCATTGTCTAGTCATTGACATGAAATAACTAATGTAAATCTCATCATCATTGTCTGGTTATTGACATTAAAATAACTAATATAAATATCATCATCATTGTCTAGTTATTGACATAAAATAACTAATGTAAATATCATCATCATTGTCTGGTCATTGACATGAAATAACTAATGTAAATCACATCATCATTGTCTAGTCATTGACATGAAATAACTAATGTAAATCTCATCATCATTGTCTAGTCATTGACATGAAATAACTAATGTAAATCTCATCATTGTCTAGTCATTGACATGAAATAACTAATGTAAATCTCATCATCATTGTCTAGTCATTGACATGAAATAACTAATGTAAATCTCATCATTGTCTAGTCATTGACATGAAATAACTAATGTAAATCGCATCATTGTCTAGTCATTGACATGAAATAACTAATGTAAATCTCATCATTGTCTAGTCATTGACATGAAATAACTAATGTAAATCTCATCATCATTATCTAGTCATTGACATGAAATAACTAATGTAAATCTCATCATCATTGTCTAGCCATTGACATGAAATAACTAATGTAAATCTCATCATCATTGTCTAGTCATTGACATGAAATAACTAATGTAAATCTCATCATCATTGTCTAGTCATTGAGTTGAAATAACTAATGTAAATATCATCATCATTGTCTAGTCATTGACATGAAATAACTAATGTAAATCTCATCATCATTGTCTGGTTATTGACATGAAATAACTAATGTAAATATCATCATCATTGTCTGGTCATTGACATGAAATAACTAATGTAAATCTCATCATCATTGTCTAGTCATTGACATGAAATAACTAATGTAAATCTCATCATCATTGTCTAGTCATTGACATGAAATAACTAATGTAAATAACATCATCATTGTCTAGTCATTGACATGAAATAACTAATGTAAATCTCATCATCATTGTCTAGTCATTGACATGGAATAACTAATATAAATCTCATCATCATTGTCTAGTTATTGACATAAAATAACTAATGTAAATCTCATCATTGACATGAAATAACTAATGTAAATCTCATCATCATTGTCTAGTCATTGACATGAAATAACTAATGTAAATCTCATCATCATTGTCTGGTTATTGACATTAAAATAACTAATATAAATATCATCATCATTGTCTAGTTATTGACATAAAATAACTAATGTAAATATCATCATCATTGTCTGGTCATTGACATGAAATAACTAATGTAAATCACATCATCATTGTCTAGTCATTGACATGAAATAACTAATGTAAATCTCATCATCATTGTCTAGTCATTGACATGAAATAACTAATGTAAATCTCATCATTGTCTAGTCATTGACATGAAATAACTAATGTAAATCTCATCATCACTGTCTAGTCATTGACATGAAATAACTAATGTAAATCTCATCATTGTCTAGTCATTGACATGAAATAACTAATGTAAATCGCATCATTGTCTAGTCATTGACATGAAATAACTAATGTAAATCTCATCATTGTCTAGTCATTGACATGAAATAACTAATGTAAATCTCATCATCATTGTCTATTCCTTGACATAAAATAAGTAATGTAAATCTCTTCATCATTATCTTCTAGCTACTTGTTCCTGTTGAAATGTAGTTCCCATGACAGCTAAAGTCCCATGATACCTAAAGTCCCATGATAGCTAGAGGCCCCTGACAGCTAGAGGCCCATGACAGCTAAAGTCCCATGATACCGAAAGTCCCATGACAGCTAGAGTCACATGACAGCTAGAGTCACATGACAGCTAGAGTCACATGACAGCTAGAGTCCCATGACAGTTTAAGTCCTGTGACAGCAACACTGGTTTTCTTAGTTCTGCATGAGATTTCCAGCTTCAACTGCAGTCATTTCCAGCTTATGCACACCAACATTCTTTTTGATTTTCCTGTCTTTCATTTACCTGGAGCTATGCTCTCCTTAATTATATTCTCTAGGACAATATTTCATTTTAAATAACAAAAGATGTTATTTTTCTTGTTTTTATCAACCAGTTTTCTGGAGTTTTGAGTTCTTGCAAAATTGGCATGTTTGTTCTTTTCTTCATCCATGGTTTTCTGAGTATTCTTCTATAAAACTTGCATTCGAAGGTATTGATGCATTTCTCATCAGATCTTTTTGATTCTCCAAGTTTCATAACAATATGCTGCTATGGAAAAAATGCAGGTTCTTGAAAGACTTGTGTTTTGTTGCTATATCTCTTCTTTGCCATATGCTGCGCAGTTGTTTTAATTTATTCATATTTCTGTTCAGTCTTCTTTTGACCTCCTTGATAGTTGTTACCGTTATTTGTTATCAATGAGTCAAGATATTCTAAACTGTCTATTCCTCCCAATATTTGACCAATGATACATATATTAGTTTTTACATCAGTTTTATTTGATCTGTTGTATAGATTTTTGTTTTTCACTATTACGGTGATCCAATGTTATCAATGTCACTTCTTGAGGTGGAGATGTATTATATTATCTTATGTATTTCTGGGAGTGTATGAGAGTCATAAGGGTATCAAATTATCCTTTATTACTCACTTCTCTGACATTTCTCATTATACTTTCTACACATATGTTGAACAGGTAAATTGTCTAACTTCTTGTCCTATACCAAACAGTCTGATGTTTCATTTTCAATGTGCACAATTGCTTGTTAGGATAGAAAATGTCTTTATACAGCATTTTACCATTCATTTGCTCTAAGTGAGATGAAAACTCCATATCTATCATTATTTTCTACATTATCTGATGTTGTACTCAGTCAAATGCTTTTGAATGGTCAACAAAGCTTGTAAACAGATTTATGTTGTATTGTCAGCATTTTGTCTGTTATGTTTCTCATATAAACTATATCTCACTGAAAACACTTTCATAGAAGAAAGAAGAAAACTGAAGCAAATAGGAGTGAAGCGAAACAGTAGTGAATACAGAAAGTACACAAAAGCAGTTAGAACAGAGATCAGGAAAGACAAAAAGAAAAATATTCTGAATGTCTGTGACAAAAAGAGCTCTATCAGGAAGGAAGAGCTGGAGAAATATTCAGAGAAATCAGAACAATAACAGGCCATTTTAGACCATCAGTTCAAGTAATTAATGACCGCAGTGACAACATGCTCATGGAACATAAGGATACATTGCAAAGAGGGATCAATTACTGCACATCAATGTGTGAAGATACTTTAAAACACTCAAATATATTAATAGAAAGCAAAGAAAAAGAAGCAGGGCCTATGCTAAATGAAGTTTGTTCCGTAATACAAAAATATGAAGAGAGGGAAGTCACCAGGAAGTGATGATATTCAAGCTGGAGGGCAGGTCAGCGTTTGTATTTACCATGCAGTGTGTGTGAAGATCTGGAATAATGCAGACTGGCCAGAAGCCTGGAAAAGATCAGTGTATATATCCATTCCAAAGAAAGGAAATCTGAAATTGTGCACCAACTGCAGAACTGTGGCCTTAATAAGCCATGCCAGCAAAATACTCTTGCAGATCATCATGAAGAGGATGGCACAGAAGTTAGAAGAAGAACTTCATATAGTTAAGCAGTTTCAGATATAGTAGAGGCACCCAGGACCACATTTTTAACATGAGAAATATCTTTGAGAAGTCTAGGGAATACAACATAGAACTGCATACATACTTCATAGATTATAGCAAGGCCTTTGACAGCATCAGAAACTGTGGAACATCATGAGAGATATGGGCTTTCCAACACACCTAATCTATCTGTCTATCTCTCTATCTGACTGTCTGTATATCTATTGTACCTTTGAGCTGAAGACAGCACAATGGGTAAAAATTCTAGACTCTTTGCGTCTGACAATATTTGTTATCAAAAATCATCTTAAATTCACTTTGGTATATAAAGTATTTTCCTAAGCATTTGTTTTTTAATGCATCCAGCTTATTTTATATTTCTTAATGTTGTTTTCCAGCTCTCGCATGCATAAATAAGGGTAGACATGCATTTATTTTTAAAATCCTGAGCTTTGTTTTTGTGCTTGGTAATTTTGATTTCCATATTTTATCAAGGTTTCTGAAAATCATTGTTGCGTTCACTATTCTGATTCTAATTTCTTTCTTTGTGTCTCATTCTGGATCTATGCAACTTCCATGTTGCACAAAGTGATCTACTTCTTCCACTGATTTTCCTTCAAGGCATATATTTTCTTCTGGGTGAATTTGATTTTTCATTACTTTTGTCTTTTCTTGGTTGATTTAAAGATCTATTTTTCTAGCCATTAATGACAGGACATTTGTTTTTTCTTGCATCATAATCACATTGCTATTGACAAGAACGATCTCATCTGCAAAATCAAGGTCTTCCAGTTGAGATCCAAGTGTTCATCTAATAACTATGTTTCAAGTACAGCATATTTTCATTATGAAGTCTATAGCAATTCTGAATAACAAAGGGACAAATAACAACAAACCTTAAACAACTTATCAAATCACTATATCTTGAACAGCAAGCAGCTATCAGAATTGCAGGCGAAACATCAAATTGGTTTGATATACAAAAAGGTATGAGGCAAGGATGCATCCTCCCACTATACCTGTTCAACATCTATGCAGAGAACATCATGAGGGATGTTAGGAATGACTGATTTGTGAAGTTTGACCCTTTGCCTAATAAATGCCAACATAATTCCAGAACTCAGGTATGCTGATGTATCTCAAACAGTTCAAAAGGATTAAAAGAGACAATTGAGAGTGTTTAAAACACACAAAGTTGAGCAAATCCTCTATTTAAACATACAGAAAACTAAGATAAAGTCCACTGATATAACAAAAAGTCAACCAAAATCATCAACAGTGAAGAACATAATGAAATTTTAACAAACTATGAATATCCTGGGACTTGTAGTAACTAACAATGGAGACTTCAAGAAGGAGATCAAAAGAAGATTAGAAATAGCAATATAAAAATTAAACACCATGAAGTACATGTGGCACAATATCTGCAAGGCAGTAAAATTAAATTTACTGAGGATATGCATCTGTGCAATAGTAACATACGGTTCTGAATCATGGACATTCTCACAAACAGTAAGGAAGTAAATCAGTTCATTTGAAACAGAATGCTACAGAAAAATCCTTAAGATACCATTGATAATGAAAAAGAGCAATGAAGACATACTAAAAGACTTGGACATAAAAAAACTGGTTTATAAATACAATTCTACAGAGGAAGTTAAAATACTATTGCAATGTCAAAAGACACAGCAAGCTGAAAAGAACAATAATGGAAGGCATGGTTCCTGGACAATGCTTAAGGGTCAGATGAAGAAGGTGGTTTCAAGTCATCAAATAGACCTTAACATGACAACAGAAGAAGTGGGAGATCTGGCTAGAGACAGAATTTTTCAAATGGTTTGTGCTGAATTCAACGTTCAATTGCCTACCCTTGTATATTGGGGACCATAACCAGGTGAACTTTTCTGGTGTTCTTTTCTATTGATAATGACAGTTACTCATCATCAAGTACCGGGCCTGCTAGCATTGGTGATCATGTCTCTCCACAACATTTTGATCTCGTCAGTTATTTATCATTTCTGTTGTTTCTCTTAAGCCATTCTCTTAAGCTGTCTGGTATTTTTTCTCTTTGTCTCCCTCTATCTCTTCGTTCCTCAATTTTTCCAGTTGTTACAATATATTCCAGTTGTTCTCTTCTCATTATATGGCCAAAAAATGATGATTGTTTCTTCCTAATATTAAAAATTAGCTCTCTTTTTACTTTTACCTCTTTCAGAACATTTTCATTACTCTTCTTAGCTGTCCATGGTATTCTCAATATTATTCTGTAAAACCACATTTCTACAGACTCCAGTGATTTTCTTGTCTGTTGTCCTATTGTCCATGATTCACATCCATATGTTAAGACAGGCCCTACATAACATTTAAGAACTCTTTTTCTTGTTTCTATTGTCAAAAATGGATTGCATAGTATCTTCCTCATTTTTTGGAAAGCTGCTTTTGCCTGAGCCATTCTGCATCTCACCTCTTTTGTACATCTTCCATCTGAGTTTAACAAAGTTCCCAAATATTTAAATTCATTTACCTGTTTTAATATTGTTCCATTTCTCTTTATTTTGCACTGAGGTGATGTCTTTTTCTTTGTTGTTACCATTACTTCTGTCATTTTTGCTATTAAGGCTGAGTCTTTTATTTTTGCTTTCTTTCATTATAATGTCCAACATTTCTTGTAACTCATTTTCACTCTTAGCTATTAAGACTGTATCATCAGCATACCTTAGATTATTTATATTATGACCTCCAATTGTTATTCCAGGGATCCCCTTATGAAACTTAAAATAATCGCACTATAAATATTAAACAAATCTGGTGACAGCACACAACCTTGTCTAACTCCGTGTTTTATTTGTTGAAAGATTCCCAATTGGTTTCCAGTTCTTATGGCCGCTGTTTGTTGCCAGTACATGTTCTTAATTATTCTTAGATCTTTGCACTCTACGTTTATGCTTTCTAAAATGTTGATTATTTCTTGATGCTTTACTTTGTCAAATGCTTTGGTATAATCTATGAAACATAGGTATAGATCTGTTTTCTCCTCTATGGCTCTTTCCACTAAAGATCTTATGATATATATATATGGCATTGCTCGTTCCTTTACCTCCAACAAAACCACACTAATGACAGTTACTATCTATCTATTGACCTTTCGAGCCGTAACCGGCCCATAGGGCGTAGACCAAGATACACCTTCTCCTATATGGATTTTTTTGTTCTAGCAGTTTTCTTTTAAAGATATTTTATCAAATCTCGCCATCTGTCTCTGTTCTGTGCAAGCAGTTCTATCTCATTGAGGGAGCCGACTCCTGCTGCTCTTGCCTCTCTCATCAATGTTCTTCTCAGTGTCTCCCTGGGTCTTCCTCTTTTTCTTTTACCTGTTGTTTCCCATATGAGGGCTTGCTTTGCTATTCGGTTATTATCTCTTCTCATCACATGTCCAACGTATGACCATCGTCTTTTCTTTATTACTGAAGATATTAGTGGTTGATTGGCGATTTCTCTAATTTCCTCATTTGTTTTGAATTCGTTCCATGCTATACCAAGTATTTTCCTTAGACATTTATTTTCAAATGCGTTCAACTTTGTTTCTATATCTCTTGTTGTTTTCCAGCTTTCACACGCATACGTAAGGGTTGATAGTACATTTGATTTGAATAGCCTAAGTTTTGTGTTTGTGCTGATAAGTTTTGATTTCCACAACTTTTCAAGGCTTCTGAAAGACATTGCTGCTTTAGCTATTCTGATTTTAATTTCTTTGCTCGTATCCCCTTCTCGATCAATGTGACTTCCAAGATAGATAAAGTGATCGATCTCTTCTACTGGTTTGTTTTCCATGTATATTTTGTCACCTGTTGGAATTAAACTAGTCATGACTTTAGTCTTTTCATGATTGATCTCAAGCCCAATTTTGCTGGCTATTGATGATAGTTCATTTGTGTTTTCCTGCATCGTTTTTATCTGACTGCTGATGAGGACTATGTCATCAGCAAAGTCGAGGTCCTCCAAATGGTCTAATGACAGTTACTAGTATATGTTAAATAAGTGGCTGTTTTAATGAATATTCATATGAATAGTTACTGGTTGTGTTCTTATGTTCAGTATATGGTGTTTTTTTTAAATGAATAATATTGATTAAATGAGTCAGGTTTGTGTGTTAACCATGTTATTTGAATGCCTGGTCAATAATGCTTGAGTAATCAAAATGAAGTTAGTGAGAGTGACAAAGTAGCAGAATGAATGTAATAATAGTTTTACAACTTTGTATCACAATGTATACAACTTATGCTGAGTACCAGGTTTCTGAACAGGTCGGAGCATGTGAAAAAATAATAATAATGGATACCTGCCAGCAGGAAGAAAAGGTGTGCTCTAATAAAACTCTAAAAGACAAGCAGGGTCCCTAGACTCTACTCTTCAATAGAAAAAATGCGGTTAAGATATCTTTGTCTTATGTATTTTTTAATTCAGATGTGGCCAATGCTTGGCTAGAGACCTTGCTGAATTGCATTGACTTATTACCAGCAGAGGTTGTCAAGAAAGATGTAAGTGAAATCATTGCTTAAGATCAATGTTGCCTGAAGTGTAGTCCATGCATTTTTACTTTGGCTGTCTGAAGGCATGAATGAGCTGGATCTGTGCTTTAGCTGAACATATTGTCTTATCCTGCTTTCTCCAGATGCCTCAGGATGATCCTCTGACTGAAAAGATTTGATGTTTCAATTCCAAAATTCTGCAGTTTCACTATTAACTTTCAAGTGTTGTGTGAACTGATTGTTGACTTAATTGTCACCTTTTATGTATTGTAACTATTGCCACTAATAATTTGCCTTCATATCAAGCATTATATTAAGTTCATATGTTGCTGTGAGCTCTTGCATGAGCAGGATTGTAGATCTACACAGTTCATGAAAGAATTGAACCACATTATTATTATTCTATTTATCTATGTCATTATTATCACCTATATAACATTTACACAGCATAAAATGAGTCAGATTTTATAGCTACCTTGTGTAATACAAGTTTAAGAAAACAGATCTTGTGAGTAATTTGCCATCATCAAAAATTTTCTTTAAAAAAAAACCCAAATAAATGTAAATTCTACTTGACTTTAAGTAGTTTGGACATTTTCAGATTCTTCAAGGAGAAGACTATGTATGTATTAGAGAATAGAAAGTTGTTTGAATTAATTAAATACAGTAGTCCCTCATCAGTTTGGTCAACTTCTAGACACCATTATCAATCTGCTCAACATTTGTAAGCAAATATACTTGTCTTCTTATAGTTCAAGCAAAGAGATTGGAAAAGCAGACATTCTCCATTTTTGAGACAGAATTAGTCATTTATTGATTCAGCAGACTATGGGTAGCACTGCATCTTAATGTTATTGAATTATCTGCAAGTAGTTGAGACAGAATTTTTGAAGGAATTAAGATATTAGTTGATTATCATTTAATAATAAGAAAGTATAGAATATCAATGCTTTCAATTTCATTCTAACAATGTTGTAACTGAAATAAAACACTCCATATGAGTACTGTTCTATCTTTCAGCTTGATATCAATATAAAATGGCCTTCAAACATATTAGTCCCAACAGCTTCATGAAAAACAGTTGTTGATTGACTTGAGAGCAAACCAAATGAGCTTTTTATTTAAGGGTTGTGAAAATATGTGTCATTTAAACACATCACCACTAAAATTAAAACCGTAAAGGGATTATGTAGTCTTGAAGATAGTTTAGTAAAAGCATATTTTAGTGAGAGACCACTGTATTTGCATTTGTCTGTTTCTTGTTGTATTAAAGCACTCTTCATGTTGTTCTGGTTTGTCCATAAGCTTTTCATAATTTAATGTTTTAAATTAACATTTTTGCATGAATGCACATAAACACTCGGTGTTGTACATTTGCATGTTTCTCTTGGGTATTGATACTTTGCTTATGCATTTCTTAGGTCATTTCTAGTCTGCCCAAGCAGTCACTGGGTTACACCTAGCATCCATGCCTCAAGTCCTGGTTTTAAAGTGATTAGTGCTCTTGTTAGTTGGTCAGGGTTCAATTGCAAAATGTGGGAGGTGTTATTTTTTTTTTTTATTGCTTTAGAAGCTGCCGCCTCCCCAAGGCGTAAGGGAGATATGGTGTTAATGACCATATTTTACCATGGCCACTGCACATTTTTGGGTGATGTGATAAGTATCATGTCAGGCCACCTTTACTTCCCATAAAAATATCTGCTAACCATTTAGTGAACCCTACAGCCTTGTTGATCCCACCCACAAATTCCACCACTTCTGGGAATCTTCTAATGAGAAAGCGAACACACTCAGCCACCGAGGCTTCCTAGAAAATATGTACCAGAGAAGGAATTTCTGTAAAAGTAGGATGGCCTGGAGTGATGTTGACCACATTCATCAGTGGAAAGAAAATATGAACAGTGACATCATGTACCATAAAATGTGATGGCTACACTTCAGTTGCTACAGGAATCTTATGTTTTTGTTTTACAATAATCACCTAAATATACACTATTGTTATAGTAATTGCTTATTTTGTGCTGCAACTTCTCTTGTAACAATAGTCACATTTTGTGATATTCTGTTATCACTTTATTACACGTTTCATCAGTTATTCATATAATAATAACTTTATATATAACATGCCTTCTGTTGTTACATTAATCACTTATTTTTACAATTTGTTACCGCATCACTTTTTTATACGTTACCAACTCTGATGTTACAGTAATCACATGCTGTACAATACAACTTCTGTTGTTACAGTATCACTTCTTTGAATATATTTCTTCAGTTTATACATTCTCTTGTTATAGTAACTAAATGTTTAAACATTTCTTAAAGTTTATACATATTCTATCGTTACAGTAAACACTTATTGTCTACACTTTCTCTTGAACCCATTTGGATGCAAAGAGAGATAAAAAGTTCTGGTTCTCACCCTTCTGGATGACAGGATCAAGATCTAGAGCATACCTTAAGATGAGTGCAAATAAAGAGCATCATTGCACCAAGAGCTCAATACAGGGAAAGGTGACAAGCTAAAAAGAGGCAAACCATGGTTGGCTGCACAGAAGATGTCATCAAACACATCTGTGGGCTTACCACACTATAATATCAACACAAGCGAGGCATGGATACTGGTGCCTACATCATTCAGAGGCACATTCTCATGTATTTTCACACTTGATAGGAAATGCAGGGAGCAGAATCTCCATCATGGTCAATGCGGAGGTAAACATCCTCATCTGGAACAACACCGATGAGGACGATGCAGTCATCTATACAGGCAGATCAATTATACGAAGGAGTGCATGGGTATTTACAGTACACTATGCAGGCAGAGCAATAAAGAAGACAGCGATGCTTATGTTATGACCACGAGTAGCAAGACGATGTAGGTGATGGTAGTGATTCATCTGGTTGGAGTCATAAGACTACACCCACACCTGCATACTAAGTGATTCTATGAGCATGATAAGAAAAGTGGAGGCGGGCTCTGAATGCTGGCAGTGTGTAGAGTCATTACAGAAGTCAGCAATATGCAGAGTCACCTTTGTCTATATCCCTGGAGGTTTGGGGTATGGAGAAATTAAAGAGTGGACAGGCTGCCTAGCTGTGCTGTCGTCGTAGACAGTCAACCAGTGGATAAGGCAGATGTCACTAATGTAGGAGGTGTAGGAAAGCCACAAGACAAGCATGAGTCCATGTCTCTCCTGTAGATGAAAGCAATGGGAGTAAAGATAGGAACATCCAAAAATGAGAGGCTTAGTGGGCGCACAAGAGGACTTATCAACCAACACAGAACTGGAGTCATCAGTTGCTGAATGCTGTGGGACATGCTGAGGAGGGGATCTGAGCACCTATAGACATGTTCGGAGCCTAATGATGATAATCCTCAAATAACTCAATATCTCAATAACAATATTGTTACAGTAACCATTTTAAAAACATTTCTGCAATTTATACATTTTCTATTACTACAGTAATTACTTGTTTAAACATTTCCTGAAGGTTAGACATCTTTTTAGGCAATAATGACATGTTTATTTATTTGTTTTCATACAGGACTAACTCATTTATGATTTAACATATCTTTTGTTGTTACTGTAATCACGTGTTTGTAAATCGTTTCTAATCTGGTCACATAATATCATTGTCTGTTATTGCAGTAATCACTCAGTTTTATATGTGAGTTGTGTTGACTAGTTGCTGTGATAATTTGATATGTTGTTCTGCTAAAACAATATTATGTCTGTTCAATACTATATAGTACATATTATAGTTAAAAGATTATTCAGATGTTCATAGCAAACTTCCACACCCTGATTTTTTTTTTTTAACTGCACATTTCACATTTTTCTATGCTGCTACTTTATTGTTTGCTTCACTAATTTAGTAAATATCTCCATGATGTTTGGGAATCAGTCTTTTAGATTTTTAAACAGACACTCATAATACCTCAGTGTTAAAAATTGTATGAGATAAATTATATTCTTCGTCTCCTCCATCTTCTTCTTCCTCTTCTTCCTTCTTTATTCTTTTTCCTCCTCCTTTTATTCTTCTTCTTTCCCCCTCCTCCTCCCCCTTCCTCTTCACCCACCCCCTCCATATTTTTCTTCATCTTTCCTCTACCTCTGCTTTCGTTTTCTTCATCTTCCCCTATCTCCTTTTTTGTCTTCCTTCCTTACCTCCTACGTCTTCTCCCTATTTCCTTCTTCCAGCCTATTTACTCTTTTTCTGTATTAAAGTCTTGTGATCATGCAATTTAAGATGCTATATTATAATAGTAATTAGATGGAATTTGTAATAAGTTACAACTGCATAATATTCTTTTGCTATTGCTGTTTCTTCTTCGTTACCATTCATATCATCTTGAATTTGTTTACAAAAATCAGTCATCAGCCTTGGTTGCTAAATGACTTCACACAAAAAAACACAGCATGAAAATGAACATTTGTTGTTTCATTTAATGTTAGAAATTTAGAAGCTTGCAGTTGGAATTTGAGCATTGCACATAATGTTGTGTTTCTTGAAATAGGATACTTGGAAAGACACGGGTTGTGTTATTATGAAATTAAGTGTACCAAATGTTTAGAATTCTCTGGACAACTAAAAAGACCAATGAGGAAATTCTTAAAGAGGCCAATACAAAAATTGAGCTCCTAAGAAACATAAGAAAGAAATAATCAACATTTTCCTGGCACATCATGAGAAGAGGAAAGTTGAAATACTCAGAACTGACAAAATACAGGGAAAGAGAGATCTCAGACGATTAAAAAAAAAAAAGATACTGTATTGCTTGGTGTCATGACACAGAAAAGAGTCAACAACAAAACATAATTGATATGACGCACCGTTGATAGAAAATTGTGGAATAACATGATTGCCAATGCCAACGGGTATGGTGCATGATGATGATGTTTACCAGTGATACATACAAATACTTTTATGGGTAGATTCATACCACTGTGAGTGAATGGCTAGATGTTGGATATATAATTCTATGTGTGAGTGAATGGTTAGTTGTGGGATAGATATATGTCACATGTTAGTGAATGGTTAATTGTGGCATAGATACATGTCACATGTGAGTGAATGGCTAGATGTTGGATATATAATTCTATGTGTGAGTGAATGGTTAATTGTGGCATAGATACATGTCACATGTGAGTGAATGGTTAGTTGTGGCATAGATATATGTCACATGTTAGTGAATGGTTAATTGTGGCATAGATACATGTCACATGTGAGTGAATGGTTAATTGTGGCATAGATATATGTCACATGTTATTGAATGGTTAGTTGTGGCATAGATATATGTCACATGTTAGTGAATGGTTAATTGTGGCATAGATACATGTCACATGTGAGTGAATGGTTAGTTGTGGCATAGATACATGTCACATGTTAGTGAATGGTTAGTTGTGGCATAGATATATGTCACATGTTAGTGAATGGTTAATTGTGGCATAGATACATGTCACATGTGAGTGAATGGTTAGTTGTGGCATAGATATGTCACATGTTAGTGAATGGTTAATTGTGGCATAGATACATGTCACATGTGAGTGATTGGTTAGTTGTGGCATAGATACATGTCACATGTGAGTGAATGATTAGTTGTGGCATAGATATATGTGACATGTTAGTGAATGGTTAATTGTGGAATAGATATATGTGACATGTGAGTGAAAGGTTAGTTGTGAGATAGATATATGTGACATGTGAGTGAATGGATAGTTGTGGCATAGATATATGTGACATATTAGTGAATGGTTAGTTGTGGGATAGATAAATGTGACATGTTAGTGAATGATTTATTGTGGGATAGATATATGTGACATGTTAGTGAATGGTTAATTGTGGGATAGATATATGTGACATGTGAGTGAATGGTTAGTTGTGGCATAGATATATGTGACATGATAGTGAATGGTTAGTTGTGGGATAGATATATGTGCCTTTTTAGTGAATGGTTAGTTGTGGCATAGATATATGTCACATGTGAGTGAATGGTTAGTTGTGGCATAGATATATGTGACATGTGAGGGAATTGTTAGTTGTGGGATAGATATATGTGACATGTGAGTGAATGGTTAGTTGTGGGTTAGATACATGTCACATGTGAGTGAATGGTTAGTTGTGGGATAGATATATGTGACACGTGAGTGAATGGTTGTGAGATAGATATATGTCACATGTGAGTGAATGGTTAGTTGTGGGATAGATACATGTCACATGTGAGTGAATGGTTAGTTGTGGGTTAGATACATGTCACATGTGAGTGAATGGTTAGTTGTGGGATAGTTGTATGTCATATGTGAGTGAATGGTTGTGAGATAGATATATGTGACATGTGAGTGAATGGTTAGTTGTGGGATAGATACATGTCACATGTGAGTGAATGGTTAGTTGTGGCATAGATATATGTCACATGTGAGTGAATGGTTAGTTGTGGGATAGATATATGTGACATGTTAGTGAATGGTTAGTTGTGGGATAGATATATGTGACATGTTAGTGAATGGTTAGTTGTGGGGCAGATACATGCTAGTGGTTTGTTGTGTGAACATTTTCTTATATGGGTGGTTTTTGTAGTGATTAGGGTGCAGACAGAATGGGTTGGGTGCAGTGCCAGCCAATCACTTACACTGACATCATTTAAGTTACCAAGTTGAGTACTTTGCTGTGGTATTTGCTTCAAGAAGTCATAGACTGAAAGAGAGAGAGCAAAGTGGATGAAGAAGGGCATGAATGACTTGAAAAACTCACTATTAAGGGACACACTGACAAATAAAATCCCAGTACAAATAGATTCAAAGCCAAAAGAAGAACAGATTTCAGGAAAACCTGAGCCCAAAAGGAAATAATAGGATATAGATAGAATATCTGGTATAAAGTGTAGACGCTATAAAAGCTGTCTAAAACACATGGCAACAATTAAGTGAAAGCCATCAGACAGAACAAAAATCAATGGTTGTGACTCATAATACCAAAGGTCAATAAATAAAAGATCTAATGAATGAAACAACCATTTTATTTTATTTATTGTTTTGTGTGTGTTGTGTTGTGGTTGGAGTGGCAGTAGTGCTATAATAAATGTTTCATATTGGATAAATAATACTACATGGGACTATAATAAAGTAGCTTCAGATAACATACAATAAACAAGGACTTTAAATAATTACTAACATCCTAACATTATACTCTGGTTGTATGTTCAGTGAATACGTTGCACAGGTTTTCAGACTCATAATACATGTGAGCACATTGAGAATTATGACCCACATGGGCTTATTCTGTCTCTTTCCCTCAGCACCAATCACACCCTCCACCCCTCATTGGACTTTAGAAGTGTCAAGAAAAGCTAATGCACTGAAACACTTCCTTAACAGGGAGGGACCACTTTTGATGATCAGATTACCCATTGCAACTCTGTGTAAAGTTTACCGCCACAAACATGGACAAGAAATATGTATATAAGAAGAACCTGATACTAGTAGAAGTAACATAGACATCAGATCTCTTGCTGAGACTGAGAGACTTGTGCAGAATATGGATGCTTGCGAGATAGGGTTCCTGTGCAAAGTCTGACCAATAACAGCACAAATTGTTGGACATAGAGAGTTTTGAATTTTTGCCCTATGAACAGCTTTCAGCACAAAAAGACAATAGACAGATAAACATAAAAGTCCTTTATACTTTTCTGTAAGCCTTTGGCGTGGTACCAAAATTTGTAACAAGCAACAGCTTCAACACTTTTGTATCAGCACTGAGGATTCCAATATGGTAGACTTGTATTTTACCATCAGGGAGCCAAGTTTCTTTCTCTGTACTAAGTTTGATGTTGCACTCATTGATCCAAATGTTAGAAACCCAACTCTTATTGATGCGTGAGGTGTTTCATTACTGGATGATGACATGTCTTATTGATGCGTGAGGTGTTTCATTACTGGATGGTGACATGTCTTATGTATGCATGAGGTGTTTCATTACTGGATGATGACATGTCTTATGTATGCGTGAGGTGTTTCATTACTGGATGATGACATGTCTTATGTATGCGTGAGGTGTTTCATTACTGGGTGGTGACATGTCTTATGTATGCGTGAGGTGTTTCATTACTGGATGATGACATGTCTTATGCATGCGTGAGGTGTTTCATTACTGGATGGTGACATGTCTTATGTATGCGTGAGGTGTTTCATTACTGGATGATGACATGTCTTATGTATGTGTGAGGTGTTTCATTACTGGATGATGACATGTCTTATGTATGCGTGAAGTGTTTCATTACTGGATGGTGACATGTCTTATTGATGCATGAGGTGTTTCATTACTGGATGGTGACATATCTTATGTATGCATGAGGTGTTTCATTACTGGATGATGACATATCTTATTGATGTGTGAAGTGTTTCATTACTGGATGATGACATGTCTTATGTATGCGTGAAGTGTTTCATTACTGGATGATGACATGTCTTATGTATGTGTGAGGTGTTTCATTACTGGATGATGACATGTCTTATTTATGCGTAAGGTGTTTCATTACTGGATGATGACATGTCTTATTGATGCGTGAGGTGTTTCATTACTGGATGATGACATATCTTATTGATGCGTGAGGTGTTTCATTACTGGATGATGACATGTCTTATTGATGCGTGAGGTGTTTCATTACTGGATGATGACATGTCTTATTGATGCGTGAGGTGTTTCATTACTGGATGATGACATGTCTTATTGATGCGTGAGGTGTTTCATTACTGGACGATGACATGTCTTATTGATGCGTGAGGTGTTTCATTACTGGATGATGACATGTCTTATTGATGCATGAGGTGTTTCATTACTGGATGATGACATGTCTTATTGATGCGTGAGGTGTTTCATTACTGGATGATGACATGTCTTATGTATGTGTGAGGTGTTTCATTACTGGATGATGACATGTCTTATTGATGCGTGAGGGGTTTCATTACTGGATGGTGACATGTCTTATGTATGCGTGAGGTGTTTCATTACTGGATGGTGACATGTCTTATGTATGCGTGAGGTGTTTCATTACTGGATGATGACATGTCTTATGTATGCGTGAGGTGTTTCATTACTGGATGGTGACATGTCTTATGTATGCGTGAGGTGTTTCATTACTGGATGGTGACATGTCTTATGTATGCGTGAGGTGTTTCATTACTGGATGATGACATGCCTTATGTATGTGTGAGGTGTTTCATTACTGGATGATGACATGTCTTATGTATGCGTGAGGTGTTTCATTACTGGATGATGACATGTCTTATGTATGCGTGAGGTGTTTCATTACTGGATGATGACATATCTTATTGATGCGTGCGGTGTTTCATTACTGGATGATGACATGTCTTATGTATGCGTGAGGTGTTTCATTACTGGATGATGACATGTCTTATGTATGCGTGAGGTGTTTCATTACTGGATGGTGACATGTCTTATGTATGCGTGAGGTGTTTCATTACTGGATGATGACATGTCTTATGCATGCGTGAGGTGTTTCATTACTGGATGGTGACATGTCTTATGTATGCGTGAGGTGTTTCATTACTGGATGATGACATGTCTTATGTATGTGTGAGGTGTTTCATTACTGGATGATGACATGTCTTATGTATGCGTGAAGTGTTTCATTACTGGATGGTGACATGTCTTATTGATGCGTGAGGTGTTTCATTACTGGATGGTGACATATCTTATGTATGCATGAGGTGTTTCATTACTGGATGATGACATATCTTATTGATGTGTGAAGTGTTTCATTACTGGATGATGACATGTCTTATGTATGCGTGAAGTGTTTCATTACTGGATGATGACATGTCTTATGTATGTGTGAGGTGTTTCATTACTGGATGATGACATGTCTTATGTATGCGTGAGGTGTTTCATTACTGGATGATGACATGTCTTATGTATGCGTGTGGTGTTTCATTACTGGGTGATGACATGTCTTATGTATGCGTGAGGTGTTTCATTACTGGATGGTGACATGTCTTATGTATGCGTGAGGTGTTTTATTACTGGATGATGACATGTCTTATTTATGCGTAAGGTGTTACATTACTGGATGATGAAATGTCTTATGTATGCATGAGGTGTTTCATTACTGGATGATGAAATGTCTTATGTATGCGTGAGGTGTTTCATTACTGGATGATGACATGTCTTATGTATGCGTGAGGTGTTTCATTACTGGATGATGAAATGTCTTATGTATGAGTGAGGTGTTTCATTACTGGATGATGAAATGTCTTATGTATGCGTGAGGTGTTTCATTACTGGATGATGAAATGTCTATCTATTCAAGATAACATCCTTCATTTTGAGCAGGCTACTTAGTTCTTGTGTTCTATAACACAAGATAATTCTCCTCAAGTTTATTTAAAATAGATGTAGACAAAAGTTTCTTAACAGCAACACTCTGGGATAATTGCAGAATGTGTTTTAGTATATTCATTCATTAGCCACTCAGCCAGCATCACATTTTGTATTAGAGAATTGATGGAAGCTTCAATTCATTTACTTATGAGTCCAATAGAATCCACGTATAACTAGACTATTTATAACAAGAATCCTGATATAATGGCAATTTTAAAAATCCCATTTTTTCCTTTCTTTCTTTATCCTTTATTGTAAAAAATCTTTTATTTCACTATTACCTAGCCTGAAAATTGGTTATAATGCATTTTATGAAATTTGCCTAGCCAAAAATAAATGTTAATGGTGTGTACTATTCTTGTCCTTGTGTAAATTTTGAGGCCACACAGTCTAGGCATGACTATAGTCCGTTCAGAAATTCATAATCACACCCGAATTAGCTTTGCGTGATAACCGCTTGTTATTTTGGTTTCGAATTTTGCATGCAATCTTAGAATATTGATGACGCAAAGATTTTGGTATTTTTTATTCCACAAACACAACAGATTTTGCACATCAGCGAATTCCTTTGATTTTTTATGACGATATCACACAAGTTGATTCAAATTTTAGAGTTTACAGTAATCGTGTTAAATTTTCCAGTCTACTGCAATTCTTGTCAGAGGCGTATCTACATAGTGCTTAATTGTGGGTGTTGTTCGTTATGTGTATTTGCAAACATGAATTCAATTGGTTACAATTAGTCTTGTCCTTCGGTCACCATTAGACCCCAGGATGTCCTAACTGCAGCTGGAATTGAATTCATATTAATTTTAATCATTCCGAATATGACGATTCCAAGAGGTTGATAATCATTACTGGCTGGACAAATAGTAATCCATCTCGTTTCAAGTACTCATCTTCCACCCGCAACACATGTTCAACACACTTCTTTTGCATAGTTATAAATTTGCATTTCAAACTCATTGTAATTTAGATATAAATGTTGGTATTTAAAGTCAACAAATTGTCTACTGAGTCTTCACAAAATTAATAAAAATACGCCTTTCCTTCGGTAATTAATGCCCAGGCCGTGGTGCGTCATGTCGTTCAATAACAATTCAGTTTTGTGCACGGGATTTTCCTGACGTTAGTGTTTCTGCAATAGCCAAACTATTTTACGTGAACAACCGCACCAAATTAATACATATATCCTAAAATGGCGTCAAATTCGAACAGGGTGAATTTAATATATCCTAAAGAAGAAAACTTTTAAACTAGATCAAATTTCTCAGAGCAAAAAATATTTCTATAACGTCATCAATATTAATATATCATCAGCGGTTATGACGCAAAACTAATTCAGGTGTGATTATGAATTTCTGAACGGACTATAGTAAGGCCTAGTTGCACATGGAGACACAAGTCAAAAGTGGAAGCAAAGTGAACTACAGGAAATTCTCAAGCAATTTAAACCAAAGAATATATACAACGTGAACGAGACAGGTCTCCTTTATAATGGTGTCCATACCACACATGCGCAGAAAAATGAAAAGTATGCAGAGATTACAAGATTCCAAAAGACAGAATTTCTATTTTGATGCTGCCAACATGAATGGTGACAAGATGCCACTGCTTGTAATAGGAGATTTTTAGAAGCCAAATAAAAATAAGCAAACAAAAATGATTTCATCAACAATACCATCAGACATAACAGCTTTAAATCAAAAAGATGTTAAAGATATTTACATAATACAAGTAAAGAACACATATCAGAAGTTGCTAGAAAAAAGGATTGAGCAGTACAGAAGAGAAAATCCTGATGAAACAGTTACAACCAAATGACAATGCATAAAGAAAAGCATACAAGAAAATTGTGACATCTTGCCCAAAAAGGAAAACAAAAAATTGATAACTGACACAATCTTGAATAAAATGCAAGAAAGAAGACAAGTGAAGAACACTACCCAATACAACAAAATAGATAATGAAATAGCGCAAAATGTGCAAAAAGGCAAAAGAAGATCGGCTCAGCCAAAGATGAATAGAAATCAAAACTATAGAAAATAAACAAGATTAAAGAGGGATAATTAAAGAGGGCACAGAAATAAAGAGAATGACAAGTAAAAATAAGAAAGCCACAGAGAGCGGATGTATTGCAAAAAAAAAAAAATGCTAACAGACAATAAAGAAGATATAATAGATAGTTGGCAGGAATATAGCAGAACTATTTCATGATGAAAGGAAAAAAAAAACAATTATAAATGTACATCAAACTATAAAATCTTAAAATCTGAAGTTGAAAAAGCTATGCAAACAATGAAGAAGGGAAGATCTGCAGAAACTGACAACATACAGATAGAGATAATAACGGCACAAGAAAGTTTTGGCATTGAAGTGACCACAGACATATGCAACAATATATACCATTTATGCCAAATTAACTAAACACATAAACTTTTCATTGCCTAAAAAGAATGGTGCAGTTGAATGCAGTGATTTTAGAACATTAAGTGTAATGAGCCATGCAACAAAAATCTTGCTAAAAGTTTTATAGGGAAGGATTCAGAATAAAATCAATATTGAATTAGAAGAACAACAATTTGGATTTTAAAAAAAACAGTGGGACAAAAGAAGCCATATTCTATATGATTGAAAAGTACATAGAAGTAAACAAACCTATATATGACTGCTTCATAGACTATACCAAAGCTTTTGATAGAATACACCATAAAGAACTTATAGACTGCCTAAGAAATATACATCTAGATAATACAGATATACGACTAATATGTAATTTATACAAGGAGCAAACAGCATTAATATAATATAATAAAAACAACTCTACACTCTTTGGTTATGGAAGGCCCCGGTATCACTGCAAACGAATTAAAATCCATAATTGCTCAACCGCCCATGCCAGCGTAATCATCTGAATATCTCATCTCCCAAACAAAGAAAGGTAGCTGTAGTCCCCATTGTAGCAGTCTCAGCACACGCCAAAAGACATAAGGCGAAACCGTGCAGAAAGTGAACACAGCCAACTGTTCCCTGTCATATGATAGCATCATTCATCATAAACAATTGGAATATCGAAACATGACCAAAACGGATGAGACACACAGCTCATGGTGTGCACAGAGCACTTAACTCAGTAGCTCCTGCAACAAGCCGGACTTGGAATATGAGGAAACTGCAACAAGGAACACTTTTCATACATAGCCTTCAATTGTTCCTGCCACCTATCCACCATATACTGGAAGTCACTCTACACTCATTGATATAAAAAGAGAAGTAAGACAGGGATGCATCCTATCACCAAGATTGTTCAATCTATACACTGAGGAAATCTTTAAAAACATCACAGAGATGTCAGGTCTAAACATTTATGGAAAAGTAATCAATAACCTAAGATATGTTGATGATACTGTATTATTAGCGGAAATCATAAAGATCTATAACAATTACTTAATTAAAAAAACGTGATAAGCAAAAATATTGATTGTATATGAGTATCAAAAAGACTAAAACTATGATCATAAACAAAGATAATACTCAAAACCTACAAGTGGATATCAAAGTTGAAGGAATCTGGTGAAAGTTCAGAGCTATAACTACTTTGGGTATACTAAAACCAGTAATGGAAAATGTAAAACTGAAATAAACAAAAGAATAGGAATGGCAAAAAGTAATTTTAATGCCATGAAAAATATACTAACATCAAAATAAATAACACCAGGGCTAAAACTAAGAAGGCAAAATGTTATATCTTCTCAATATTCCTGTATGATGCAGAAACATGGACATTAGACAAGAAGAAAACAGAACAGAAAATTGAAGTCTTTGAAATGCAGATTTTTAGAAGAATAGGAAGAATTGGATGGAAAGAAAAGAAAACAAATATAGAAGTCTTAAAACAACTAAAAATGAAGAAAAAACTACTAAACACAATTCAAACAAGACAAATGTGGATTTTGGGGCATGTTGAAAGACACAGCAGCCTACTTAAAGTAATCTTGAAATGGAAAATGCAAGATAAAAGAGGCAGAGGTAGAACAAGATTAACATGAACGAGTATCAAAAGATGGACAAATCAAAGCCTATGACAACCTGCAATATCAAAGCAAGAAACAGAGTAGAATGGCGCTCCATGGTAGCCAGCCTTTGATGCGGAGACGGCACTCAGTGAAGAATGAAGAACATAGTTTTTAAAATGTAAGAACACTCTCGACAAAGTTCAAGTTTTAAAAAAAATCATGGATGACAGGGTCAATATTTGATAATGGGTGCTCAAGCCTGCAGGAAATTATTGTTGCAGGGAAGAAGTACTTATTGTGAACAATTGCTCAGCTCATCCACATTTAACTGTTTGAGAGCTATTTATTTGTTTTCAAAGTACTTTCCCCTATTATTAATCATAATTGGATATAATGAGATACTTTTATAACAAAAATATGTTGATCGTTCCAAGGATCTCATTATAACCAGATTTTACTGTATCATGGCTTAAATCTGACCAATCTTCTTCTATCTTTCAGCTCCCTGTGGAGCATAGGTCATCAACAAACACTTTCCAAGTCTTTCTCTTTCTTGCCATTCTTTTAAGATCATTCCATGTCTTCCCCATCTTCATCTCTGCCTCTGTCTGTCTTCTCCAAGAATTTCTTGGTCTTCCTCTTTGTCTTTTCCCCTCGGGATTCCAAAAAAGGGCCTGTTTTGTAATACTCTCAGTTGGCATTTCTGCTGCTACCCGTGTAGCTTTTTCTTGTTCGTTTAGGGTACGTACATTCCAGGTGCCAATTCTGGAAGATTTCCTGGTAGACAAAAGGTGAGTCAGCAATCCGGACTCCTTACAGCTTTCTCCGGCTTGTGTCATATGTCTCTCAGACAGAGAGCTTTTATCTTTCCTGGATGGCAGATTTACTTTTATTCTTTTCTTTGACTTGTACATGTTTGTGAAGTTTTTTCGGCTTATGTTTTTACAGTATGGGATAGCTAGTCCCATGCCCAACCCTCCTTTCTCGCCTCTTATGAACATGCCTGGTAGGGTGCAGCGCCACTATTCTTTACTCCCCTTTCGGGCTCCGGCAGAGCACGGGCGAAATCTGACAAATGGTTGTTTCTAATTCAGGAATTAATTTGTTAAACTATTATAAGTTACATAATGTTGCCTGCGTATAACTCCTATAGCTACATATCGTCAGAGTCTGAGTTAAACTATTAAAGTTACAATTGTACTCTGAGTTAAAATTCATAAAGAAGATACATATAGCAGTATATAGCATATCTTAGCAATGGTGAAAGCTGGTATGTGACAGCATTTGCTTTTTGTATTCTCATGTCAATTTCTCTGTCTATTTTCCATCTTTTGTGAACATTGTGCCCAAATACTTGAATTATTCTACTTGTTTTATTTCTTTATCTTTGATCTTGATGTTTAATGGGTGTCTTAATTTGCTTATTCTCATAGCCTCTGTTTTTGCTGTGTTAATTTTCATACTGTAGTTTGTGCAACTTTTATCTAGAGATGTTATATGCTGTTGTAGCAGGTTTTCATCCTCATATATTAGGCATACTTGGGCATACTCAAATACTTGGGCACAATAATATCAGATGGAAGATGCACCACGGAAATAAAAAAGCAGAATAGCTCAGGCCAAAATAGCATTTCAGAAAATGAAAAATATCTTATGCAACAAATCTATGTCAATAGAAATGAGAAAGAGAGTTCATTGATGCTATATAGAACCAGTTCTGACCTATGGAAGCGAATCATGGACAGTAGACAAACAAATGAAAAGATGATTAGAGGCCACAGAGATGGGATTTCTCAGAATAATGTTGAAAGTTCCCTGTACAGCTAAAAAGACCAATGAGGAAGTTCTCAAAGAGGCCAACACAAAAAGGGAGCTCCTAAAAACATCAGAAAGAAACAAGCAACATTTTTTGGGCACATCATGAAAAGAGGAAAGTTGGAATACTTGGTTACAACTGGCAAAATAAAAGGAAAGAGAGATCGCGGACGACAAAGAGAGAAAATACTGGATAGCTTGGCATGGAAAACAGTCAACAACAGAACTGATACGATGCACTGTAGATAGAAAATTGTGGAAGGACATGATCGCCTACGCCAACTGGTATGGTACATGATGATGATGATGATATTAGGCATTGGTCATCTGCGAAGAGTAGCTCATTGATGTTGGAATTTTCTACCTCAATGTTATTATGTGATTTTCCCTTATTGTTGGTTGTTTCCTGATTTATTTTGTCCATATATATGATGATATAGGCTGCCCTCCTAAATTACTTAGGCTGATAATTTCCTTCCATGAAGACATGAATGGCCAAGTCCATTTTGATGGGAGTCCATCAGAGAATTTCAAAGTCAACAAAGGAGTGAAACAGGGATGTGTCCTCGCCCCCACCCTTTTTGGTATATTTTTTGCTGCCCTCCTAAATTACACCTTCGAAAACAGCTCAGGAGATATTTACATTCGCACAAGACCAGATGGCTCACTGTTCAACCTAGCACGACTAAGAGCAAAAACCAAAACAAATGTACTTAAAGAATTTTTATTTGCTGACGATGCAGCCCTAGTCGCTCATAGTGAGGCCACCCTACAGTCGCTGATCAACAACCTGGATAAAGCATGCGACCTTTTTTCACTGTCAATTAATGTTCAGAAGACAGTAATACTAAATCAAGGTGACTTCAAACCTATATCTATTACTCTAAAAGACTGCCCACTAGAATCAGTACAGAAATTTACATATCTTGGATCCACAGTTACGCAAACCATCTCTCTTGATGAAGAAATAAACTGTCGAATTGGTAAGGCAGCTACGACCTTCGGCAAACTCACAAAAAGGGCATGGAACAACACGAAACTAACTCAAAAGACTAAACTCTTAATATATCAAACTTGTGTGCTTAGCACACTACTATATGGATCCGAAACCTGGACAACATACTCAAACCAGGAAAAAAGACTAAATGTCTTCCACATGCGATGTCTCCGCAAAATAATGCACATCAAATGGCAGGACAAAATAACCAACTTAACTGTCCTACAACGTACTAAGACCCTAACAATCATGTCGATGCTCAGAAGTCGAAGGCTAAGATGGCTGGGGCATGTCCAACGGATAGAAGAAAAACGCATTCCTAGGCAAATACTATATGGCGAGCTAAAACACGGAAAACGACAAATCGGCAGACCTAAACTACGATATAGAGATATCTGCAAATCATCTCTGAAAGACTTCGCCATCTGTGAAAACGACTGGCAACATCTGGCAAGTGATCGCACATCATGGAGAGCACGTATAAGGAACGGTATAACAACATTTGAGACTGTTCTAAGACAGGACTTAGAAGAGAAGAGACTCATGAAAAAGGATGGTAAACCCTGTGGACCAGCGAGCCTGACCTGTTCATTATGTGACCGCGTGTGTTTGTCAAACATTGGTAGAATTAGCCACGAGAGAAGCTGTTCGGCAAAAACAATACCTCAAAAAAATACGCAATAGCCTCCACTAGACCGTCTGACAAGACGAAAAGGGCCATATATATGATGAAGAGGAGTGGTGAGAGGACACATCCTTGTCTTACACCTGTTGTAACCTGAAACCATTCTGACAGACCTTCCGATGTTCTGACGGCACTTTGACTGTTTTTATATAATGCCATTATATTATCTAGTAGTTGTACTGCTACACCGTAGGTTTCTAAAGTTTGCCAAAGTTTGTTCCTGTCCACACTGTCAAACGCTTTTTCTTGATCTATAAACACTATATTTAGGTTTCTGTCATATTAATTGTGGACACCAACACACTATATTCCCTAAACACTACAACAATTTGTGATAGAACTCTTCCTTCCTTACTTCCTTCCTTCCTTCCTTTCTTCCTTTCTTCCTTCCTTCCTTCCTCCCTTCCTTCCTTCCTTCCTTCCTTCCTCCCTTCCTTCAGTCCTTCCTTCCTTCCTTCCTCCCTTCCTTCTTTCCTCCCTCGAGCTCACCCTCCCTCCCTCCCTCCCTCTCTCCCATCCTTCCTAAATATCATTGCAGGTTTGCATGTATGCATTCGTCATGTAGTTACGAAAGCTGTACTCTGAATACCAGTGAGCCATACAATGTTCTATTTTTTCCATTTCACTTTCAAATGTTTTGTTGTTTCAGTTAGCTTATCTAGTTGATGTGTTGAACGTCACCTACCTAGTTGATGTGTTGAGCATTATTTCTCTAATGATTTCTAGAATGAACTTTTTTAATTTTCACTCTCTCTTTTTTATTTTAAAATGTTAGTCTACTTTGACTACTGAAATATGAATTTGTTGATTATAAATGACTATTGTTGGCAACTGCAGTTGATCGATTTCTATACCCTAAATATATGTGCTATTTCTATCGATGTAGTTAAACTTTCGATCCACAATTTATTAATCTTAATATCTTAATTTCAGTATTTTTATAACAATTTTGTATAAAAATTGTTTACATTTTGTAAAGTATAATTTAAATTTACAGAACAATGTATATACATTAACTCTTTCCATACGTTTTGCCACACTGTGCACCTTGCCGATTTCGGCAGCGTACTTTTTGCCGCACTGTGCGCCACGCTCAATTTGATTAGTGTGAACACTTATCAAACCATATTCTTTTTACATGTCTTGTATCATCTTGATATTGATGAAATCAATCCTCTAAAAATTCATATATAATATGTTATATGTTAGATAAATATAAATAAATATGTAGATCGATTCTTAAAACGATACAAAATGTCTGTGAAATCTCTTCCGTTGGGTCGATAAAAAGCTTCCATACAGAAAGATTTAAGATTCTCAAATGAAATACTGGTTATATACCGTTGTATGTTTTAGAAATGCCCATCATACATACCATGATACAGTGGGAAAAAACTAATTTACTAATTACTAGACCTGTCACTTTAACTTTAAAATAAATGCCTGCTGTGCTTAAGTGTCATGAATGTAAAAGATAGTGCTTGTATAAATTGTTTTAACCTCCAGCTGCTAAGCAGCAACACCTCGAGATGAGAAACTAAGTGCTCTCTCAGCATTCTTACAATAAATTGCTGTGAGAGCCAAGAACATCTGGTTGTTTGACCATCATACTCAAAAGTCTAGATCATGTTTTATGCAATCTTTAAACATCACAGTACCTTGTTTTCTATGCATGTTGTGTTTCTGTGCCAATAGAGGGCTGTATTTTGTTTTCCATCTCACAATTGATATTTTTAATCATTCAGGTATTATCAATAGCTGTGAACAAAGGACAACTTTGTCAGACTATTCAAGCTAGATTGTCCTGTTGCAAAATTCTGGGCAAAGTGTCTTCCAAGTTTGAGAATATTGTGTAAGTAATTTGTTCTAATTGTCAGATTGGTTAGCTAATATTGAATGTGATCATGTTCTTGTAGCTACTAACTGTTGAATCTGGTTGCTCTAAGATGGTTGAATATGCTCCCTTTAGAGATCAAGCTCTACTAAAGAAACTAATTGGTGGTGAAACTGGAAGAGATCAGCAGATTATAAAGCGAGCATAAAAAATGTTAACAGGCACACTAAAAATGTTATTAAATGGTCTACATTACCACATTCACCACTCCTCCCAAACCTGGTTTCTCTTGAAGAGGCAAGTGCTCTCTCCATGACCAGTACTATGATTTTGCTGCTGCTGTGTTGTACTTCACTAAAATTGTCTGCATTAATTATTTTTACATTATTTTATCTTTCTTATATGTTTGTTATTGAGTTATTTGCGGGTCATCATTATTGCACTTTGAACATGTGCTCATATCCACTCCGCAGCATCCAGCAAATGACGACTCCAGTTCTGTGTTGGTTGATAAGCCTTCTTACACGCCCACTAAGTTTCTCATTTCTGGCTGTGCCCATCTTAACTCCCATCTATTTCTTCCGAAGGATGAAGACTCATGGTTGTCAAAATCCTGTGCTCTTCCAACATCTCAGAGGACATTGATGATGTCCGCCCGATCCATTGGTTGACCGTCTTCAATGACAGCACAAATAGCCAACCTGTCCGATCTTTCATTTCTCCACACTTCCGCATGTCCACGGACATAGGCAAAGTTGACTCTTCTCATATTTTTGACTTCTGCAATGACTCTACCCATTGCCTGCGTACAGAGCCCGGCTGCACTTTTCTTATCATGCTCATCAAATCACATAGTATGCAGGCGTGGATGTAGTCTTGTGACTCTAACCAGATGAATGCCCTGGTCACTGTCATCACCTCCATCATCATGCTACTCATGGTCATAACGCATGCACCACTCTCTTCTTTGACTTTTCTGCCTGCCAAGCTTACTGTAAAATGCCCATGCACTCCTTTGGTTTCGTATTACGGATCTGTCTTTATAGATGACTCCATCTTCCTCATTGGTATTATCTCAGATGAGACCGTTGACCTCTGCATTGACCACAACTGAGTTCTGTTCCCTACATTTCCTATCAAATTTGACAATACATGTGAATGTGCCCCTCAATGACGTAGGCACCAGTATCCACTTTTCGCCAGCGCTGATTTTGGTTAACCTACAGACCTGTTTGATGACATCTTCTGCTCGGCCCATCCATAATTTGTCTCTTTTTTGCCTTACTCCTTTCCCTGTGTTGAGCTCAGTGTGCAATGGATGCTCTTTATCTGCACTTATCTTCCTGCATCTCCAGATCTTGATTCTGTCATCCATGGTTGGAAAGTCAAGAAGATACCTCATTGCTAAACAGGAAGTGTCTCTCGTACATCCCAAGATAATACTCATAGCTTCATTCTGTACTTTCTCCAACCTATCAATTTGCGTCGTGCTGACAGTAAGAATTGCTAGGGCTTACTTGATTGGTTTGAGGACTAATCCCTGAAACAGAAGGGTAAGTAGCCTCTGTTTGATGTTGGCAGCTGCCATGACTTTCAAGGCGGCTAATACTTTGCGGACTTTTGTTGTCACATGGTTGACGTGGTCCCTAAAACACAGGCTGCAATCAAACTTAACTTTGAGGTATGTCATCAACCTATCCCTAGTCACCTCATCAGCTCCTATTCATACCACCGGTGTTACCGTGTTAATGACATGATTGTTAAGTGAGAACCATGCAACAGATGATTTATTAGGATTAACCAAGGCACTTTATACTTCACACCAGGAAGAGATGTGAACAAGTTTGTTTTGCAGTGTGTAGGCGATTTCCAGTCTGTCTACTCTTCCCTGTTGATATACCAGAATATCATCAGCAAAAGTCATAGTTCTTCCCTTCCCATCCAACTGTTGTTCCATGATCGTTTTTGCATACGTATTAAATAGAACTAGTGACAATAGTGAGCCAAGTGTGGGTGGAAATGCGTGTGTCTGTTCAAGGTTACAAATGAGTACACGGCAACTATTTTCTCCAGTAGCTTGCCTGCAGTTTTCTGCATCATGATGAATCTGTAGGCACTGATCTGAGAATGGTCCTTTTTTGGCGTCTGTAGCAATAGTAGCTGTGTATCCACTGCTCCTTAATCTGAATGCTGACATTAATCTCTTTGGCCAGTTTTTTCAAGTCGTCATCAGTTAAATCGCCTATGTCGTTGTACTGAACACCATCTGGACCAGGAGCAGTGTTGTGTAACCTTTTAAGTTTTGGTGCGAATGGCATCAGTTGTGAATGTGAGATCTTCTACCAGCACTACATTCTCACACAATTCTGAGTGTGACCCTGTATCCTCATTCTTACAGCTTCATTTCTTTGGTGAGTCTGCTAAATGTAGCGGGCAAGCAGGGCCTTCCCTTTGCTTTCATCAGATTTGTGCCATATGCAGCCTATGCTCTGGAAGTTTGGTATGCCTCTGTGTCATGTAGTGCCATTCTTGCTCTGATGAAGGCTCCAGAATGCTAGCAATTTTTCTGAGCACACATTTTTGCAGAAATCATCCCACTTGTAATCCTTAGTCTGATTCAGCACATAGTTTAAAGTGCATCATTTTATGGTCGACCTCTTCTTTCAGATGTTGTAAGAGCTCAGGTTGTGTTCTTTCAGGGTTTCTGCCATGTCTTGGCCATTTGTCTCTTGTTCTGTCCCAAGCTTTCTTGACTTTTATGTTCCATCAGGTTGGCTGCATCCATCTCTCCTGCCTCCTACGAGGGGCACCCTGTTTCCTATGTCTGATTTTGCTAATGACGTCCTGATCTGTGTTCTCATAGTGGAATGTGTTAAGCTTGCTTTTCTGGCTTCTATTTCTGCCTTTCCCAATTAGGAGGACACATGGATAGTGATCACTTCCGTGGAACCCCAGTACACTCCACCTGCAAACCAGTGCGAAGGTGAACACATCAGTGTCTATGACACTATCAGAGTCCCCTGTTTGAGTCGCCATTCTGGTTGCCCTTCCATTATCCAAGCACACTAAATCAGCCGACATCAGTGCGTTCTCTAGGTCTTCTCCCTGCTTGTTAGTTATGACATTACCCCACTCGTTTCCTCTACCATTAAAGTCTCAGCAGAAAAAGATGTTCTCCTCAAGCACAAACAGATTCTGCCATCGTTGTGTATCCACCCTCCCAATAAAGGTATACACATTTACAACAATGAAAGGCACTGGAGTCTGCACAGTAACTGCATGTACTTCTTAGTTTTCACAGTTCCATGAGACATATCAACCTCAGATGCCAACATGTGTCGCACGAGGATGGCCTGTCCAAGGTGCCTATCCAAGGTGTCGTCTATTGTAGAAACAGTGAAATCCAGGGGCGCTAACTGTCCTATCACCAAGAAGTGTTTCTTGCAAAATCATTATATCGGTGACACACAGTAGCTTATAAAAAATGGGCCATCATTGATTTATGGAAGCACAGTTCCAGTATGTAACCCGCACATACTTTAGGCCTAACTTCCACCATTTCCTACACATTTTGGCATGTTGGCTTTTTTTTGTTTTTCTTTTTCAATGTTGTCGTTTAGGCTTCATCTGAATACTTCTTGTCATCATTGTTGATTTTGTTGCTAAAAGACTATGACTGTAGATGGTCTAGACTCAGTGCACTAACTCGGTCGCACAGTCCAGAATCCGTTTCCACATTATAGGCTGGCCAACCCCAGTCATATAGCTCATTGGCAAGTGAAAACACCATGAGTTTTTTATTTTCTTCATGCAGAATTACATAGCAATGAAATCACACTTCTTTGCAGATGAATGGGGAAAAAGACACCACCATCTGGGGTCACACTGGAAATACAATCTGTTTGTTATTGTACTGAATTAATTTAATTTTGATACGAATGCGAAGCTCTTAATGTACTAATAGGGCCTATACATTTTTACAATTTAAAAAGAAAAGAAATTGCTTGACACTGATTCCTGCTGGGCCTTGTTTTTATCTGGTTAAAGGCCAAGTTTGTCTTTTACCTACCATAGGAGAGGACACTGGGGCAAATATTTATAACAAAATGTAACAATATCTCCCTTATGTGTGTTCCAGATGCTGGCCACAAATCTCATAAATAATCTTCCATATATCTTAAAGACATCTATGAGTAAATCAAATCAACTGTATTTTATTTAAAGTAATCATCAGGTCACATATTATTTGCAGAATGTTGCATTCACCACAGCCCGTCTAAAAGAATCTGTCTCTAGCCAGATTTCACATTTCTTCTGTTTTCATTTTCAAGGTATCTTTGATATCTTGAAACCACATTCTTCTTGGTCTGCCCCTGATGCATCATCCAGGAACCATTATTGTTCTTTCCAACCCTCTGTGTCTTTTGATGGTATTTTAATTTTCTCTGTAGGATGGTATTTATAAGGCAGTTATTTTTCTTGTTTAGGTCTTTTAAAATGTTTCATTGCTCTTTTTCATTATTTCATTATCCAAGGATGGTGATGATCTGAATGTAATGGTTCATTCATTCATTTCTTTCCTGATATGTGTATGATACCATATGATACTATCATCAGGATTTTTCTGTAGCATTTTGTTTTGAATGAATCAATGTTATTCCTTGTTGTTTGTGAGATTTTTCATAATTCACAACCACATATTGGTATTAGGAAGATACATGCCCTAAGTAATTTTAATTTTATTACCTTGCTGGTAATGTGCCCCAGGTTCTTCATAGCATTTATTTAATTTTAAAAACAGACAATTTACAGTAAAATAGTTTATTGATTATTTTCTTCAGACACATTAGCATTAGAGCTTGTTAGAAATGTTACTTGAAAGTTTGTTATTACAACATGTGGGTTCAAGTTTGTTATTACAACATTTGGGTTCAAGTTTGTTATTACAACATGTGGGTTCATTTGTTATTACAACACATGGGTTCAAGTTTGTTATTACATGTGGGTTCAAGTTTGTTATTACAACATGTGGGTTCAAGTTTGTTATTACAACATGTGGGTTCAAGTTTGTTATTACAACATGTGGGTTCAAGTTTGTTATTACAACATGTGGGTTCAAGTTTGTTATTACAACATGTGGGTTCATTTGTTATTACAACACGTGGGTTCAAGTTTGTTATTACAACACGTGGGTTCAAGTTTGTTATTACAACATGTGGGTTCAAGTTTGTTATTACAACACGTGGGTTCAAGTTTGTTATTACAACACGTGGGTTCAAGTTTGTTATTACAACATGTGGGTTCAAGTTTGTTATTACAACATGTGGGTTCAAGTTTGTTATTACAAGATGTGGGTTCAAGTTTGTTATTACATGTGGTGGGTTCAAGTTTGTTATTACATGTGGGTTCAAGTTTGTTATTACAACATGTGGGTTCAAGTTTGTTATTACAACACGTGGGTTCAAGTTTGTTATTACAACATGTGGGTTCATTTGTTATTACAACACGTGGGTTCAAGTTTGTTATTACATGTGGGTTCAAGTTTGTTATTACAACATGTGGATTCAAGTTTGTTATTACAACATGTGGGTTCAAGTTTGTTATTACAACATGTGGGTTCATTTGTTATTACAACACATGGGTTCAAGTTTGGTATTACATGTGGGTTCAAGTTTGTTATTACAACATGTGGGTTCAAGTTTGTTATTACAACATGTGGGTTCAAGTTTGTTATTACAACACGTGGGTTCAAGTTTGTTATTACAACATGTGGGTTCAAGTTTGTTATTACAACATGTGGGTTCAAGTTTGTTATTACAACATGTGGGTTCAAGTTTGTTATTACAACACGTGGGTTCAAGTTTGTTATTACAACATGTGGGTTCAAGTTTGTTATTACAATATGTGGGTTCATTTGTTATTACAACACTTGGGTTCAAGTTTGTTATTACAACACGTGAGTTCAAGTTTGTTATTACAACACGTGGGTTCAAGTTTGTTATTACAACACGTGGGTTCAAGTTTGTTATTACAACACGTGGGTTCAAGTTTGTTATTACAACACGTGGGTTCAAGTTTGTTATTACAACATGTGGGTTCAAGTTTGTTATTACAACATGTGGGTTCAAGTTTGTTATTACAACATGTGGGTTCAAGTTTGTTATTACAACATGTGGGTTCAAGTTTGTTATTACAACACGTGGGTTCAAGTTTGTTATTACAACACGTGTGTTCAAGTTTGTTATTACATGTGGGTTCAAGTTTGTTATTACATGTGGGTTCAAGTTTGTTATTACATGTGGTGGGTTCAAGTTTGTTATTACAACATGTGGGTTCAAGTTTGTTATTACAACACATGGGTTCAAGTTTGTTATTACAACATGTGGGTTCAAGTTTGTTATTACAACACGTGGGTTCAAGTTTGTTATTACAACATGTGGGTTCAAGTTTGTTATTACAACATGTGGGTTCAAGTTTATTATTACAACATGTGGGTTCAAGTTTGTTATTACAACATGTGGGTTCAAGTTTGTTATTACAACATGTGGGTTCAAGTTTGTTATTACATGTGGGTTCAAGTTTGTTATTACATGTGGGTTCAAGTTTGTTATTACAACATGTGGGTTCAAGTTTGTTATTACAACATGTGCGTTCAAGTTTGTTATTACAACACGTGGGTTCAAGTTTGTTATTACAACATGTGCGTTCAAGTTTGTTATTACAACATGTGGGTTCAAGTTTGTTATTACAACATGTGGGTTCAAGTTTGTTATTACATGTGGTGGGTTCAAGTTTGTTATTACAACATGTGGGTTCAAGTTTGTTATTACAACATGTGGGTTCAAGTTTGTTATTACATGTGGTGGGTTCAAGTTTGTTATTACAACATGTGGGTTCAAGTTTGTTATTACAACATGTGGGTTCAAGTTTGTTATTACAACATGTGGGTTCATTTGTTATTACAACATGTGGGTTCAAGTTTGTTAATACAACACGTGGGTTCAAGTTTGTTATTACATGTGGGTTCAAGTTTGTTATTACAACACGTGGGTTCAAGTTTGTTATTACAACATGTGGGTTCAAGTTTGTTATTACAACATGTGGGTTCAAGTTTGTTATTACAACATGCGGGTTCAAGTTTGTTATTACAACATGTGGGTTCAAGTTTGTTATTACATGTGGGTTCAAGTTTGTTACAACACGTGGGTTCAAGTTTGTTATTACAACATGTGGGTTCAAGTTTGTTATTACAACACGTGGGTTCAAGTTTGTTATTACAACACGTGGGTTCAAGTTTGTTATTACAACACGTGGGTTCAAGTTTGTTATTACAACAAGTGGGTTCAGGTTTGTTATTACATGTGGTGGGTTCAAGTTTGTTATTACATGTGGTGGGTTCAAGTTTGTTATTACAACATGTGGGTTCAAGTTTGTTATTACATGTGGTGGGTTCAAGTTTGTTATTACAACACCTGGGTTCAAGTTTGTTATTACAACATGTGGTTTCAAGTTTGTTATTACATGTGGTGGGTTCAAGTTTGTTATTACAACATGTGGGT
Organism: Megaustenia siamemsis; assembly: GCA_032433765.1. Classification (NCBI taxonomy): domain Eukaryota; kingdom Metazoa; phylum Mollusca; class Gastropoda; order Stylommatophora; family Ariophantidae; genus Megaustenia; species Megaustenia siamemsis. The sequence continues at coordinate 75,747,815 of JAVIAB010000124.1, forward strand.
TCAAGTTTGTTATTACATGTGGTGGGTTCAAGTTTGTTATTACAACATGTGGGTTCAAGTTTGTTATTACAACATGTGGGTTCAAGTTTGTTATTACATGTGGGTTCAAGTTTGTTATTACAACACGTGGGTTCAAGTTTGTTATTACAACATGTGGGTTCAAGTTTGTTATTACAACATGTGGGTTCAAGTTTGTTAATACAACATGTGGGTTCAAGTTTGTTATTACAATATGTGGGTTCAAGTTTGTTATTACAACATGTGGGTTCAAGTTTGTTATTACATGTGGTGGGTTCAAGTTTGTTATTACATGTGGGTTCAAGTTTGTTATTATAACACGTGGGTTCAAGTTTGTTATTACAACATGTGGGTTCAAGTTTGTTATTACAACATGTGGGTTCAAGTTTGTTATTACATGTGGTGGGTTCAAGTTTGTTATTACATGTGGGTTCAAGTTTGTTATTATAACACGTGGGTTCAAGTTTGTTATTACAACATGTGGGTTCAAGTTTGTTATTACATGTGGGTTCAAGTTTGTTATTACAACACGTGGGTTCAAGTTTGTTATTACAACACGTGGGTTTAAGTTTGTTATTACAACATGTGGGTTCAAGTTTGTTATTACAACATGTGGGTTCAAGTTTGTTATTACAACACGTGGGTTCAAGTTTGTTATTACAACACGTGGGTTCAAGTTTGTTATTACAACACGTGGGTTCAAGTTTGTTATTACAACATGTGGGTTTAAGTTTGTTATTACAACACGTGGGTTCAAGTTTGTTATTACAACACGTGGGTTCAAGTTTGTTATTACAACATGTGGGTTCAAGTTTGTTATTACAACACGTGGGTTCAAGTTTGTTATTACAACATGTGGGTTCAAGTTTCCAGAAACCAGGAAGAGTTCCTTTGACTTCTTAACAATTATTTAATCATTTTCTCCATTCCTTGTGTGCGTGTGCGCACACATCCATAATCATAAGAATGTAAAATTTTATTTGCTGTGCTCACGTCTGGTTCTGTAGGGTAAAAAATGATGTCCTCCCAGTTGTGTTATCGTTGTGTGGAGATGTTGAGTATGAAGTACGAGCATGCATGTGTCAGAGACTGGACATCGTAGCTCATGGTCTTGGGTGAGTATTCTTGTCTGCTGGCAAATGGAAAAACATGAATTATCACAGTTTCCTTGTGTTGTTGATGAGACTTGTAAACTCATTTAAAAAAGACTTCTGAAAGAATTGAAGTTTTATCATTTTAGAATTTGCTATACTTTAAAAGTCCAACTTGTGGTAAATCTGGCCATTTATTTGTTTCGGAAAGTAAGATGGCAATCAAAGCTGCAACATTGTTGTCTAAGGAATCTTTCAACTTGTTAAATATTAGTATTCTAATGGATAAAAACAAAGTTGAACGCATTCGAAAATAAATGTCTAAGGAAAATACTTAGTATAGCGCGGAACAAATTCAAAACAAATGAAGAAATTAGAGAAATTGCCAATCAACCACTAATATCTTCAGTAATAAAGAAAAGACGTTGGACATGGGATGAGAAGAGATAATAACCGAATAGGAAAGCAAGCCCTCATGTGGGAAACAACAGGTAAGAGAAAAAGAGGAAGACCCAGAGAGACACCGAGAAGAACATTGCTGAGAGAGGCAAAAGCAGCAGGAATCGGCTCCCTCATTGAGATAGAGCTACTTTCACAGAACAGAGACAAATGGCAAGATTTGATAAAATATCTTTAAAAGAAATGAAAACTACTAGAACAAAAATTCAGATAAGAGAAGGAGTATCTTGGTCTACACCCTATGGGCCGGCTACGGCTCGAAAGGTCAATAGATAGAATGGATAAATGGTAAGGATAAAAGACAGCTGAAAAAAGATAATGACTATATTGTTGATAGGAGGATAGCATTAGGAGAACTGAATGATCTTCAAGTAAGGTATTAGTCTTTGGACAAGAAGCTTCTAGGTTTGAATCTTGCCACAGACAGTAACATTTTCTTCCAATTTTGTAAAAATCATGGTTTCTTTGTGACTTTACTCTTACCGGTCTTTGGGTAGTGAGATCCAATACCTAATCCTCTCATGTAATAGCAAAAAAAGGAAGTACTAAGTGCATTTATGCATGTCAAAGAATACTGGCAGTTGAAATTCAAAAAGAGTAGGTCAAAAGGCCATTGTCAGGGCATTGTCTAAATCGTTAGAAATCTATGCAAATGGATCTCAGGCCTTGCAAATGAGTCTGTGCATCTCCACAGAGGTTCTTAAATGTTTTAGGCGAAGATCAGAGTTAAAATTGCTGCACTGTACACTTGGCTCTTGTGTTACAGAATTGTAGTACAGATTATTGTGTGCAAAAGTTAGTTTGTCAACTCTTTCCCTTCCTGATTACTTTGCTGGTTTGACCTGTATAACCGACTTAGATTTGTGAAAACCAGATGTCACCAATGTAAAAATTTCGTAAAAATTGTGTTTTTAAATGAAGTATATCATATCATATATGAAATTAAAGTATATGAAATTAAAGAAGGAATATTGCACTAAGTGGAAATAATTTTTGTATGACATAAGGTAGGTATTTAAAATGTGAAGGAGGAAAATGACAATTTAAAAATGGAAAGTATTACTCAATTACAATTTAACAAAATATAACATAAAGATATTATTTCTTTAAGAAATTTTGTATACTTACTTTTCACAGCTATTGTAGTATTTGAGATAATCCATAGGGAACTAGGGTTTCAGCTATTTTCCACTGGAAGTCATAATAACATGACTAAAACACACAAAAAGCACAATCTGAGACACAATTTATGAATCAAATGTATTCACAACACATGGTCAATCAAAGCTTTCAGAAGTAATCTATACAGTGAGCTGCTGTAAGACTTAGAAAAGGAGACACTGAACATTTTAGGCATTTTGCAAGAGACAGAGAGAGCATTATTGGGAAGCAAAAGGCAAAGGAACTGATCAGTGGGAGCCTTACTGGGAAAGAGTTAATAAGAGTCATAGTTAATTTCATTCAGACATTGATGATGTGAATGTAATGTTTCCAGAGATCATTCATTCATTTCTTTCCTGATACTCTCCTCACCAGGTTGGAACTAACCAAGTCAAAGCTCCTTCCTCAACTGATAGAGCTGTCAGAAGATGAATCTCAGAATGTTATGTGCTCTTGTCTGGAGACAACAGCAAATTTAATTGGCATGTTGGATAGAGGTGAGTACAAGAATGAAACTTTCTTCATTAATATCATTGACAACAGCAGTTTTCTTTTGTACCAGTGCACAATCATCATCATCGTGTGCCCTCTCTGCAACGAAGGTTGGCTACCATGGATCGCCATTCTACTCTGTTTCTTGCTTTGGTGGTGCAGGCTGACATAGATTGACTTGTCTATCTTCTGATGTTACTCGTCCATGTTAGTCTTGGTCTGCCTCTGCCTCTTTTGCCTTGTATTTTTCCTTCCAATATTACTTTTAGTAGGCTGTTGTGTCTTTTAACATGCCCCAAAAATTTCATTTGTCTTGTCTTAATTGTGTTCAGCAGTTCTCTTTTTATTTTTAGTTGTTTTAAAACTTCATCGTTTGTTATCTTTTGTTTCCATCCAATTCTACCTATTCTTCTATAAATCCACATTTCAAAGGCTTCAATTTTCTGTTCTGTTTTCTTGTCTGTGCACAATGCAGTTGGGTATTTATATGATCTAGGGCACATGACCTTCTTGTGTTTGAATGTAAGCAAAAAACTGTCATACTCATTGTCATTGCTAACATCATGTAGGCATACTTCTTTTTTATAAAATAAAGAATACTGCTCTTATAATGTGATGGGAAAACTTGACATTATGTAATGTGGTGTAAATGAAAGAATGGTACAGATATTCGTTCACGTTTTGCACTATTAATTAAATCATACTTTGTACTGCGATGGAAGATTATGAACAAAGCATCAGTTCTTATGATTACATCATTAGCTTTTGTTACAAAGTGGTAATCTGTGTATAAGCTTTTATTGTATGCTGTGGGTCAGTTGAGTTTTTTGTGGTGAAAAATGAGGAAATTTGTTTTGTTCTGTTGGATGACCATTGCCTTCCAGTTCCTGTTAGAACAAAGACTAAGGCAACGAAGCTGTACACAAAATGTGGGCAAGCAGAGCCCAATAACCTGGGAAGGCAATCTACCTATGGGAGGAGGCATCCAGAAAAGAAATCTCAATGAATGCCAAAGTCGGAAGATGTAGATACAAGTGGCATGGTACTAAGAAGCGGACATCTACGCACCACAGCAAATGCTATACAACAGATTCTAGACCAACATTGAATCACCCGTTCGAGACGTGGCCAAACAGGAACAGCACTGGTTCCCCAGAACCAAAAGGACCCACAAATCAGGACTGGAACCAAAAACCCAAAACCCTCAGAAACAACCAAAGAAGATGAGGAAAATGGGCTCAAAATAATGCAATGAAATACAGAAGAAGAAAGAGACAAAAAAACCAGAACTAGAAATTTCTAAAGAACACGACATTGATGTATGCTGCATCCAGGAAACCCATCTCACACGTGCACACGGATTCACCATTAGGGGATATGAAATCTTTAGACAGGACCAAGAAGATAGACCCAAAGAAGGAGTCCTAACTGCCATCAAGAAGCACATTCCAGTGTGGGAAGGCCAAAGCTCCCAATTCCATGACTTAGTATATGTACCACCAGCCATGAAAAAGACCTCAGTATGTATATGCAACATCTGTTCCCATTTAACAAAGATATTCACCTGAAAAGTTTCAAGCCAAATAATAATAACTGGATAATTGTTGGGGACTTCAACAGTCGCTCTCCAAATTGGAGGTACCCAGGACCTCAATGTAAAGGCGAGGTGGTAGAGAATTTTGTCATAGCAAACAGTCTTGTCTGACATAACAAACATGAAGACGAGCACTCATATTACTCAAGGTCCTGATGAACCACAAGTAGCCCAGATGTTGCTATCGACATGCAAGTTGAAGTGTTCTCCAACAACTAAAGGCAGGAACCACAGACCCATATTCATCACTTTGAAAAGACCCAAGGTGATACAGGAAATCAACCCCCCCACCCCCCCCCCCCCCCCCCCCCATCCCCCCAGCTGGAACTATAAGAAAGTTAATTGGAACCTCTTTACCTCACAAATTGATTGTGATTTGAAGAAAATCAAAATAGGGAAAATAGCCATAAATCTCAAAATCAAAACCTTCAATGAGATTATTCTCCATGCAGCAGGAGGAAGCATCCCCAGAAGAAAGGACTACCAACCACTCTGGACCCCAAAACTAGAAGAACTTCACTCTGAGCTCAGCCGCTGCAGGGAAAACATGGAAAATAATCCCACAGATGAAAACATCATCCTATACAACAAGATAAAGGCAACCATTACCAGGGAGAAAAAGAAAAGCATAAGAGAAAGTTGGCATGGTGAAAAAACAGCAAAACTCAATCTCAAGAAGGACACACAAAAAACTATGAAACCTAATAAAAAAGCTTAAATGAGGACAACATAGAAAGAAAAAGACAGTGCTAGTCTGAGCTTCAACTTAGTTACCGACAAGGCAGCAGTGGACCTACTGCCAAAACCTACCAAGCAGAAAGTAAAGTACATATTTCATCAGAAAGAGTCAAAGATGTAAGAGCTCAAACCAAATTCCTTCAGGAAAAATCAAGAACAAGAATACCAGCAGAGTGCATGACAGCATGGTTCAATCTACAGGACTGATGAAGCAGAACTGAACTTAAAAGAGAGAAATGCTCCTGGAGTAGACAGCATTACAAATGGATTTCTCAAACTCCTGAGCCCCATTGTCATAAAGTTCTCCTCAGAATCTTTAACCAAAGTTGGTACTCAGGACAGTTCCCATCAACCTGGAAGGAGGCCCCAACTCAGAATATCTTGAAACCAGGAAAGGACAGCTAGCATCCCAAATATTACAGATCTGTAAATCTCCTCAGTTATGTAGAAAAACTGATGGAGATGATGGTCAACAAAAGGCTTATCTGGTACTTGGAAACCAACTCACTCCTCACCCCAACACAAACAGGATACAGACAAAACAAAAGTTTCAGAGAACCAACTGACATATTTTACACAAGACATATTTAGTAAACTTACTTTATATGGCTGTTGTAGTCTTATAATACTACATAGGGAACTAAGGTTTGACGTATTCCCAACACATGACTAATTTGTCTTTCAGAAAGAGATATGTAGCAGGAAAAATCATTCTTCTATGCAATGAACTACTGTAAAACTTAAAAAAAAAAAATACATACAGAAGATATTGAGACATTTCGCAAAAGCCGGAGGGAGAGATTGGGTAGCAAAAGGAAAAGGCACTGCCCTGGTCAGAGCGTTACTGGAAAGACTTAATTACCTAAAGCTTACCTTTACCATGTTAGATTCATAGACCTTTTCAGTATTGTGACTGTTTTAGATTGAATATTGAAACCGAAGCCAAAATAGCATTTCAGAAAATGAAAACTGTCTTATGCAACAAATCTATGTCAGTAGAAGTGAAAAAGAGAGTTCGCTGGTACTTTATACAGCCAATCCTGACCTATGGAATCAAATCATGGACAGTAAACAAACAAATGAAAAGATGATTAGAGGTCACAGAGATGGGATTTCTCAGAAGAATGTTGAAAGTTCCCTGGACAGCTAAAAAGACCAATGAGGAAGTTCTCAAAGAGGCCAACACAAAAAGGGAGCTCTTAAAAAACATAAGAAAGAAGCAATCAACATTTTTCGGGCACATCATGAGAAGAGGAAAGTTGGAATACTTGGTTACAACTGGCAAAATACAGGGAAAGAGAGTTCGCAGACGACAAAGAGAGAAAATACTGGATAGTTTGATGTCATGTCTTGGAAAACAGTCAACAACAGAATTGATACGATGCACAATGGATAGAAGGGTTGTGGAAGGACATGATTGCCTACACCAACTGGTATGGCACATGATGATGATGATTGAAACTGAGAACTTTTTTAAATTTATATATTTTTTCATCCAACACATTGAATTAAGACTTACTGTCTCTAAATTGTATCTTGTTTCTTGTATTGAGGTTGTTGTTTTTTTTTCTCTCTAAACATAAATCAGTTTTGTCTACCAACTTTTATTACTTTTTTGTTCTTGGTTACCTTTTCAGAAGCAAATGTCAATGCAATAGTTCCCATGGTAAAGGTGCTGCTGGAAAAGGCCTTCAACAATGTAGAGACCACACTTCCTGTAGCTTCCAGATTGTTTGGTAGACTGTGTCACAGTTTATTAGGTTGGTAGCATTTTATTGGGGCTTCTTGCCATTCACTAGGTAGGCATTGTTTGTGAAGAAGATGAATTGACAAGTTGAGAAACAAATTATTCAATAACATGAAATCAGTGTTTACATCATGCAAGGTCACAATTCATGCCAGATTTAAATTGTTGATCCAATTAGACTTACTTTTTTGTTTGTTTGCTGGCCAAGCTTTACATTTTTTAAACAAATCAGTTTGGGCAACTATGATATGTTTACTCAATGTCCTGTTACTCAGGAAAAAATCCACAAATGAACAAAACAGAAAACAATAGACAGCACAAAGTAGAATCAAACTCTAATCCTCAATACAGCACATTACTATGAGAGACCTGCATAGTGCCAACTTACCTGAACAACATTGCATGAGTTTGGCATTCTCTGTGCCTCTTTACACATTGTTAATCAGAGTTTGTCATGCATGTGTAATTCTGTGACTTAGCAAGAGGTAATGCCAACAATTTGGGAATAAATTGTAGATCTATAAAACAGACAGAAAATGGGCTGAAGTGCTCTATATATATATATATATATATGGCCCTTGATGTCGTGACAGACAGTTGGTAGCAAGCAATCATGATTAGTCAGTAGGTTTGTAAAACATTAGTGTCTTATGCTGGATGTCCTCATTATGAGGGAGTAAAGAATAGTGACACTGTGACCTTCCAAGCATGTTGTAGGAGGCGACAAAGGAGGTTGATCGATGGCTTGACAAGCTGTCATTGTAGAAATTATTGTTATGGAAACAGAGCCATATATTTTAGAAACAGTGATCTCTGCAATATGTGCCATTTTGACACGCAAGGTTTCTGTTTTCGAGATTGTGGTTCTGCCCTATGTGCCGTCTTTGGCTCGAAAGGACAATAGATAGATAGATGTTGGATGCTGCTTTACTGAACAGCTTCTCTCGTGGCTGAATCTGGAAGTATTGATTGACAGATCCTTCTGTTGGATGAACAAGATGTATTTGTGATGCCTGGCCTCATCTCCTTTCTCCTGCAGTTTTTACCTTCTGAATTTGATATCAGCACTGCCTCAAAAGTTGGTGTGCCATTTTTTATTTTTGTTCCCCGTGTGCTATGATCTGCAGAAAAATTTCCCCATTTTCTTTCACCGTTAAAGAATTCCCTCAAGGAAGCCCTGCAAACATCCTTATATCTCAGCACTGGTCTGCCCTTTGGTCTCTTTCCGTCCTTATGTTCGCCATACAATATTTGTTTGGGAATACGAATGTTTGCCATTCTTCTTGCATGGCCCAGCCACCTTAGTCTCTGACTCCTAAGTATTGCCATGATAAATGGGAGTTTGGCTCATTGTAAGACATTAGAGTTGATTACTTTGTCCTGCCATTTCATGTTCATAATCCATTGAAGATAACACACATGAAAGCTGTTTAACCTTTCTCCTGCCCTGCATAGGTAGTCCAAGTTTCCATATAGAAGTATATATGTATAAGCACACAATTTTGAATCTTAGTCATGAGTGTTAGTTTGGTGTTGGCCCAAGCTCTGTCTTTAAAGTTTACCAAATGTGGAATCTGCCTTTCCGATTCGAGAATTTATTTCTTCTTCAAGGCAGAGAGTGGTTTTGACCATAGAACCAAGATAGGTGAACTTTCTCACAGATTCAAGGGGTATGTTATTTAATGATATAGCTGCAGGAATGGCTACACCTTGTTGAAGCACCACAGTCTTCTGGGATACTTATTGACATGGGAATAAATCACATGATCGGGCTAGATTGTCAATCATTGACTGCAGGAAAGACTCATGAGCAACCAGTGCTGCATCATCAGTGAATAAAAGGTCCTTGATTAGGGTCTCAGTTGTTTTGAATTTTAACCTCAAACATGCAAGATTAAATAAGGTGCTGTCAGATCTTGTATGGATATAGATGTCTCCAGAGACGGTTTCAAACACATTGTGTAGAAGGGCAGCGAAAAATCTTCCAAATAGGGTCAAGTCAAGGACACATTCATGTTTGAATCCACAGTTCATCTCAAAGGGCTGGGAAGATCTGCCATTGAACTGGATGGTGGCAGACATGTTGTGAAACGACTTGATTATCTTGAGCAATGTAGGTAGACAGCCAACATTTTTTAGCACCCTTGCTCTGCTCACGGTATCAAGTCTTTAGTCAAAAGTCAAGAGTATTTTTCTTTCAAGAGTGAATTAAAAACTCAAACCCAAACAACTCACGGCAACTGCTCTGGACAAGCAGCCTATATTTTCCTGACCCACCTGTTCAACTGGCCGACCTCAGGAACTAGAAAATGCTGTAAAGATAGTTTTTTAACTGGACATCACTGCTTGATAATGAAATCTTGTGTTTGCATGAGAGAAAGAGAGTGAGAGCTTTTTGTTGTTTTTATGAAGGCCACCCTCTGAGAAGATTTGTCTCTGAGCTTAAAGAAAGAGTTGATTGTGTGTCGTTTTGGGACTTTGATTGCAAAGTTATTTACATGGCTTTCAATGAAGTTGAGTTTTGTCAGTCAAAGCTGTTGTCCAGTTACATAAAAAATTATCTGCAGGTTGTCTACTGCCTGGGAAGCTACTTTGGTTGTAATCATGCATAAAGGATTTCCAGTCTCACTTCTTCCTTTTTCCTCAGCAATGCTTTGTCCTCCAAGATACTTATGAAATGTCTTTTGTTAAAAGCTCCGCAGTTGGAACAAAAGTCTCAATCACCAACAGATCATCAAGTCATACCGATGGGAACAATGTCTCTCAGCCGATCAAACAGGTTATTGATGTCTGTGTGATCAGCAGCTGTTGTGGATGAAGAGACTTGCCAGTGCAGTCATTATGACCAATGCATCTGTGGTGATGAAACCTGCCTTGCAAAAGCATTTAGTGATGCTATAGACATAATTAAATTATTTCAAAGTTCTCTCCTTGTATAGCATTTAGAAAATATTAAAACATGCCCTGGAACAATGGTTGCAGCACACTTGTTGTGTTTGGAGGTAAGATGAAAAAAGGAATAGCTCTCAAACGTGTTAAATATGCATGAGCTGAACAATTATCCACAATTAGTTTGAGATTTCTTCTCTATAACAACAATAATTCCCTATCCAGCTTGCACACCCATTGTTAAATATTGACCCAGTCACCCATGATATTTTTTTTTTTTTTTTTTTTTTTTTGAACTTGTACTGTCAGCAGTGTTTTTATATTTTTAAAACAATGTTCCTATTGCAAATAGGGGCAGCTTGTCACCATTCATGTTGGCAGCGATTAAAATATAAATTCTGTCTTTTGAAATCTTGTAACCACTTTTTTTCAGTGAGTGTGCTGTTTTGGGACACACTTATAAAAGAGACCTGTCTTGTCTGATATGAATATACCCTTTGGTTGAAATTTCTTGACAATTTTTTTTTCCACTTATCAGTTGTTTCTTTTGAAACAGACCCAGCCTCACCACAGACTACTTTCATTGCAATTCCATGTTACGCTTTGATTTAGTTCAGCCAGACCATACTTAGGTTGAAGTTGGTGTGACCTAGACTCTCAGCCAGCTCTTTTCACTAAGAGTGGACCACAACATAGAATTTACAGGCTTACATGCACACACCATTAACAATATTAGCTTTGGCAAATATCTCAAAAGCATTGAAACTTACTTGCAGGTTGGGCTGATTTGCTGGCTGGAATGGCATTATGAAATATTAAGTATAGGATAAAGAAGAAAAAATTGGGGAATTGTAAAAATTGACTTTCTCTGGAGATCCTCGCTATAAACAGTCTCATTATAAGTGGATTCTACTATATAATATGCTGTTACTCATTTTTCAAGTATATTTGTGAGTGGTATTGTAACAGTATTGAATGGAAAGAAGTGAATATATAAAGAAAGTACAAGTAGATAAAGTACAGTAGATAAAGTAATAATGCATTTGAGCGGGTGCAGGCAGACTTTGAAGGCTAGACTGCATGTGTTAGTAAGGTAGACTCTCCTGAAACCCACAGACGAGCAGCAGATGGTTGACACCTTAATAGCTTCTGGTCAGAAGATCAGAATGCATTAGATGGTTGACACATTGTTAGCTTCCAGTCAGAAGGCTAGACTGCATGTGATTCAGTGACCATAGTGTTAGTAGGGTGGACACTCTCAAAAGTCACAGACAAGCAGATGGTTGACACATTGTTAGCTTCCAGTCAGAAGGCTAGACTGCATGCGATCCAGTGACCATAGTGTTAGTAGGGTGGACACTCTCAAAAGTCACAGACAAGCAGATGGTTGACACCTTAACAACTTCTGATTAGAAGGCCAGACTTCACATGTACCAGTGATGAGGCATACTCATATATATAGCTATAGGCTGCAACAGAGAATTCAGTTAGATAGACAAACACCAACAAGATATAAAGGGGGAGATATCTTGTTTGACACCAGATCATTAATAAAAACTTCAGACTAAAAGTAAAATAGTTAGGGATGAATCTATCTATCTATTGACCTTTCGAGCCGTAACCGGCCCATAGGGCGTAGACCAAGATACACCTTCTCCTATATGAATTTTTGTTCTAGCAGTTTTCTTTTAAAGATATTTTATCAAATCTCGCCATCTGTCTCTGTTCTGTGCAAGCAGTTCTATCTCATTGAGGGAGCCGATTCCTGCTGCTCTTGCCTCTCTCATCAATGTTCTTCTCAGTGTCTCCCTGGGTCTTCCTCTTTTTCTTTTACCTGTTGTTTCCCATATGAGGGCTTGCTTTGCTATTCGATTATTATCTCTTCTCATCACATGTCCAACGTATGACCATCGTCTTTTCTTTATTACTGAAGATATTAGTGGTTGATTGGCGATTTCTCTAATTTCCTCATTTGTTTTGAATTCGTTCCATTCTATACCAAGTATTTTCCTTAGACATTTATTTTCGAATGCGTTCAACTTTGTTTCTATATCTCTTGTTGTTTTCCAGCTTTCACACGCATACGTAAGGGTTGATAGTACATTTGATTTGAATAGCCTAAGTTTTGTGTTTGTGCTAATGAGTTTTGATTTCCACAACTTTTCAAGGCTTCTGAAAGACATTGCTGCTTTAGCCAGTCTGATTCTAATTTCTTTGCTCGTATCCCCTTCTCGATCAATGTGACTTCCAAGATAGATGAAGTGATCGATCTCTTCTACTGGTTTGTTTTCCATGTATATTTTGTCACTTGTTGGAATTAAACTTTTCATGACTTTAGTCTTTTCATGATTGACCTCAAGCCCAATTTTGCTGGCTATTGATGATAGTTCATTTGTGTTTTCCTGCATCGTTTTTATCTGATTGCTGATGAGAACTATGTCATCAGCAAAGTCCAGGTCCTCCAAATGGTCTCCTTGTATCCATTCGATGCCTTTATTACCAGTGCAGCATTTCTTCATTATGAAGTCCATAACAATTCCAAATAACAAGGGCGATAAAATACATCCTTGTTTAACCCCAGTTTCTATTGGGAAACATTCGCTCAGTCCTTCCTCTGTTCGAACTGCACATGTGTAACCATCATACATGTCTTTGATAATATTTATGATTTTTGATGGTAAGCCATATTGCTTCAGAATTTTCCACAAAGAATCTCTATGAATACTATCAAATGCTTTTTTGAAGTCGATGAAGTTAAGTACAAAAGGTTTTTGCTTTTCAATGTGTTCCTCCAATATAAGTCGTAGAGTGAAAATGTGGTCAAGACAGCTTCTCCCTTTTCTAAAGGGATGAATGGCATGCATGAAATAAATAAGTGAAGTTCTCTGGACATCCTCTAATAAAGTAAGTTTAAGTGACAACTAGTCCCTTCAGCAAGATTCAAGGCCAGATATATTTTGTAGAGATAGAATAGTTCAGCTGGGAGTAATGATTGGCAGAGATTAGAATCTAGAACTCACCACAGATAGTCTAAAGAAATAAGAAAACAATACATGAACTTGTTACCACTGTTATCAGCTGTCACCTAAAGCTGTAGCAAACCAGCCTTCACAAGGTTGTACATCAGAGAGTACAGATGGGAGAACTTTCTAGAAAACAGTCATTAAGAGAGATTAGAAATCCTTCAACAGACTTAGTGATACAAACTTACACAATGACGAAGATGTTTAATAAATTTATTAAAATCTTGATTAAAAAACTACAGTGATAATAAATAAATCATCAATTACGACTTTTTTGTTCCTGAATTCAAAATATTAAACTTGTTGGTTGTTCTCAAGCGTTCCATTATCGTAAACAATCTGAATATGATTTCCAAAAAAAATGATGACTTAATAAATAAAAACCACTGTCATTCCCTAAAACAGATGAACATGGTTTTGAACAGCAGAAGTGAAATAAAAGAAAATCTGATCCACACACCTCATGGTGACTGGACTGACCATGCAGCCTTTATTATCATTTTCTGAGAACCGCATCCAATCTCCCTCCCCAAAATCTGAAACTGAAATGGGATAAATGCCAAAATTATTATTACCTTTTTATAAATTTTTTTTTTTAAAACATTATTTCAGACAATCTGTGTTCAACAAAATGATATTTTCACCTGTCTTTTTCTATGAAATTTTGACAGCAGCTTTCATCTATCAGTATTGATGTTTGAAAATTTTTAACCAGCACACTAAACTTGTCTTTTAAAGGGTTAAAAGATGTTAGATTTGGCTAAACCCATAGCATAGAAATAATTATAAAGAAGAGCTTGAGAATCATAAAACTCTTCTAATCCTTAAACAAAATAGGGTACAATCAGTCACAAACAAGTTCCACATATAAGATCAGGATAATTCATTGTCATTTATAGCTTTCAAAAAAAAAAAAGTACATCTTTGACAACAATTTTAGTGCTTAGAATGTTTATCATGAAAGAAATGGCGAGACTACACCATAAAAATATTAACAGCAAAAATAGATAGAGGCAGCTAGGAGATGTATCCAAAAAATAAGGAAGATACTATGCAATCAATTTTTGACAATAGAAACAAGAAAAAGAGTTCTTAAATGTTATGCAGTGCCAGTCTTAACATATGGATGTGAATCATGGACAATAGGACAACAGACAAGAAAATCACTGGAGTCTGTAGAAATGTGGTTTTACAGAAGAATGTTGAGAGTACCATGGACAGCTAAGAAGAGTAATGAAGATGTTCTGAGAGAGGTCAAAGCAAAAAGAGAGCTAATTTCCAATATTAGGAAGAAACAATCATCATTTTTTGGCCATGTAATGAGAAGAGAACAACTGGAATATATTGTAACAACTGGAAAAATTGAGGGACGAAGAGATAGAGGGAAGCAAAGAGAAAAGATACCAGACAGCTTAAGAGAATGGCTTGGCAGAAGGTCAACAACAGAAATGATAAATAGCTGCCAAGATCAAAAGTTGTGGAGAAACATGATCACCTTCACCAGTAGGCCCGGTACTTGATGAAGAGATGTATACAATCCTCTAGACATTTTTGTCAGCCTTGATCTTGATCCTTTCAGTACTGCTAGATGTCACATAGGACTGTGAATTAGGTGCTTCAGAGTCAGTATCTTTGTGAATAAGGAACTTCCCACTAATTTTATTTCAGCTGTTTTTATTTTTGGAAATAAAAAATGAAATTAAATAAAGAAAGCTAAATAATTTTTCGCTCCTTGGGTCTTTATCATAGAACTATCATTGCTATACTTAGGCAATGTTCATTAGCATTCAGATCTCCTTCTTGATAACACAGACAGGTCCAGCACAGAACACCAACTCCATAACACTGACAAGGGTCCTCATAATTTCAACAAGCAGGTTAATTTTTGTGAATTAAGTAGGAATGATATTATTTAATATTGACAGATTTAGCCATGAGAGAAGCTGTTCAGGAAAACAGTATCCAGCAGAAAACACTTATATTTTACCAAACTGCTGACTTATCATGATTGCTTACTACCGTCTGTCTGTCAAAACATCAAAGACCATATATAATGGGAATGATCCTTTCATTTTTTTAATGTGGCCCAGGCAACAGCACAAAGCTGACTCTTATGTTATTTTCAATTGCCAAGAATTCTTTTACATGCTCAACTTGAACTGCAGGACCCCTCTTTTTTAAATCATCTGTCTTTGAAAGGAATAGGCATACAATCTTATTTACTTTGAGATCAGTGATCACTCAAAAAAAAAAAACTTAATTCCACCACATTTGTTCAATTTATATACCTTCAGATTGTGAGTGATCACCTTACAGCAACTCTACAATTGAGTTGATTAACTTACAGCAACTGTACACTCGAGGTGATTACCTTACAGCAACTGTTCACTTGTAAAGGGGTAAAGGCATAACAATACAAAGCTGCTGTAAAGCTAATGACAAAGATGAAAGGGAAAGAAAGGGAAAAAAGTGGTATGGTAAGAGTTATACATAGGTGAGGAAACAGAATGAAAACTGTGACTCAGTAGGGCCTTAAGCTGGAACAATGGAACTTTGTCCTTGTCTCCCACCTATGTCAAGCTGTAACCATACCACCTTTTTTTCCCTTTAAAATCTACACTTGGCTTCTCAAATTTGAAGCTTTAACACATTTTGAGTACTGGTTTTCACAGCTGTTATTGCAAATAATTTTTAAAAAATAAAATAGATATAGGAAATCATTATTGTAGCACATATTTTATTTGTGCTAGTCTCATAAACAATTTTCTTAGGTGTGCTAATGTTTACATTTTTCTGTACAGAATACATGACAGTAGAAGACAAGACATACTTTCAAGAATACTTCAAAAAATTGTGTATAACTGGTTTATCTGAGAAAAAAAATAGGAATGATAAAGAAAAGGTATTTACAGAATGGGTTCCACCATTTATTTTTAAAAAATATGTACATTTGCAATTTGAAATAAATGATTTATAGTTGTTTATCTTAGGCAATGAGTTGGATGTGTGATAACAGGCTGCTGACAATAACCTTTTTTATTGTTTCATTTTTCCTGTTAGTCAGAAATGAACAAAGAAATTAAATGAAAATGTTGACAGGAAATGATCAGTCTGTTATTAAGGATAGACAAGGGTCACTAAAACAGAGCCTAGTTTGTTGTGGGAACAGTGTAGACAAAAAGAACTCCCTAAAAAAATATTCTGAGCACACACCAACTGAAATGGGAAAGTTCTTCTATTACAAGGTGCTCAGATGTTGTTGAATGTTCAGATATTGTTAGCAGACAAAGGGCAAGGTTGGCCAATGACAGGATCATGAAATGAGTAGAACTGGAAATGTTGGACAAAGACAAGATCATGATACAAATAGAACTGGAAATGTTGGACAAAGACAAGATCATGATACAAATAGAACTGGAAATGTTGGGCAAAGACAAGATCATGATACAAATAGAACTGGAAATGTTGGACAAAGACAAGGTTATGATACAAATAGAACTGGAAATGTTGGACAATGACAAGATCATGATACAAATAGAACTGGAAATGTTGGACAAAGACAAGATCATGATACAAATAGAACTGGAAATGTTGGACAAAGACAAGATCATGATACAAATAGAACTGGAAATGTTGGACAATGACAAGATCATGATACAAATAGAACTGGAAATGTTGGACAAAGACAAGGTTATGATACAAATAGAACTGGAAATGTTGGACAAAGACAAGATCATGACACAAATAGAACTGGAAATGTTGGCCAAAGACAAGATCATAACACAAATAGAACTGGAAATTTTGGTCAAAGACAAGATCATGACACAAATAGAACTGGAAATGTTGGCCAAAGACAAGATCATGACAAAAATAGAACTGGAAATGTTGACCAAAAATAGGATCCATGATATGATTAGAACTGGAAAGGTTTGTCAATAACAGGAGAAGTGGAAAGGCTGGCCAAAGACAGGATCATGACATGAATAGAATTGGAAAGGTTGGTCCATGATAGGATCAGACAGCACATTTTTATTGAAGACTTGGTCACTTTAAGAGTATGATCATGATGACTGGATGTTAGTATTTTGATAGATTAAGTTAATAAATAAGAATTATCATTGATTATATGTAGAATGAATCGCTCTCATAATTTATCCATTCTTCTCTTTGCTAAGGTAGTAAAGGGATAAAAGTAGGATCATTTATTTTTGTAGGGGCATGTTTATCATTTGGCTTTTACAAATTGTTTCTCACTTTACAGCTGATGGAGACTGCAGACATGCTTGAGATAGTGACATATGTGGGTACAGAGACAAGGCAAAATGCTGCCTACAACTTTCCAGTGAGTTGTTGTTCATATATTGGTATCGTTTAGTCAATTTTGTGTGTGTCTTGCTATTAGTGAAACTCCTTGATATGGACTGACAAATTCACTAAATTTCAACAAATCGGTAGTTTTTCTTTTCTTTATCTTTTTTTTTTTTTATTTATCCTTTTGACCAGGGAAATTTTCTCTGTCGTCGATGACATCAAACAACTCTTAGTGACTCGGGGAAACTCAGAGAATAACGCTTTGAGGTTGCCGAACATACTAACAAATTTACAGCGTCCTTCTGAATAGACAAAATAACATGTCCTGTCCAGGCGATCAATTTCAAGTTATAAATCAACATGAGACATGAAATCTGAGTCCTCTCTGTGTGTAATTAGTAAACACATAGTTGTGTGTCAAAAGTTCAAAGAAAAAGCTAGTTTTAGTGCTCCTAAGGTTACAATTAAGTGGTAGTATTTTTTTACTATTAATTGTAACGGAGCAAGGACAAGAGGTAGGGTTCGATCCCAACTGACGACTTCCGGGTTCACCCAGCCTTAAATGGGTACCAGATTTTTTGTGGGAAAGTAAAGCGACACGGGCGTAATACCGACCACATTACCCCAAAAATCATGTACCGAAGGGCTGTAAAATTTATGGTCACTAACACCATATACCCTATACGCCATTTGGCGTGACGGGGGCTCTTTACTTTTTTTACAATGTAGCGAAGCCAGCCACAGGTAGGTATCAAAATTAAGGGTTAAGAAGTTTTCCTTGATATCGATAAGAAAGTTAGGAGAAACAAGTCATAGAACAGGTGCTAATATTTGCCAGAATTATAAAAACCTCTTCCGTTTCTTATTGTTAGCCATGACTAACACTGCTTGTCAGTGGTCTATATAACATTGTGACAACTTATCGAGTAACAACAAGGTTCCTTTGCTCTGCTGGTCTACCTTTAACCTTTAATAGTGTGTGCCTGATGTCTGGCACACTCTATTTTTCTAGTCCTTTACAGGTCTGTGGCATGTTGTAGAGCCTACTTGGTGTCTCATGTCTTTAACATTCCCTTTATAGCTAACCTCAAGAAAGTTCTTGTGATGGTATCCTTGGTGTGTCCAGCTCTAACATCTGCCTGCCTGATATCAGTGGGTTCATTTCCTTTTGCTTGCAGTGTTGATGCAGTTCTTGGTTGCTGATTTTGTTTCACCTAAATATTCTGAGAAATTTCCTTAGAGGGCACTTTGTGTAAGATATTGGTAATACTGATGTTGACCTTTCTATTATTTACCAATTCAAATCTTACAAGAGCGCTGAAAGTATGTAGCATTTGTATATTCTTATTTGATTTTTGTGTGTCACATGGGGGATCTCCAAAGGTTTTTTAAAATTTTTTTTTTATATCTTCATTCATTCCCCCTGTATCAGGGAAATACAAACAGAAATACAGAGTTTAAACATAGGCAGTATGATGAACAGGAACCGAATATTCTTAAAGCAGAAGTAGAATGGGCTTTGAAGCAGAATAAAAAGAACAAAGCAGCTGGTATAGATGGAATAACAACAGAAATGCTACTAGCCTGTAAGGAAACAGCTACAGATTGGCTTACTATAATATTAAACATGGCATGGGAAGAAAGAAAAGTCCCAGACAATTGGCAAAAAGCTATCATTGTCCCATTTTGGAAGAATAAAGGAAGCAAAAGGGAGTGTGAAATGTACAGAGGAATATCCCTATTGAGTCAAGTTGGTAAAATGTATGCTAAAATATTAGAGAGGATAGTAAGATACATAATAGAACCTCAATTAAGTAATAATCAATTCTGATTCAGAAAAGGCAAAAGCTGTACTGATGCTATATTTACATTGAGACAACTATGTGAAAAAACAATAGAATATGACAGCAACCTAAATATAGTGTTTATAGATCAGGAAAAAGCGTTTGATCGTGTGGACAGGAACAAACTTTGGCAAACTCTAGAATCCTACGGTATAGGAGGACAACTACTAGATAATATAATGACATTATATAAAAATAGTCCAAGTGCCGTTAGAACATCGGAAGGTCTGTCAGAATGGTCTCAGGTTACAACAGGTGTAAGACAAGGATGTGTCCTCTCACCACTCCTCTTCATCATATATATGGACAAAATAAATCAGGAAACAACCAACAATAAGGACAAATCATCCAACATCAACGAGCTACTATTTGCAGATGACCAATGCCTAATATATGAGGATGAAAACCTGCTACAACAGTATATAACATCTCTAGATAAAAGCTGCATAAACTCATCATCATGTGCCATACCGGTTGGCGTAGGTGATCATGTCCCTCCACAATCTTCTATCTACAGTGCATCGTATCAGTTCTGTTTTTGACTGTTTTCCATGCCATGACACCAAGCTATCCAGTATTTTCTCTCTTTGTCGCCTGCAATCTCTCTTTCCTTTTATTTTGCCAGTTGTAACCAAGTATTCCAACTTTCCTCTTCTCATGATGTGCCCGAAAAATGTTGATTGCTTCTTTCTGATGTTTTTTAAGAGCTCCCTTTTTGTGTTGGCCTCTTTGAGAACTTCCTCATTGGTCTTTTTAGCTGTCCAGGGAACTTTCAACATTCTTCTGAGAAATCCCATCTCTGTGGCCTCCAATCGTCTTTTCATTTGTTTGTCCACTGTCCATGATTCGCTTCCATAGGTCAGAATTGGTTCTATATAGCACCGATGAACTCTCTTTCTCATTTTTATTGACATAGATTTGTTGCATAAGATATTTTTAACCTTCTGAAATGCTATTTTGGCCTGAGCTATTCTGCTTTTTATTTCTGTGGTGCATCTCCCATCTGATGTTATTATTGTGCCCAAGTATTTGAAACGTTGCACTTGTTTCAGATTTACAAACTGCAATATTTGTGCAAGATGCACAAACTACAGTATGAAAATTAATACAGCAAAAACAGAGGCTATGAGAATAAGCAAATTAAGACACCCATTAAACATTATGATCAAAGATAAAGAAATAAAACAAGTAGAGAAATTCAAGTATTTGGGCACAAAGTTCACAGAAGATGGAAAACTAGACAGAGAAATTTACATGAGAATACAAAAAGCAAATGCTGTCACATACCAGCTTTCACCATTGCTAAGACATCCAAACATTTCTATGGCTGCTAAACAACACATGATAAATAGCATTTTCATACCAACTTTGTGCTATGAAGGTCAAACATGGACCCTTTCTAAATCACAATTAAAAAAGATCAATACATGGGAGATGCGATGCTTGAGAAAAGTAACAAACAACACAAGAAGAGATAGAATACCAAATGAAACCATGAGAAAAATGGTAGGAACAAAACCATGCCAAGAATATATAGAACAACAACAACTTAAATGGTTTGGCCACCTGGTCAGAATGAATCCTCACCAATCACCATCAAGGGCATTCTTCTCGAAAATGCATGGAAAAAGACCAAGAGGAAGACCCAGAAGAAGATGGATAGATGCAGTGATAGAGACATGTAACAACAAAGGAAAATCACTAATTCAGACAGTTCGAGCAGCTCAAGAACGACAAAAGATATAAACCACGACACCTTTTAGGTATCAGTGAAAAGAGAAAAGAAGAAAAGAAAGATTCCCCCTGTATAGAAGAACTTAATATGTAAAGAACAACCAAGCAATATTTTTTTTAAAAAGACAAAGATAATCATATAGATAATAGTAAATGAATGTTATTATGGAGGGAAACTTCAGGGCAATTGATCAGTGGAGGGAAACTTCAGGGGAATAGATCAGTGGAGTGAAACTTCAGGGCAATAGATCTGCGGAGGGAAACTTCAAGGCAATAGATCAGCAGAGGGAAACTTCAGGACAATAGATCAGCAGAGGGAAACTTCAGAGCAATAGATCAACGGAGGGAAACTTCAGGGCAATAGATCAGCGGATCATTTCAGAGGATGAGGTATGTTTATAACATTCAGAATACAAATTGTGAATAATTAACAACAGGAAAAACAAAGAACAATAAAAAGCCCAAAGCAGGATCAAACCCACACCTCGACACAGTGTTCGACTACAAGAAACAAATGCTAGAGCACTCAATGCTAGTTCATTCTCAAAATGCTTTCACAAACAGTAGCCATGAGAACAATTTGAAATAAATGAACTTAAATTATCAGCAACAGTAAATTATGAATGAAGACTCATTGCCTTTGAGTGTGAAGAAGCTGAGGATTCAAGGCTCAGTGTTTGTTTCAGAACAATTACTTTAGAACAAATTAAACAATTGTGTATGAGTTTACACCACTGCATTAATATTACATTCTGGTAAAAAAAAATCCTAATATTTACATTGTTTCATATTTTATTGTGTATGCTGTTAATGTATGTTATTACAGGCAATGGTGTTGTTTATTGAGGCCAACCTGTTTCGCTCAGAACTATACTCTTGTTTTAGCCACTTGTGTAGAGACCCTCACCTTGTTGTGCGGAAAACCATAGCTTTGGGCTTTCATGAGGTAAGTCAAAGTGGAAGCAGCACATGAAAATGACTTAAAATACAAGTAATAAAACTGCAATTATAAGAAAAATGCAAAATGTGAGTATAACAATTATTTGCAGCTTACAATGGCATTCTACTTCTTTGGTAGTTTGTGCATCATGGGTAGAACCAAATCGGTCGTTTCCGGTTGTTTCCAAAATGGAGGAATTATTTTTCTCCGGCTTGGTATAGAACAGTTGATCAGAGGTTTAACAAGCCACTATCGTAAAAATGATGTTGTTAATAAAACGTAGACCTGATACAGAATGTGTAAATTAGCAGTAGATAGTAGTGATAGTTTTTTCGGCCCTAAAACAACAACAAAAATAGGATTCTGGAATGTACGTACAATGGCCGCACCGATGAAACATGCACAAATGCGAGCGAGATGGATAGATACGGTCTAGATATTTTAGGATTAAGTTCAGCACAAATATAAAACCTAGACTATTCAAATCAAATGTACTATCAACCCTTACGTATGCGTGTGAAAGATGGAAAACAACAAGAGATATAGAAACAAAATTGAACGCATTCAAAAATAAATGTCTAAGGAAAATATTTGGTATAGCGTGGAATGAATTCAAAACAAACGAGCAAATTAGAGAAATCGCCAATCAACCACTAATATCTTCAGTAATAAAGAAAAGACGATGGTCATATGGTGGACATGTGATGAGAAGAGATAATAACCGAATAACAAAGCAAGCCCTCATGTGGGAAACAACAGGTAAGAGGAAGACCCAGAGAGACACTGAGAAGAACATTGCTGAGAGAGGCTAGAGCAGCAGGATTCGGCTCCCTCAATGAGATAGAGCTGCTTGCACAGAACAGAGATAAATAGCGAGATTTGATAAAATATCTTTAAAAGAATTGAAAACTGCAAGAACAAAAATTCAGATAAGAGAAGGAGTATCTTGGTCTATGCCCTATGGGCCGGCTACGGCTCGAAAGGTCAATAGATAGATAGATAGAAACAACCAAATTCTTTGATAAGACAGCTGCCATGGCTGCTTATGAAAATATAGTAATGAAAATGTGTAGTCCTTTATATGAAGTGGTTTACATCAGTGAAACGTTGATAAACCAGCTTTGAATACAAGTATAATGTGAATATTTGTTATGACAATGAGAACACCAGGTCACTCAACAAGTATAATGTGAATGTTTGTTATGACAATGAGAACACCATTTACTCAAGTATAATGTGAATGTTTGTTATGACAATGAGAACACCATTCACTCAACAAGTATAATGTGAATGTTTGTTGTGACAATGAGAACACCATTCACTCAACAAGTATATTGTGAATGTTTGTTGTGACAATGAGAACACCATTCACTCAACAAGTATAATGTGAATGTTTGTTATGACAATGAGAACACCATTCACTCAACAAGTATAATGTGAATGTTTGTTGTGACAATGAGAACACCATTCACTCAACAAGTATATTGTGAATGTTTGTTGTGACAATGAGAACACCATTCACTCAACAAGTATAATGTGAATGTTTGTTATGACAATGAGAACACCATTCGCTCAACAAGTATAATGTGAATGTTTGTTGTGACAATGAGAACACCATTCACTCAACAAGTATAATGTGAATGTTTGTTATGACAATGAGAACACCATTCACTCAACAAGTATAATGTGAATGTTTGTTATGACAATGAGAACACCATTTACTCAACAAGTATAATGTGAATGTTTGTTATGACAATGAGAACACCATTCACTCAAGTATAATGTGAATGTTTGTTATGACATTGAGAACACCATCCACTCAACAAGTATAATGTGAATGTTTGTTATGACAATGAGAACACCATTCACTCAACAAGTATAATGTGAATGTTTGTTATGGATAATGAGAACACCAGGTCACTCAACAATTATAATGTGAATGTTATGGATAATGAGAACACCAGGGCACTCAACAAGTATAATGTGAATGTTTGTTACGACAATGAGAACACCATTCACTCAACAAGTATAATGTGAATGTTTGTTATGGACAATGAGAATACCAGGTCACTCAACAATTATAATGTGAATGTTTGTTATGACAATGAGAACACCAAGTCAACAAATGTTATATAAAGAAGTTAATGAAGAGGCAAACTAAACACATATCCATAACCTGAAATCAAACAATACAATAATGAACCAAATGAAAGACTTCAATATTTTAAAAATATTTTATTGAATCATCATCATCAAGTACCGAGCCTGCTGGCATGGTTGATCATGTCTCTCCACAACTTTCGATCTCGACAGTTATTTATCATTTCTGTTGTTGACTTTCTGCCAAACCATTCTCTTAAGCTGTCTGGTATCTTTTCTCTTTGCTTCCTTCTATCTCTTCATCCCTCAATTTTCCCAGTTGTTACAATATATTCCAGCTGTTCCCTTCTCATTACATGACCAAAAAATGATGATAGTTTCTTCCTAATATTGGAAATTAGCTCTTTTATATAATTTATTTAATGATAACAGGTAAAAAAAAAAAATTTATAATTTTTAAAAAAATGGTCTTACATCAAATTCTTTCAGCATTTATATAAAGTTCCTCTATAAACATTTTTTGCATGCACAACTAATGCAAAACTCTTGCACCTTCTCTTTTCCTCCCTTTGCCTCTTTACACAGTTCTAATGAGATAACACCATATTACCAATTACTAATGAGATAACATCATATTACACATTGCTAATGCGATAACACAATTTTACACATTGCTAATGAGATAACACTGTATTACAAATTGCTAATGAGGTAACACCACACAACACATTGCTAATGAGATAACACCACACAACACATTGCTAATGAGATAACACCACACAACACATTGCTAATGAGATAACACTGTATTACACATTGCTAATGAGATAACACCACACAACACATTGCTAATGAGACAACTCCACACAACACATTGCTAATGAGATAACACCACACAACACATTGCTAATGAGACAACTCCACACAACACATTGCTAATGAGATAACTCTGTATTACACATTGCTAATGAGATAACATCACACAACACATTGCTAATGAGACAACTCCACACAACACATTGCTAATGAGATAACACCATACAACATATTAATAATGAGATAACACCACACAACACACTAATGAGATAACACCATACTACATATTGCTAATGAGATAACACCAGACAACACATTGCTAATGAGATAACACCACATTGCTAATGTAATTTGATTTAACTTAAAAACACATTCCATTCATCATCTGTTAAAATCTATATACATGTTTTTTCATGCCTTTTGTATTTTAGCTGTTCCCTTTTCATTACAAGGCCAAAAAATTATAAAGAAATGGTTATATTCAGATAAGTGTTTTTCCGTGTCTTTATTTCATATATTTCATGAACACAAAAATACATTTGTCAAATTTCTGTAACAGGTAGCAAAACTGCTAGGCAACAAAGTTGGTATAGTCTTTCCTGAGCTCAATTACCTTTTGAACAGCACAGATCTAGAGGTAAAATACGTGTGCCTTGTCATCAGACCACGTTTATGCTTTAAAGTACATTAAAGTTGGTTATTTTGTGTTGCTACGGAAAGAGAATCATATTAGTTGTGTTGTTTACAATTATGTGCTGAAATTTTAAAAATGTTGTTAGTGCTTCATTTTGCTTCATCATTTGGTCAGAAAAACGTATAATTTTTTTTCTTGTAATTCAATTTTTTTTTTTTTTAAATATAATTTTTTTTTTTTTTTCAATCAATCCAAAATAAACAATTACCATATTTTTTTTGTTCTTATTATTGATAAACATCTTGTTTGTACAGATTTTGAAAGCCATAATTCCAAACTTCCAAGTCATTATGTCATCACTTTCTGATCTTGGAGTTGACAATTTTACAGAACACAGGGTAATATTTCATATGTTGTTGTTGCAGTTATGGTATGGAGTAATAATTTTGTTGCACTTATGGTATGGAGTAATATATTTGTTGCACTTATAGTATTGAGTAATACAAGCTAACTTTTAATTAAGTCAATGGCTTGTGTTCAGAGTAAATAGAGTTCATTAGGAACAGGACAGCCCATTACATTCATATTATAACAGGCCATATTCTGACTTCATCCATATTCTTCAGTCCGGCACTTGACAGCAGCAGAAGCAAATGCCAGACTGAAGAATATGGAAAAACGAGCTTGGATCTCAGACACCACGTGGAAATACATCAAAGAAAGAAGAGAAGCGAAGAGAGCCATGACTAATGTAAAGACAGATCTTGGAAAGGTCCTGGCAAAAGCAACATACAAAGAATTAGACAACAAAGTGAAAAGTTCAGCAAGAAGAGATACAAGAGCTTATATAGACAAATTGGCAGAGGAAGCAGAGACAGCTGCAATTACAGGAGACAGCAGAACTCTTTATACTGTACAAAAGATGCTGACAAACACCTATACATCCAGTGGAACACCAATTCTAGACAAATCTGGATTAATGCTAACAACAAGCGCAGACATAAAAGCCCGTTGGGCGGAACACTTCAAAGAAATTCTTAACCGTCCACTACCCCACAGTTTAATAGATTTTGAAGCTGAACCACCAGCATCAGAATTAGATGTAAATTTAGATGACTTCACCTTGAGCGAAATAGAAAACACCTTAAAGCATATGACCAATAACAAGGCTGCTGGAGAGGATAAGTTAACAGCTGAGATCCTCAAGGCAATTGATAGCCATAATTTAATACATCTCCAGAAAATGTTTAACATCATTTGGAAAACAGAGAAGACGCCTCATAAATGGAAAAAAAAGGAATCATTGTTAAGATTCCAAAAAAAGGGCAGTCTTAGAGATTGTAACAACTGGAGAGGCGTGACACTTTTGTCAGTTGCCTCAAAGTTATTCTGCAAAAACATCCTAAATAGAATAAAGGATTCAATAGATACAGTAATGCGTGAAGAACAGGCTGGTTTTAGAAAAGGGAGAAGCTGCCTTGACCACATTTTCACCCTACGACTTATATTGGAGGAACACATTGAAAAGCAAAAACCTTTTGTACTTAACTTCATCGACTTCAAAAAAGCATTTGATAGCATTCATAGATTCTTTGTGGAAAATTCTGAAGCAATATGGCTTACCATCAAAAATCATAAATATTATCAAAGACATGTATGATGGTTACACAAGTGCAGTTCGAACAGAGGAAGGACTAGCGAATGTTTCCCAATAGAAACTGGGATTAAACAAGGATGTATTTTATCGCTCTTGTTATGTGGAGTTGTTATGGACTTCATAATGAAGAAATGCTACACTGGTAATAAAGGCATCGAACAAGGAGACCATTTGGAGGACCTCAACTTTGCTAATGATATAGTTCTCATCAGCAGCCAGATAAAAACGATGCTGGAAAACACAAATGAACTATCATCAATAGCCATCAAAATTGGGCTTGAGATCAATCATGAAAAGTTTAATTCTAACAGACGACAAAATATACATGGAAAACAAATCAGTAGAAGAGATCGATCACTTTACCTATCTTGGAAGTCACATTGATCGAGAAGGGGATACAAGTAAAGAAATTAGAATCAGAACAGCTAAAGCAGCAATGTCTTTCAGAAGCCTTGGAAAGTTGTGGAAATCAAAACTCATCAGCACAAACACAAAACTTAGACTATTCAAATCAAATATACTATCAACCCTTACGTATGCGTGCGAAAGCTGGAAAACAACAAGAGATAAAGAAACAAAGCTGAGCGCATTCAAAAATAAATGTCTAAGGAAAATACTTGGTATAGCGTGGAACGAATTCAAAACAAACGAGGAAATTAGAGAAATCGCCAATCAACCACTAATATCTTCAGTAATAAAGAAAAGACGATGGTCATATGTTGGACATGTGATGAGAAGAGATAATAACCGAATAGCAAAGCAAGCCCTCATATGGGAAACAACAGGTGAGAGAAAATGAGGAAGATTCAGAGAAACACTGAGAAGAACATTTATGAGAGAGGCAAGAGCAGCAGGATTCGGCTCCCTCAATGAGATAGAGCTGCTTGCACAGAACAGAGACAAATGACGAGATTTGATAAAATATCTTTAAAAGAATTGAAAACTGCTAGAACAAAAATTCAGATAAGAGAAGGAGTATCTTGGTCTACGCCCTATGGGCCGGCTACGGCTCTAAAGGTCAATAGATAGATATTCTGACTTAGACATACAAAAGCCTAAGGCAGTCAAGGAACAGATAAATTAACCTTAAGAGCACTTGTTTTGGGAGCATAATTATGGGCAAATAGGCACGATTACACATTCAATGCAGGACAAGAACAATCAGTAGACGAACACTTCAATGTTTGCTGGAATGGGTGTCTGGGTGGATATGAAAATGCCACAACTGCGGTGACACCAGTCTTATCTAAAGACTTACATGATAAGATCATTCGATGATTGCAGTGGAGAGCAGGTGGCTGAATCAATAACCCATTACGCTTCAAACCAGGAGAGTGTCGTTTTTAATCCCAGTAGGTTGAAAAGTTGTTTCTATCAGGGGTGAAATAAAAACTCAGACCCAGTCACCATGTGGATGCTCAGGAAAAGCGGCCTAAATTCCTCGGTTCTATTCTTCGGTTCTGGCAGACCCCAGTAACTGGATAATGCCTTAAAAATAGATGGTTGCACCTTAGTTATGGACCATACAATCACTGAAGCTGTAATTCCTAAAATAGATACTTAGACAAGAACTTAATGCAATGAGAAATTAAATGTAACTGATAAATTATTATCAAGGATAGTAGAAGAGATGGCTATCAAATTATGATAAGGATAAATAAAAAATCCTGGAAAATTTCAAAATGTTTAATGACCTTACAAATAGCACAGTTTTTTTGTCATAAATAAAGTTTGTTCTAAGCTATTGTTTGACCATAAAGGGGTACTAAGAAAAGGAATTCTGTAAAGATTATTCAGGAAAATTTACTGAATTTATGGACCAATACAAATTGTATATTCATACATACCTGATTCTTTGTAATGGTTAATGTTATTTATTTATTTACTGCTTAAGGCACTTGCAGTACAAGATGTTGTGAGTAACTACCTTAGGCTGGATAGAATTGTGTTCAGCTCGTCATGCTGGCGAACTCAAGAAGCCATGATGCAGTCCATGCAGTGTCTGCATCGACTGTGTAGCAACGATTACATCTATGACAAAGTCTTGCCACTGATTTTGGATAAACTAAGAACTGGAGTGAGTGTTTCTGGTGTTGTTATCCTGTGGAACAAAAGTCTACTATTCTGCTCTGTTGATTTCCTTTTCTAAATTCTGATCATCTGTTAGTAAAGATCTGTTCTTGCCTTATTGTCTGTTATTATATCTCAATGTGTTTTTGGCCACTGGTTAGCACTCATACATAAGTTCTATTTTTTTTGGAAAGCTTCAGTGGCTGAGTGGTTACTACACTTGCTTGATAAAGAAAATCAGAGTTTGGTTCCCAGATGTGGCAATTATTTTTCTTTATTTTTTTTTTGGCAGACAAGTCTTCTGGGTTCATCCAGTCCCTTAAAATGAGTAGAAGTGAGGGTAGCCTGGTGTGTTACCAACCACATCCCCCGAAAATGTGCTGTTGGTAATGGAAAATATTGTCACTAACACGATATTCCCCAAATACCTATAAAGGCATGGAGATAAATGTAACTTCTATTTACATCTCTGGCTTTGACAGACTATTTCCTGGTGATATCCAATTCATCTTAAGTTTTTTTAAATCTCCTGCTGGGATGTTGTTTTGTGTGACTGTTGTTTTGTTCTCTATAGCTTACCAATGCTTGTGAAACTTTGTGAATTTTGTTGGGGGATATATTGTTTTATATTGTGTCATTATTATTTAAAATGTGTTCTTGTTGCTAATATTACAGTGGTTATTGTTTTTGTGGTTGTTCTGGCTTCCATGGTGCCAATGTCATTATAGGAACTGTTGTTTTTATGATTGTTAGAGTGATCATGTACATAATTATTTTATTTAGCTATGATTGTTGGTTATAGTAAATTGATTATGGTTATAGTAATTGCTATTGAGGTAGAGGCTGTTGTTGTTGTTATTATTATTGCCGAGACTAGTGCTATTTCAGTTATTATTATGGATGAAAACCATTGCTGTTTCAGGTTTTTAAAATTTTTAACTGTGACTGTGGGACGATTGTAAAGGCTTTTTTGTACTATTTCTGATGTGTTCTGGCAGTTTCTTTTATAACTGAACTTCAAAAATTCAGAGATCAGGGATGGTAAAGCCACTAAGAAATCATGGATTTGATTTTTGACAAATTTGCACTGACTGTGGTGGGATTCAAACCCTGGACTGTCTTGTCCTGTGGCCAATATCTTACCTTTAGAAAACCCAGCCTCCCCTGCAGATATTGTCAATATTAATCTTGCTTTTTCAAATTCTTAGATCTCTGTTGCAGTACAGCATAAATGAAAAACAGAGTTTTTTAGACAAAGCCTTGCATTTAACTTCATACCGTGTAATGTGGCTTATATTTTGCAAATTGTCCTTTTTTTTGTTGTTGCATTTAATTGTTAATGCTGGGTGTGGAAGGAATGCTGTTTGCTGGTAATTCAATCCATTGAATTTATTTGTTTCTGGATGTAATTCACATTGGTGAATTTCTTATTGTAATTCTTCTTGTATTTATTATGCTTCTAAGATACCACATTTCATTAGTTATGAATATTATTGTCTTTGCTCAAATGTCCATGTTTGACATTACTATCACAATGGCAGCAGAAAGACGTAAATGTTACTGTAAAGGTAAAAGGTAGAGTATGAGACTTGAAACTGCTTCCAGCGGGAATCGAACGCGGGAAAAAAAGTACCCAAAGATTACATGACAAATTAATTAAATATAAGAGAGAACTGAGATTTAGGCCCAGCAAAGATTATCTCTTTTTAGAAGCAGTGATCTCTGCAATATGTGCCATTTTGGCACGCAAGGTTTCTGTTTTTGAGATTGTAGTTCTGCCCTATATGCCGTCTTTAGCTCGAAAGGACAATAGATAGATAGAAAGATGATCACTTTTGTTTTTAACTCTTTAACTTCTGAATTTTTTGTCTGGCTTGGAAAAAATTTAACAGACTTGGACTTGTTATCTATATAATATCACCAGTTACTGTATCTATATAATATCACCAGTTTCTGTATCTATATAATATCACCAGTTACTGTATCTATATAATATCACCAGTTTCTGTATATATATAATATCACCAGTTTCTGTATCTATATAATATCACCAGTTTCTGTATCTATATAATATCACCAGTTTCTGTATCTATATAATATCAGTTTCTGTATCTATATAATATCACCAGTTTCTGTATCTATATAATATCACCAGTTTCTGTATCTATATAATATCACCAGTTACTGTATCTATATAATATCACCAGTTTCTGTATCTATATAATATCACCAGTTTCTGTATCTATATAATATCACCAGTTTCTGTATCTATATAATATCAGTTACTGTATCTATATAATATCACCAGTTACTGTATCTGTATAATATCACCAGTTTCTGTATCTATATAATATCACCAGTTACTGTATCTATATAATATCACCAGTTTCTGTATCTATATAATATCACCAGTTTCTGTATCTATATAATATCACCAGTTACTGTATCTATATAATATCAGTTACTGTATCTATATAATATCACCAGTTACTGTATCTGTATAATATCAGTTTCGGTATCTATATAATATCGCCAGTTACTGTATCTGTATAACATCAGTTACTGTATCTGTATAATATCAGTTTCTGTATCTATATAATATCACCAGTTACTGTATGTATATAATATCACCAGTTACTGTATCTATATAATATCACCAGTTACTGTATCTGTATAATATCACCAGTTTCTGTATTTATATAATATCACCAGTTACTGTATCTATATAATATCACCAGTTACTGTATCTGTATAATATCACCAGTTACTGTATCTGTATAATATCACCAGTTACTGTATCTGTATAATATCACCAGTTACTGTATCTATTTATAATATCACCAGTTACTGTATCTATATATAATATCACCAGTTTCTGTGTCTGTATAATATCACCAGTTACTGTATCTATATAATATCACCAGTTACTGTATCTATATATAATATCACCAGTTTCTGTGTCTGTATAATATCACCAGTTACTGTATCTATATAATATCACCAGTTTCTGTATCTATATATAATATCACCAGTTTCTGTATCTATATATAATATCACCAGTTACTGTATCTATATAATATCACCAGTTACTGTATCTATATAATATCACCAGTTTCTGTATCTATATAATATCATCAGTTTCTTCATCTGTATATCATCAGAATCTAATATACATTTAATATAATATTCTGCTTATCAAAATATCTTAACTCTTTCCATACGTTTCAATGCACTGTGTGCCATGTCGATTTCGGCCTTGTATGTTTTGCCGCATTGTGCGTTGCTCTCAATTTGATTAGTGTGAACCATCATCAAAGCATATTCTTTTTTACATGTCTTGTATCATCTTGGTATTGGTGAAATCTAATGCCTTTTTCAATTATCTAAAAATCCATATATAATATCTATCTATCTATTGACCTTTAGAGCCGTAGCCGGCCCATAGGGCGTAGACCAAGATACACCTTCTCCTATCTGAATTTTTGTTTTAGCAGTTTTCTTTTAAAGATATTTTATCAAATCTCGCCATCTGTCTCTGTTCTGTGCAAGCAGCTCTATCTCATTGAGGGAGCCGAATCCTGTTGCTCTTGCCTCTCTTATCAATGTTCTTCCCTGGGTCTTCCTCTTTTTCTCTTACCTGTTGTTTCCCCAATGAGGGCTTCCTTTGCTATTCAGTTATTATCTCTTCTCATCACATGTCCAACATATGACCATCATCTTTTCTTTATTACTGAAGATATTAGTGATTGATTGGCAATTTCTCTAATTTCTCGTTTGTTTTGAATTCATTCCACACTATACCAAGTATTTTCCTTAGACATTTATTTTCGAATGCGTTCAACTTATATATAATATGTTATAAGTTAAATAAGTAAAGATAAAAGTACGAGATTTGAACTGGAGTCTTTGCATGTGAGTTTTCACCCATATATGCTCAGCTGCCTATCCAGAAGTGTTTGGAGACTTCTGGATAGTGTTGCTTCAAGCATCAAAACTCATGGTGCGAGGCGGCATTCCTCACCTTCCCAGAGTACTACACTGGTACCCATTTCTGCCAGCGGCTTGGTGATCGCGGGGGTAATTTTTTGCAACCACAAGTACAATTCACACTGCTTCCAGCATCGAACACAGGTTGTCCGAACATCAGTAGCCTAGTCGAGTAGTATCTCAACTAGGCTATCACCCCAAACATTGTTAAATAAATATAAATATGTAGATTGATTCTTAAAACCATGAAACATTGCTAAAAATTACCTTTACAAATTCAGAGTAAAATTAGAAAATAACATAAATTAGGACATGATCAAGTTTACTTCATTCTTCTTATTTATTTGTTTTTAGCTTATGGAAATTATGCTTGAATAAAAAATGAAACCGCTCACGTACATTTGGTTGTTTTAGAGAGCATTGCCAGTGAAAGTTGCAGCTGCCATGACAGTCAGTATTTTGTGCAGACATCTCAAATACAAGGTTCAACGAGAAGACGTTGTCCAGACACTAATAGAAGGTAAGATTGTAACCTGACATTGTCATCAATTTTATTTGTATGTATATAATTGTTGTTTTATTTGTATGTTGTAGTTTTCTTTGTATGTTGATAGTTGTTGTTATAAGGTTCTTACTGGAAACAAATTTAGAATGCAAAAAAATTTGTTTGAAGCAACATCCATGGGAGTGCGAAGTGCAAGGCAAGACACAAAGCAAAACCCTTGTAATCCATGACATACATTCCCCATCCTAGATGACACTCCCCTTGTAATCCATGACATACATCCCCCATCCTAGATGTCACTCCACTGGATCATGCAGTGGCTGACATTGTGCAGCACTCTCTCACTGAAATAAACTACCTGCATGTCATCTTGATATTAAAATGATGTACTATTTTTTATGAACATTGCCGTCTTAAGTTATTCTACAGTTTTTGTAGTAAAGAGAGCTCTACTGATCATCATCATCAAGTACCATGCCTGCTGGCGTAGGTGA
Organism: Megaustenia siamemsis; assembly: GCA_032433765.1. NCBI lineage: Eukaryota > Metazoa > Mollusca > Gastropoda > Stylommatophora > Ariophantidae > Megaustenia > Megaustenia siamemsis. Next base: position 75,782,119 of record JAVIAB010000124.1, read on the forward strand.
TCATGTCTCTCCACAACTCTTGATCTCGACAGTTATTTATTACTTCTGTTGAAGCTTGGCCTTCTGCCAAGCCATTCTTTTAAGCTGTCTGGTATCTCTTCTCTTTGCTTCCCTCTATCTCTTCATCCCTCAATTTTCCCACTTGTCACAATATATTCCAGCTGTTCCCTTCTCATTGCATGGTGAAAAAATTATGATAATTTCTTCCTAATATTGAAAATTAGCTTTCTTTTTTGCTTTAGCCTCTTTCTGAACATTTTCATTACTCTTCTTAGCTGTCCATGGCATTCTCAATATTCTTCTGTAAAACCACATTTCTACAGCCTGCACTGATTTTCTTGTCTGTTGTCCTATTGTCCATGATTCACATACATATGTTAAGACAGGTTCTACATAACATTTAAGAATTCTTTTTCTTGTTTCCATTGTCAAAAATGGATTGCACAGTATCTCCCTCATTTTTTTAAAAGCTGCTTTTGCCTGAGCCATTCTGCATCTCACCTTTGTTGTACATCTACCATCTGAGGTTAACATTGTTGCCAGGGATTTAAATTCATTTACCTGTTTTAATATTGTTCCATTTGTCTTTATGGTGCATTACGGTGATGTCTTTTTCTTTGCTGTTACCATTGCTTCTGTCTTTTTGCTATTAAGGCTGAGTCCTTTATTTTTTGCTTTCCTTCACCTTAATGTCTAACATTTTTTGTAGCTCATTTTCACTCATAGTGATTAAGACCGTATCATCAGCATACCTTAAATTATTTATATTTTTACCTCCAGTTGTTATTCCAGGCATGCCCCTTCTTCTTCTTCTTCCTTTCAGCTCCCTGTTGAGCATAGGTCTTCAACAAACACTTTCCAAGTCATTCTGTTTCTTGCCATTCTTTTAAGATCATTCCATGTCTTCCCTATCATCTTCATCTCTGCTTCTATCTGTCCTCTCCAAGAATTCCTTGGTCTTCCTCTTTGTCTTTTCCCCTGAGGATTCCAAAAAGGGCCTGTTGTGTAATACTCTCAGTTGGCTTCCGCAGTGTGTGTCCTATCCAGTGCCATTGTCTTCGCTGTATCTCTTTATCCACTGGTATTTGACCGGTACATTTCCATAATTCTATGTTAGTGAATTTGTCCTGCCATTTCCATCCTTTTATTCTGCGTAAGCATCCATTAATGAAAGTCTGTATCTTCATGATTGTCAATTTTGTTGTTCTCCATGTTTCACAGCCATATAATAGGACTGACTTAACATTGGAGTTGAACATTTTTATTTTTGTATTTAACCTAATTTCTTTGGACTTACATATGTTTCCCAGTGCAACAAAAGCTCCTCTTGCTTTTGATATCCTTATTTTGGTATCATTTTCTGTTCCTTCCTCTTTATCTATATTACTACCCAGATATATGTAAGATTGTACGTCTAATAGAGGTATTTCTCCTAATTTTATTTGGTTATTGCCAACTGCACTAGTTCTCATAATGTTGGTCTTATCTCTATTAATCTTCAGTCCTAGCTGTTGTGATCTCTCATCAAGTATGCTCATTTTATCCTGCATCTGTTGATGGTTGCGTGATAGTAGAGCTATGTCATCAGCAAAGTCTAAATCATCAAGTTGTTTAGTCAGTGATCACTGGATTTCATTTCTTCTGTTTTGAGTTATTTTCATAATCCAATCTATGGCCAGTAGAAAGAGAAATGGAGACAGAAGGCATCCCTGCCGTACTCCTGTTCTTATTTCAAATGCTTCTGTAAGCTGCCCTTCACGCACTACATTTCATTCCTTCATACATTGTTTTTATCAGGTTAATAAACTTTATGGGAATTCCGTAATGACTCAGCAACTTCCAAATCATTCCTCTATCTAACTATCAAATGCCTTTTTTTAATCTATGAATCCAATATACAGTGGGGACTGTAGTTCCAAACTTTGTTCAACTATTATACGTAGAGTAGTTAATAGGCATACCCCCTATGGATCTTAAAATAATCTTCTTTACTTTGCCAAATGCTTTGGTTTAATCTATGAACCATTGGTATAGATCTGCTTTCACCTCTATGGCTCTTTCTACTAAAGATCTAATGATGTATAAGGTATTGTTCATACCTTTACCTGCCACAAAACCACACTGTTCTTCACTAATTTCTGAACTAATTTTGTTTTGCACTCTTGCAAAATGATTCTTAGTAATATCTTATAAATGTGACTCATAAGGCTTATTGTGTGATGATCATGGCATTCAATCACACCAGATTTCTTTGATTCTATCTATTGACCTTTCGAGCCGTAACCGGCCCATAGGGCGTAGACCAAGATACACCTTCTCCTATATGAATTTTTGTTCTAGCAGTTTCTTTTAAAGATATTTTATCAAATCTCGCCATCTGTCTCTGTTCTGTGCAAGCAGTTCTATCTCATTGAGGGAGCCGATTCCTGCTGCTCTTGCCTCTCTCATCAATGTTCTTCTCAGTGTCTCCCTGGGTCTTCCTCTTTTTCTTTTACCTGTTGTTTCCCATATGAGGGCTTGCTTTGCTATTCGATTATTATCTCTTCTCATCACATGTCCAACGTATGACCATCGTCTTTTCTTTATTACTGAAGATATTAGTGGTTGATTGGCGATTTCTCTAATTTCCTCGTTTGTTTTGAATTCGTTCCATTCTATACCAAGTATTTTCCTTAGACATTTATTTTCGAATGCGTTCAACTTTGTTTCTATATCTCTTGTTGTTTTCCAGCTTTCACACGCATACGTAAGGGTTGATAGTACATTTGATTTGAATAGCCTAAGTTTTGTGTTTGTGCTAATGAGTTTTGATTTCCACAACTTTTCAAGGCTTCTGAAAGACATTGCTGCTTTAGCCAGTCTGATTCTAATTTCTTTGCTCGTATCCCCTTCTCGATCAATGTGACTTCCAAGATAGATGAAGTGATCGATCTCTTCTACTGGTTTGTTTTCCATGTATATTTTGTCACTTGTTGGAATTAAACTTTTCATGACTTTAGTCTTTTCATGATTGACCTCAAGCCCAATTTTGCTGGCTATTGATGATAGTTCATTTGTGTTTTCCTGCATCGTTTTTATCTGATTGCTGATGAGAACTATGTCATCAGCAAAGTCCAGGTCCTCCAAATGGTCTCCTTGTATCCATTCGATGCCTTTATTACCAGTGCAGCATTTCTTCATTATGAAGTCCATAACAATTCCAAATAACAAGGGCGATAAAATACATCCTTGTTTAACCCCAGTTTCTATTGGGAAACATTCGCTCAGTCCTTCCTCTGTTCGAACTGCACATGTGTAACCATCATACATGTCTTTGATAATATTTATGATTTTTGATGGTAAGCCATATTGCTTCAGAATTTTCCACAAAGAATCTCTATGAATACTATCAAATGCTTTTTTGAAGTCGATGAAGTTAAGTACAAAAGGTTTTTGCTTTTCAATGTGTTCCTCCAATATAAGTCGTAGAGTGAAAATGTGGTCAAGACAGCTTCTCCCTTTTCTAAACCCAGCCTGTTCTTCACGCATTACTGTATCTATTGAATCCTTTATTCTATTTAGGATGATTTTACAGAATAATTTTGAGGCAACTGACAAAAGTGTCACGCCTCTCCAATTGTTACAATCTCTAAGATTGCCCTTTTTTGGGATCTTAACAATGATTCCTTTTTTCCATTTATGAGGCGTCTTCTCTGTTTTCCAAATGATGTTGAACATTTTTTGGAGATGTATTAAATTATGGCTATCAATTGCCTTGAGGATCTCAGCTGTTAACTTATCCTCTCCAGCAGCCTTGTTATTGGTCATTAGCTTTAAGGTGGTTTCTATTTCACTCAAGGTGAAGTCATCTAAATTTACATCTAATTCTGCTGCTGGTGTTTCAGCTTCAAAATCTATTAAACTGTGAGGTAGTGGACGGTTAAGAATTTCTTTGAAGTGTTCCGCCCAACGGGCTTTTATGTCTGCGCTTGTTGTTAGCATTAATCCAGATTTGTCTAGAATTGGTGTTCCACTGGATGTATAGGTGTTTGTCAGCATCTTTTGTACAGTATAAAGAGTTCTGCTGTCTCCTGTAATTGCAGCTGTCTCTGCTTTCTCTGCCAAGTTGTCTATATAAGCTCTTGTATCTCTTCTTGCCGAACTTTTCACTTTGTTGTCTAATTCTTTGTATGTTGCTTTTGCCAGAACCTTTCCAAGATCTGTCTTTACATTAGTCATGGCTCTCTTCGCTTCTCTTCTTTCTTTGATGTATTTCCATGTGGTGTCTGAGATCCAAGCTCGTTTTTCCATTTTCTTCAGTCCAGCACTTGCTTCTGCTGCTGTCATTAGTATTTTGCTCTGTGAGTCCCACATTTCATTGATATCTAAGTCTATTTCACCAAGTGCTGAATAACAATTACTTAGCTCTATGTTAAACTTTTCCTTTATTGCTTCATCTTTCAGTTTATGACTATCAATTTTATGTGTAATTGACCTCTTCTGTTGGTTCCTAAATTTTAATCTTATTTTCCCAATGCACAGGTTGTGGTCACTATTAACATCAGCACCTCTGTATGCTCTTACATCTATTAATGATGATCTGAATTGTTGTTTAATACATAGGTGGTCAATTTGATTTGATGTTCTATCATCAGGAGATATCCATGTTGTTTTGTGGATATTTTTATGTGGAAATAATGTCCCACCTATAACTAAATTTTCTATTAAACATAATTCTATTAATCTTTCTCCATTCTGACTTGTTGTATTACAGCCTTCTCTCCCCATCACATGTTCCACTCCTGCGTTATCTTGTCCTACTTTGGCGTTGAAGTCTCCCATTACAATTAAAAGATCGTGTTTTGGTATTTTGTTTATAAGTTGTTGCAGTTGGTTATAAAAATCATCCTTAACTTCATCATCAGCTTCGTTAGTAGGCGCATAACATTGAATAATTGAAAGTCTTCCATGTTTTGTTTTGTATCGTGTTCGTATCAGACGGCTATTTACCGGTTCCCATTCTAATAAACTTCTTGCAGCTTTGTCTGTCATCATTATGCCTACTCCTTCACGGTGTTTTCCATCTTCCCTTCCAGAAAAAACTACTATTTTATTATCAATAGATCTCCTACCTGTTCCAGGCCAGCGCATTTCGCTTAATCCTAAAATATCTAGATCGTATCTGTCCATCTCGCTCGCGACCTGTGCATGTTTCGTCGGAGCGGCCATTGTTCGCACATTCCAGAATCCTATTTTTGTTGTTGTTTTAGGGCCGAAAAAACTATCACTACTATCTACTGCTAATTTACACATTCTGTATCAGGTCTACGTTTCATTAACAACATCGTTTTTACGATAGCGGCTTGTTAAACCTCTGATCAACGGTTCTATACCAAGCCGGAGAAAAATAATTCCTCCATTTTGGAAACAACCGGAAACAACTATATATTTCTTTGATTAGGCTATGAATATTGATTTAGCAGGTATTTTGGTATATATCTGCTGTTGTAGATATCTTTCAAAATTGTTATTATTTCTATTCCAAAATCACCCATGGCTTCAATCTCTTTTATAGTTATTTTATCTGGTCCAAGGGCTTTTCCTACTTTGATATTACACAAAGCGTCTTCCACCTCTTTGAGTATTTCTGGTCCTTCCCCATTAACCTGAATATTTACTTCTGTTCATTCATCATCATAAAGATCTTTCATGTATTCTGTCCATCGTTCCCTTCTACTTTTGTGTTATATCAACAGTTCTCCTTACTTTGGTCTTTTAAACATCCAGTTTTTGGTTGCATTTTTCTTCCTGTTAATTCTTCATTTTATTTGTATATAGTTTAGGCATCTCTTTTTTGTTGCGCTTCAATCTCTTTGCATCTCTGTTTTAGCCATGCTTCTTTGCTTCATTGCATTTTATTACAATTTCTTTATTTAATCTCTTACACTCATCTTTGTTATCTTTATTTCTTCTTCTTGTATCCATTAGCTGTAAAATGTCATCTGTCATCCATTCTTTCTTGAATTTTTCCTCACTAGTGATGTGAACTCTTTTGATGTTTGCTGCATTGATTCTTTTAGCATTTCCCACTGTTCATCAATACATTGTATCTTCTCTTTTGCATGATGCCTGTTCTGAATTGTGATGTTATATTTATCTTATGTTATATACTATATTAATTTGTTTAATGAGGACTAATGTTTGTGAAAGCAGCTTAGCTGCATGTTGACTTTTTTTTATTTTTTAGTTTATGAAATCAAAAGCATTTTTTTAACATTAAGTGACATTTATGCTTTTAGGATTATACCTCAAACTGTTCTACATGAAGTTTTGTATTTGTTTCTAACAGAATTTCATCAAAGCAAAAGTTGCTATCAGCGCAGTCTGTTCATTGATTTGGCTCGATGTTACCTGCAAGTCAATTCCAAACAAGTTTTCAAAGACCACTTCTTTGACCACGTCCTCTGCTTGAGGTCAGATCCAGTGGCAACTGTCAGGCTAAAAACAATCGCCATTTTTCCAGATATGAAACGTAGTCTTATGTTACCTCGAGATCAAAATCTCCGTACGTCTCTGGACACAGCATTACGACAGATGGTTGTGTATGACAAGGACACAGATGTTCAGTATGCAGCTCATAAGGTCTGCTGTTTTCATTATTTCATAACATATAGTTATTACTTAATTCATGTTAGAACCAAACTGTTTTCATGGTTTAGTAATCGATGACCTGTAACACTAAATGTCTTTATAGAATGAAGTATCACACTTCAAATGCTGGGTCACATTATTTAGACATGAGGAAGTCACTCCTTGTAGTTAACACCTTCATCAACTCAACAAGACTGCTACTCGCCTGGTTTGACTGGAGAGTGATAGACTGTGATTGAACCTTGATGGCTTTCACACTGTACTAGTCACTACATTATTGAAGCTCTCAAATAATAGTGTGGAGGTTACTCATGAGAAATATTTGAGCTAATTTTTAATGTCACTGATGTGGCTCAGCAGTTTAGGCACTCACTATTAACCAGAAGGTTCAGGATCAGTCCTCAGGTGTGGCAAATTTTGTTACAGACAGACATGTCTGCAGGATTTGTCCTTCCTCACTAGGCATTTGTTGTGAGAAAGTAGGGTGAGCTGGTATGACTAATCGTTCCTCGTGGGAGGAACCCTTACTTACATATACTTACTAATAATTAATTTCACAGTTAGTGCCTACACGAACATTTTATTACACTAAACTATTTTTATTCCTTCTACAAAGAGTTTAAATAGAAGAATTACAAGTCTTTGTCTTTTCTTCATATGTCACCATCATCACCATGTGTTTGTTGTTTGAAGATGAACCTAGGCAGTGTTTAATTACCAACATGAGCAGAAACAATGGTAGTGTAGCAGTTTGCTGCGCAAACATTGTTTGATATCCTATTAGTTTCAAGATGCCAGCCTCGAGACAGAGAGGTTGTGGGTTCAAATCCCAGCTGCATCAGTTGGGATTTTTATTTATGATTTCTCTCTGCGGCAACCATCCCTGGTCTCAACAGTGAGGCCCGGCTTGAAACATCAATTACTCATGGATGGAAAAAATACGAGTTCTTCCAAAGAGGGAGTTATCTGTCTGTGTGGCGAGGGACCCCTGTGCACACGGCTGCCAGGTAAAAATGGATTAACACACAAAATTCAGTTCCTAGTCTCTAGGGACTTCATCAGAAGTCAAAGCTGACGAACGAACAAAAAAAAAATATCCTATTGGTTTGAAATTATTGAGTTACAGATCAGTAACAAATAAATATATAAATTATTTACAAAATGAAAGTATTAGCTATGTATATAATGAAAGTAAAAATTTTAGTTATTTACAAGTTGAAGTTGGTGGCCATGTAAATGATGAAGCAAATGAAAACATGTTATTGCTTTCCCTATTATTTCTAGATGTTGGAAGATTTAGCTACAATCCAAGAGGGAAGTGATAGTGTGGTAAGTGGTTTTTGTTTGCTTGTGCTATGTCAAACTTGTCATGCCCCTACAGTTGACCTGTAGCTAACAATATTTTGAACATTTACTTGAGAATATTGATGAAAACAGGGTAGTAGAACATCATGTATTTAGAAGAACTAATTAAAATGTAGAATTAAAAGGATTAGAGATAAACAACTAATCATAATAGATTGAAATCTCTTAAAGGAGCAAGTAGAGAGGTGTAACGTACACTCCTGCTAGGTATGGTGACAGTTTGACAAAAAAAAGAACTCAACAAAATACGGACATTTCGTCCTACATGCAGCCTTCTTCAGAAAATGAGAAAATGTACAATGAAATAAAGATCAACTTTATTGCATCTAGATTGAGCTGTACAGGTAAATCAAGGAGAAGTAAGAAAGGAAGATAAGAGATGAAATAATCAAATGAAAGGGAGATATACTACATATAGGAAAACAAAGATTGATAATATTAAAAAATTAGTAAGCTAAAACTATATAAAATTAAACTTAGACTTAACTGAGGCACAATCCAAAAGCTTCCAGCGAGTAGATGTCTGTAAGGCAGATGTGATGGAGATGTGGTTTGGGGGGGGAACCAGATGTGTGATTAGGTAAGAAGTTGGATGAGATTGGAAGGTGATTGTATGAGGTATGAGAGGCAGTCAAGAATGACACAGGTACCAGTCGAAGATAGAAAATTGTGTACTCTGGAGCGATAATGAGCAAACAAAACCAGACATAACTCAGGAAACAGAGAGTCTGACAGGAGTAGTATAATAGCAGCTATATGGAAATACAATTAAAAGAAGAAAGTGAGAGTAAGGTAGAGCTGAGTGGTTAGTGTGCTCACCTCAGTGGCTGAGTGGTTAGTGTGCTCACCTCAGTGGCTGAGTGGTTAGTGTGCTCACCTCAGTGGCTGAGTGGTTAGTGTGCTCACCTCAGTGGCTGAGTGGTTAGTGTGCTCACCTCAGTGGCTGAGTGGTTAGTGTGCTCACCTCAGTGGCTGAGTGGTTAGTGTGCTCACCTCAGTGGCTGAGTGGTTAGTGTGCTCGCCTCGGTGGCTGAGTGGTTAGTGTGCTCGCTTCCTTACCAGAAGGGTCTGGGTTCAATCCCCAGCAGTGGCGGATTTTTTTCGGACTAACAAGGCTCTGGGTTTCACCCAGCCTCTAAAAATGGGTACCAGAGATTTTTCTGGGAAGTAAAAGCGACCTGGCGTGATACCGACCATATTACCCAAAAATGTGCAGTGATTATAGAAAAATATGGTCACTAACACCATATTCCCCATGCGCCTAGCAAGGCGTGAAGGGAACCTTTACTTTATTTTTTACTAAGGTAGAGCTGGAATATAAAGTGAAGCTGGCAGAATATGTATTGATCATCATCATTGAGTACTGTCTCTGCATCGAAGGTTGGCTACCATGGAATGGCATTCCGCTCTGTCTCTTGCTTTGATGGTGCAGGTTGTCATAGGCTGACTTGTCCATCTTTTCATGATACTTATCCATGTTAGTCTTTGTCTGTCTCTGCCTCTGCAACTTTTACCTTGTATTTTCCTTCCAAGATTACTTTTTGTGGGCTGATGTGTCTTTTAACATGCTCGAAAAATCTCATTTGTATTGTTTGAATTGAATTTTAGTAGTTCTCTTTTAATTATTAGTTTTTTTAAGACTTTATCATTTGTATTCTTTTCTTTCCAGCCAATTCATCCTATTCTTCTATAATTCTATATTTAAAAGGCTTTAATTTTCTATTCTGCTTTCTTGTCTAATGTCCATGTTTCTGCACCATACAGGAATGTTAAGAAGATAAAACATGTTTTACTATTCTTAGTTTTAGCCCTGGTGTTATTTGTTTTGATGTTAGTATATTTTTCATGGCATTAAAATTACTTTTTGCTATTCCTTTTTCTTTTGTTTATTTCAGTTGTACATTTTCCATCACTGGTTATAGCATGTCCAAGGTAGTCGTAGCTCTGAACTGTCTCCAGATTCCTTCAATTTTGATATCCACTTGTAGGTCCTGAGTATCATCTTTGTTTATGATTATAGTTTTAGTCTTTTTGATGTTCATATATAATCCATATTTTTGCTTGCCATATTTATTTCATTAAGTAATTGTTGTAGATCTTTAGGATTTTCTGCTAGTAATACAGTATCATTTTCATTAAGTTATTGATTATCTTTCCATTAATGTTTAGGCCTGGCATCTTTGTGATGTTTTTAAAGATTTCCTCAGTGTATAGATTGAACAAGCTTAGTGATAGGATGCATCCCTATCTTACTCCTTTTTTTATATCAATGAGTGTAGAGTTCTCTTTGTTATATTTTATTATTGTTGTTTGCTCCCTGTATAAATTACATATTAGTCGTATATCTGTATTATCTAGATGTATATTTATTAGGCAGACTATAAGTTGTTTATGGTGTATTCTATTAAAAGCTTTGGTGTAGTCTATGAAGCAGGCATATATTGGTTTGTTTACTTCTGTGTACTTTTCAATTAATTTTCTCAAGCAGGATATGGCTTCTTATGTCCCACTGTTTTTCCTAAATCCAAATCGTTCTTATAATTCCATAATGATTTTATTCTAAATCCTTTCTTGTATAACTATTAACAAGATCTTTGTTACATGGTTCGTTATGCTTATTGATATAAAATCAATGCATTCAACTGCACCATTCTTTTTAGGCAATTCAATGAAAGTTGATGTTTTTAGTTCATTTGATATGTATCTTGTATGATATATGTTGTTCCATATGTCTGTGATCACTTCATTGCAAAAATCCTCTAGTGCCTTTATCATCTCTATCTGTATATTATCAGGTCCTGCTGCATTTCTCTTTTTCATTGTTTGTATAGCTATTTCCATTTCAGACTTTAAGATTTTTTAGCCTGATGTATATGTTATAATTGGTTTCTTTTCCCTTTCGTCATAAAATATTTCTGTTACATATTATTCCTGCCATCTATTGATTTTATCTTTGTTGTCTGTTAGCATATGTCCTTTTATGTTTGCAATACGTCCACATTCTGTGGCTTTTTAAATTTTACTAGTCATTCTCTTTATTTCTGTGTGCATCCCTCTTAAATCTTTTTTAATTTTCCATAGTTTCAATTTCTATACATCTTTGGCTGAGCCAGTATTATTTTGCCTTCTTGCACATTTTGCATGTTTCATTATCTATTTTGTTGTATTTGGTGGTGTTCTTCACTTGTCTACTTTCTTCCATTTTTTTCCAAGTTGGTGTCAGTTATCCATTTTTCTTTTTTGTTCTTTTCTTTTTTTGGATCAGACGTCGCAAGTTTCTGATATGTATTCTTTACTTGTATTATATAATATATATATTTACTATTTTTGTTAGTTAAAGCTGTTATGTCAAGTGGTATTGTTGATGAATTAGTCTTTTGTTTGTTTCTCTTTAGTCTGACCTTTCATTTTAATCATTGCAGTATTGTGATCTGAGTAAATATCTGTTCGTGGATAGATTTTGGCTTTCTTGATGCTGTTATGGAACCTTTTATCCTTATGTAGTATTTTTTTATTCCTTTTAGTCCTGCTATGCAGGACTTTTTCATGTATATAGTTTCCTTTTCTCTTGCTGAATGTAGGTGTTACATATTATCAGCCTCTTTTCTTCACAAAATTATGTTAATCTTTCTCTTTCCTTTCATGTTCTTAAACCATGATTTCCTATAATTTATCTTATATCTACCATTTCCTACTTTAGCATTCAAATCACCCATTACAATCAAGATGTCCAAAGAATTCATTTGCTTGATAACTCATCACACTCAGCACTCAGAATCATTCACCACTACCTCCCCAATTTCTCTACCCTGACCCTCCATTAGTTGCCTTTAGGTGTCATCGCAACCTCCATTAGTTGCCTTTAGGTGTCATCGCAACCTCCATTAGTTGCCTTTAGGTGTCATCGCAACCTCCATTAGTTGCCTTTAGGTGTCATCGCAACCTCCATTAGTTGCCTTTAGGTGTCATCGCAACCTCCATTAGTTGCCTTTAGTTGTCATCGCAACCTCCATTAGTTGCCTTTAGGTGTCATCGCAACCTCCATTAGTTGCCTTTAGGTGTCATCGCAACCTCCATTAGTTGCCTTTAGGTGTCATCGCAACCTCCTTTAGGTGTCATCGCAACCTCCATTAGTTGCCTTTAGGTGTCATCGCAACCTCCATTAGTTGCCTTTAGGTGTCATTGCAACCTCCATTAGTTGCCTTTAGGTGTCATCGCAACCTCCATTAGTTGCCTTTAGGTGTCATCGCAACCTCCATTAGTTGCCTTTAGGTGTCATCACAACCTCCATTAGTTGCCTTTAGGTGTCATCGCAACCTCCATTAGTTGCCTTTAGGTGTCATCGCAACCTCCATTAGTTGCCTTTAGGTGTCATCGCAACCTCCATTAGTTGCCTTTAGGTGTCATCGCAACCTCCATTAGTTGCCTTTAGGTGTCATCGCAACCTCCATTAGTTGCCTTTAGGTGTCATCGCAACCTCCATTAGTTGCCTTTAGGTGTCATTGCAACCTCCATTAGTTGCCTTTAGGTGTCATCGCAACCTCCGTTAGTTGCCTTTAGGTGTCATCGCAACCTCCTTTAGGTGTCATCGCAACCTCCATTAGTTGCCTTTAGGTGTCATCGCAACCTCCATTAGTTGCCTTTAGGTGTCATCGCAACCTCCTTTAGGTGTCATCGCAACCTCCATTAGTTGCCTTTAGGTGTCATCGCAACCTCCATTAGTTGCCTTTAGGTGTCATCGCAACCTCCATTAGTTGCCTTTAGGTGTCATCGCAACCTCCATTAGTTGCCTTTAGGTGTCATCGCAACCTCCATTAGTTGCCTTTAGGTGTCATCGCAACCTCCATTAGTTGCCTTTAGGTGTCATCGCAACCTCCATTAGTTGCCTTTAGGTGTCATCGCAACCTCCATTAGTTGCCTTTAGGTGTCATCGCAATCTCCATTAGTTGCCTTTAGGTGTCATCGCAACCTCCATTAGTTGCCTTTAGGTGTCATCGCAACCTCCATTAGTTGCCTTTAGGTGTCATCGCAACCTCCATTAGTTGCCTTTAGGTGTCATTGCAACCTCCATTAGTTGCCTTTAGGTGTCATCGCAACCTCCGTTAGTTGCCTTTAGGTGTCATCGCAACCTCCGTTAGTTGCCTTTAGGTGTCATCGCAACCTCCATTAGTTGCCTTTAAGTGTCATCGCAACCTCCATTAGTTGCCTTTAAGTGTCATCGCAACCTCCATTAGTTGCCTTTAGGTGTCATCGCAACCTCCATTAGTTGCCTTTAAGTGTCATCGCAACCTCCATTAGTTGCCTTTAAGTGTCATCGCAACCTCCATTAGTTGCCTTTAAGTGTCATCGCAACCTCCATGATATGCTTTTAAGGAGCTGTCCCCCCCCCCCCCCCCATCCCCCATAGCCATCAGTGTTCCGTCTGTTGCATCAATGCAAGACTTCCAACCACGTCCTCCACCGGACAGATACGGTTATCTCCACTAATGGTCCTTTTGACATCAGAGAACAATTAATTTTTACATCCCCTAACATTATCTATGTAAGCGATGTCAGATGGTCTACATAGGTGAATTAGGACACAGCCTTTGAGACAGATGCTGGGAACATCTGTATGACATCACTCAAGATGTAAGCACCCCAATAGCATCTCATTTAAACTCTAAGGGTCATTGGAGAAAGGTGGATGTCTAAGTCACTGGCCTGATGTCAGTTCTTCTGATTGCCATTATGGGTTGCCTCACCCTACAGGGTATCAATGTATCCCTTTCTCATAGGTAATCTATTACGCCTCTCTCTCTCTCTCTCTCTCTCTCTCTCTCTCTCTCTCTCTCTCTCTCTCTCTCTCTCTCATCCCCTTGCCCCATTACACCCCTCTATTTGCTCGTGCTATCAGCTTTACAACAGCACTACAATTATTTGCCTTTTCCCTGGAGTCTGTAAAGAGTTTAATAAGTTCAAATGTAGATCTAACAACTAATGTAATGCAGCCACAACAAAAAAGATCATTAGCTCTAGATTACTACTACATAAAAAAATTACCATTTAAAAAAACATTTTTTTGGTGGAATTAATGTGCCACGTGAACATTTTTTTCTCCACCATATACCTTTCTAATTGTTCCTGCCAGTGACCTCTGATTAGCCATGTTCTGATTTTTTTAATTTCTTCAAATACACAGCAAAGTTGTGGTAATAAGTCTTTTTATTTTTTAGTAAAAATTGACAATAAGAGCAAAATAAAAATTTTTTAATATTTTTTTTCTCTCCTCCATCAGTTAAATTCTTGTTTTTGGGTGGTCAACAAGACATCAATTGAGTCTATGATATTGTGGGATAGGCAATCATCATCAAGTACCAGGTCTGCTGGCGTAGGTGATCATGTCTCTCCATAACTTTTGATCTCGACAGTTATTAATCATTTCTGTTGTTGACCTTCTGCTACGCCATTCTCTTAAGCTGTCTGATATTTTTTCTCTTTGCTTCCCTCTATCTCTTCGTCCCTTAATTTTTCCAGTTGTTACAATATATTCCAGTTGTTCTCTTCTCATTACATGGCCAACAAATGGTGATTGTTTGGGATAGGCAATATATGACTGAAAAATACAAGCACAGGACCAATAATGTTATACGGAGGGAGAAAAGTAGTGCTATGCAATTGTAGGTCTAGATAGTGGCCAGAGTGCTTGTAAATTATTAAAATGACCTTCATTAAGACTTACAGAGGTTAATACACCAATTTTTTGTTTATATATATATATTATTTTTCTACATTACAATTTTTTTAATTTTTTTTTTTTTGGAGCCTTAAAGTTGCACATTTTAGCAAAATTGTAGTAATTGTCATCATTTTAAATCGATAGTCATAACCTAGGGTTAAATCAACAGTTTACTAACAATATGCAAATTAGACTATATCATCTGGGCTGTGCTTTCTTAATGGAGACTCTTCCCTAAAAAAATTAATGATTTATTTGGACACAAATTAATAGGCAAAACACTTTCAATATAATATTCAAATTTTGTACATTTACTTTTAAATGGATACTGAATTAAAAAATTCAGTTTTTAACGTTGCACTAGTAAATTTAAATTAAAAACATTGAAAAAAGCACGCCTACTGCATTCAATTGCAAATAAAATATTTTGAAAATTGTCACACACATTCTCCACCAAAAATTCTTTTGCAGCATGGGTGTACAGTAATGGGGTATTTGCAGACATTTGTTGTTGCCTTGGGGGTTTTGTCTATTCTTGGTGAGACATGATCCTGTCAACCTCAAGCTATGTCTTCCAGGTTATATTAGACAGTAATAGCCTTTCAAAAATGAAAGCTAAAATTACTTTAGGGCTGGAGCCCATATGCAAGCATAGGTCACCGCATGGTCTTTGAGTCATAGTGATTGTGATGTGTTTTTTTTACTGACCTTTTATATGAAGTAGATGTATAGTAACACTAATCATGTGATAGTGATAATTATAGTTATTTGAAGGCCCCTGTTTCACTACAAACGAATGAAAATCCATAATTGCTCTACCGTCCGTGCCAGTGGAATAATCTGAATTAACATCTCATAATCAATCATGTCATATCTCCAGTTAAATGTGTAATAATGCAAGTCACATCAGCTATTCTCTGTAATTTTTAACAATGTGGAAAACAATCAGTTTTGACTTTTCATTGTTTGCAGAAGTAAGCTCTAAGAAGAAAAATATGCAGTTTCACAAAAATTTTTTTTCTGTATAAGCTGAAAGTATGACCCATATTTTTAAAAAAATCGTACAAAATACAAGTAACTTATATTACATGGAAGGTTAGTACTATGTTAATAATTTTATGTTTTACTCTACTGTCTCATTTGTTACTGTCCTGTTTTTTACTTATTTTATTTGAATATTTCTCAGAGATCAAGCAGGAGAAGTTTGACTTTGGAAGAGCAGGAAGATTTGCAGAAGGAGAATGAAGAAAATGAGATTCTTGCCAGGGTAATTTTAGTCATCATCATCATATCATCAGCTTTCATGTTCTTTGCAAAACATCATTGTCCATCTGAAAGAATCTCTGTCTCCAACCAGGTCGCCCACTTCTTCTGTTGTCACGTTTAAGATCTTCTTGATGTCTTGAAGCCACCTTCTTCTAGGTTTGCCCCTATCACATCATCCTGGAACAATATTTAGTACAATATTTAATTAAAATATTTAATGGGCTTTCATAGAGTCATGTTAATCCAACACTAAAGACTAAGAGGGCTAGGGAATGTTATAAAATTAACAACTGTATATTCAAGCAAATATTGTATAGGAAACTTATAGAGAGAAGAATCTCTGAAGACATCTCAAAAAGACTTCTCCATTATGGTTATCTTCTTCTTCTTCTTCTATCCTTCCTCTGCTGCCGTTGGCGTCAAGAGGAGAAACAATCTGCGATTCTTTGCTCTTCTGTTGGCCTCTTCTGACGTTATTCCTCCTAGTGGCTCTAGTATTCCCTTTATCCATCTCTTTCTCGGTCTTCCTCTTAATCTGGCGTTTTCGTAGCGTTTATTTAAGGCTCTTTGAGTCATTGTTAGTTCTTTTTGTCTTGTTATGTGGCCGAACCAATTTATCTGTTGTTTCTTTATGTATTCGATGGCTGGTTCAATTTCGAGCTTCTTCCTCAGGTCAGTGTTTCTTACTCTGTCCCTTAAGCTGTTTCCTGTCATTCTTCTGACACATTTCATTTCGGTGGCCGTTATCTTTCTTATTGTTCTAGAGTCCAGCGTCCAATTCTGGCACTGATAGCACAGAGTTGGTAGAAAAATTTATTTGTATATCGCCCTTTTTGCTTCCATAGTTATTGCTTTGTTTTTCAATAGTCTTGGTACTTGGCCATTATGGTGATAAACCGTGAAAATTTGGTGGAAGATCTACTGTTAACAGTCCTTGTGCTCATAACGAAGTATGCAACAACAGTGACTAAAAGTGACACTGGAGAATGGTTGTCTTTAAAAGAGATTAGAGGAAAGAACTAAAGATAATGACTTTATTCTAAGACAGAAACGTAGGTCAAGAGATCAAAACTTGATCATTTAAATTTAGAATTGGAGCAGTCAAGTGGGAAATGTGAACTAATTTAATAATCATTCTTGAGATATATGCACTTTCAATTATTTTGACAGTAGAAAGGTTAAGTAGAGGTCACTATGGATTCTTTATCCAAAGTTTATATCGCTTTTAATCTAGTGACTAGCGATTGGCTGAGCTGATAATTGCTCACTAAAACCACAGACAATTTATGTCAATTAGGTGTGAGTATTTAATGGAATTCAAGGAGCCGCGATAGCTCAGTGGTTAGTGAACTGGACTACAAAGGACAAGGGGTAGGGTTCGATCCAAACCGACGGCTTCCGGGTTCAACCAGCCTTTAATGGGTACCGGATTTTTTTCTGGGAAAGTGAAGCGGCACAGGCGTAATAACGGCCACATTACCCAAAAATAATGTGCCAAAGGTCTGTAAAATTTATGGTCACTAACACCATATTCCCTATACGCCACTTGGCGTGACGGGGGGGTACTTTACCTTTTTTTTTTTTTATTTAATGGAATGCATTCACAAATGGTTAGAAACAACTTTCACAATCTTTGAGACAAATACTCCCCTAGGAATCACTCATTCGCACGATCAGGAATGCCACAAACAGTGCGCCTGGGCCAGATGATATAAGATACAGACTTTTATAGGAGGCCAAACCTAACAATGTAATGAAAATTACTGAAAACTTAAATCAGAGCATCAGAACTGGGGACATCCCAGAAGAATGGTTGCTATCTGATTCCGCTTCCTAAACTGGGCAAAGATAAGTCCACAGTGAGCAGATATCATATTATTACTATGCAGAATGTATGTGGAAAGGTTCTCAAAACAGTCATCTCCAGATAGCTAGTGGTGCATCTTGGGATCAAAGCATTGTTGCCAAACACACTGGGTGGCTGTAGATCGAATAGGAATTCTGCTGCTACTGTCTCCATCTTTGCATATGATATCTACAAATCCTTTCAAAGGAAAGGAGTCGCATTGGCTGCCCTTGTCTTGAAGATGCATACAAATAAGTGGACAATAGCACACTTGTATATCTACATGGTGAGACAAGCTTTGACCCACGGCTCATGCGCTGGGTGGCATCAGTTCTGATGTGAAGAAAAGTGGCTCCATGTTTCGGTACCTGGACATCAGAGCTGAGATATATCACCATTATCATCTGCTTTGTTCAAAATGTACACTGCCAGGGTAGTGCAATTGAATAGTATGGACCAGGTCAAACTTTCTTATGCAGATAACATATATATATATATATATATACAGTCGTGGTAGAGCAGAAATATCTAGGCAGTTGCTAGAAAGTGTGGATCAGATTCAAAAGACTCAGTGGGCTGAAAAGAACAATAATGGAGGGCATGGTTCCTGGATGATGCATCGTGGGAAGGACAAGAAGAAAGTGGTTTCTAGACATCAAGAATACCCTGAACATGACACAGAAGAAGTGCAAGATCCGGCTAGAGATTCCTGCAGATGGAATGTGGTGAATGCAACGTTCTGCAAAGGACATGCGAGCTGATGATGAGTTACCTCATTGAGCATGACAGAATCTAATGCATATATGGCCCTTTTCGTCTTGTCAGACGGTCTAGTGGAGGCTATTGCGTATTTTTTTGAGGTATTGTTTTTGCCGAACAGCTTCTCTCGTGGCTAATTCTACCAATGTTTGACAAACACACGCGGTCACATAATGAACAGGTCAGGCTCGCTGGTCCACAGGGTTTACCATCCTTTTTCATGAGTCTCTTCTCTTCTAAGTCCTGTCTTAGAACAGTCTCAAATGTTGTTATACCGTTCCTTATACGTGCTCTCCATGATGTGCGATCACTTGCCAGATGTTGCCAGTCGTTTTCACAGATGGCGAAGTCTTTCAGAGATGATTTGCAGATATCTCTATATCGTAGTTTAGGTCTGCCGATTTGTCGTTTTCCGTGTTTTAGCTCGCCATATAGTATTTGCCTACATAATCTAATGCAGTAGTATAAGGTATTGTGGTAAATGTGTTGTGCTTACAATTACTGATGTGAGTAGAATGCTAAATCAAGTTAATCATGGTGATATATTGTAACCAGACCAAGATAATGAAATGATATATAATCTTTCATAGTCATCAATGAGTTTACTAGTCAATATTGAGATGTCAAGAACTTTTTTGAAGTCATAGTTATAAAATCTGCTTATCATCTCATTTGTAAGCCTTTTATCTTCATCAACTATAAAACTACCACATTGAGAATAAACCTAAAAAATGGCAAAACAAAAAAATGTAATGAAGTTGGAAGATAAAAGATGCAAGAGAAAAGAGTTAGACCTCATTACATAAAATTATTTAAAAAATTTGTTTGCTGGCACTGAAATTTACTGTTGTTAAAAGATATATATTTATAAGAAATATACTTGATTTATTTTACTTTCAACAATTATCCTTCAGTTTGTTATTAAAATAGGAAACTTTCTGTTGTGTTTTAGAGGCCCACTGTACAGGTTTGTTTTTACAGTTGCAACATTTATCTATGTGAGGACTATAAATTGATTCAGAGTGAAGTCATGTTTAATTTGACTCTAATTCTTTCACTGACGAAGACCTCTACTTTATTTATACTCATTTGACTCTCCAGTGAATATTTGTGTGTGTTGATCTTCTAGGAAGAAAGAGAGAGAAAAGAGGAGGAGTTAAGAGCAGCCAAAGGTAGTGAAAAGAGAAATTCTATATCAGGCATTAAGAAAGATGCTCAGTCAAAGATACCAGCCACCAGGAAAAGTGAGTGTGGTAATGAAATAGGATACTTTGGTTAAATGATATTATGTAAACAATATTGAGTGTGTGTAATGTTTTATAATAAAGACATAATTATATACGGTTGTACATTGATAAAACTTGTGGGCAACTGATACAAATTAAACAGATATATTTCATATGTACTCTTGCTGTTATTTGTAGCATTAGCAGTTTTTCTTTTTTGCCATTTTTTAAAACTTGATTTCAGCATTTTTCTTCAAAAAGAAAATGGTAGAAAACAATTCTAATCTTCATAAAAAGTTATTTTTGAAGGACTTGATTGCTTTTAAAAAATATATAATATGCATCCTACTTAGAGTATAAATCAACAAGTTTTATTGCAATAAATTGTTCTATTTTAGTTATTTGGATAATGCATAATCTAGTGCTGAAGATGCGTAACAGAGAAATTAGTCCATATCAAACATTCTCAAGAGACCTATCTTTTGCCTTCATATTGTAAGTTTCCAAGTGTCTCCTAATAGATGCTTCTGTAAGAATTTCTAGATAATAAAATTGACATTATAATGTTCTGTGTAATTTAAGATCTCTTTGACTTGCCTTAAAAGCACTGTATCTCCATGTCAAGGCTCAGGTCCGTTGAAGGCACCTCTTGGTATAAACTCAAAGAAAGAGGGACCTCACCATTCTTCAGTCAAGTCAGAATCAGTTATGTCTTTATTACCAGGCAGTAACCTAACTAAAGGTAACATTGTGAGAGATCATCTTATCAAATTCTGTTTTACACAAATATATTTTAAACATTTCTTGAGCATCAAACTTTTGGCTTTCTTTTTTGTATACAATTTGTATTTGCCATTATTTGTATCTATCAGATGGTCTTCAAGATTTTTCCCTTATACTCTGCTGTCCATTATCCCTACAACAGGTAGCTGAGGCCAGCCTATCTATCATACAAATTATCATATGAATTCCAGCATACGCACTTTGTCATTTGCAATCTGTCATGTGCAATCTATCATATACAATTATCTTGAAGATTCTCAGTGATTGCTTGTGAATATTAATGGGGCTTTTAATGCGAATACAGTCTTCAGACTTTAACAGTTTGGAATACAATGTCAAACAAATAGGCACAACCAGTGAGCTACTGAAACCATTAGTGTTCACACACTTTGTCATCTTTGCTGAAAGTGTCTGAGCACCTACAGGTTGCCCAATGTTGTGAACTCCACAAACAGTGAAATGCTGTGATGTTGAATCCACTTTAATCCTTCATTCAAAATTATGTATTTGCTAAAAAAAGATATACATTTTTAAAAAAACTTGTTTACTAAATGTAAGGCAAATATTGTCTGCTAACATATACAGTAGACTTCACTTATAATGAGGCCGGTTGTAATGAGAATCCTGATGAAGTATTCATTTTTAAAATTTGCAAATTTGTCTTCTTTATCCTATTTTTAAAAAATATATATTTGTATTACACTTATTACCCAGCCTGCAAAGTTAGTTACAGCTTACTTTGTTACATTTGCCTAGCCAAAAAAAACCAAGAGGTGTGTACTTTTCTTGTCCATGAATAAATTGCAAGTTCGCATAACTAGTAAGGCCTACTTGCAACAGCAGTGGATGAGTGAGGTATGGTTTGGGTGCCCTCTCATTGAGTATCCCTCATGAAAATCACATAAAGCACCCACACACAAAGCCAAGACTTCATTATCAAGCAGTGGTACCTAATGATTAATATAGAACTTTTTGAAAGGGACATAACCACAGTCAACCTGTTTCCAACAATTTTTTTAGTGCATTTCCCTGTTATTAAACATAATTTGGATATGATGAGATATAGCTATAACAAAAATATGTTTATAGTCCCAAGGAACACATTATAACCAAATTTAAGTATTATTATAAATGTTTTGAAATATTAAATTCATTGCATTGGAGGAACATCAGTAACATAATTGTTTGTCGTTAGTGCACTTGCCTTACAATAAGAAGAGTGTGAGTTCATTGGTGTAAGTTCCGATAATAACATCAGATAGTAGATGTAAGTACTCTAGAAGTGATCATAATAACATCAGATAATAGGTGTGAGTACCTAGGAGCGATGATAATAACATCAGATAGTAGATGTAAGTACTCTAGAAGTGATCATAATGACATCAGATAATAGGTGTGAGTACCTAGGAGCGATGATAATAACATCAGATAGTAGATGTAAGTACTCTAATAGTGATGATCATCATCATGTGCCATACCGGTTCGCGTAGGTGATCATGTCCCTCCACAATCTTCTATCTACAGTGCATTGTATCAGTTCTGTTGTTGACTGTTTTCCATGCCATGACACCAAGCTATCCAGTATTTTCTCTCTTTGTCTTCCGCAATCTCTCTTTCCTTTTATTTTGTCAGTTGTAACCAAGTATTCCAACTTTCCTCTTCTCATGATGTGCCCAAAAAATGTTGATTGCATCTTTCTGATGTTTTTTAAGAGCTCCCCTTTTTGTGTTGGCCTCTTTGAGAACTTCCTCATTGGTCTTTCTAGCTGTCCAGGGATGATAATAACATCAGATAATAGGTGTGAGTACCTAGAAGTGATGATAATAACATCAGATAATAGGTGTGAGTACCTAGGAGTGATGATAACATCAGATAATAGGTGTGAGTACCTAGGAGTGAGGATAATAACATCAGATAATAAGTGTGAGTACCTAGGAGTGAGGATAACATCAGATAATAGGTGTGAGTACCCAGGAGTGATGATAACATCAGATAATAAGTGTGAGTACCCAGGAGTGATGATAATAACATCAGGTAATAGGTGTGAGTACCTAGGAGTGATGATAATAACATCAGATAATAAGTGTGAGCACCCAGGAGTGATGATAATAACATCAGATAATAGGTGTGAGTACCTAGGAGTGATGATAATAACATCAGATAATAGATGTGAGTACCTAGGAGTGATGATAATAACATCAGATAATAAGTGTGAGTACCTAGGAATGATGATAATATCAGATTATAGGTGTGAGTACCTAGGACTGAATAGTTTTCATTATTTTATTGAGGTTAAATAAACAGTAAGTGTAAAAAACCAATTCTGGTTTATAACAAGAGAGAATAAATTAATTTACCATTATGCATGCCTTTGTCTTTCAGGAATTCTGATTTTCATGTGTTTCATAGCAGTTCTATCATCAAGTCTTTTCCTTTCTTTGTTTCATCTTTTATAACTTCATTACAGTCAATTTTAATCAGACTATTCTTTTCAAAGTTGATGGAAACTTTTTGTCCTGTGATCTCAGTTTGTCTATCTGTCAGTCTCTGTTTCTCTACATGCCAAGAATTATGAACAGACACTTTTCATATATCCAGTTTGAAAAGGGGTTTTACTTTTCTTGTTTTTCTTTCCGTCGCTAGTGAATAGGACATTAGATTGCTCAGACTTCAGAATGGTGTGTGAGTGCAATGACCTGGTCACCATGCAGTTCATAACTTTGAAAGAATGGACAAATTTGCTTCAAGAGCACATTCAGCTATATTTTCTTGATTGGAAAAATGAGCTCCTTTTCACAAATGATCAAGCATTGATATACACGAAAATAGAAGACCTGCAAGAACACCCAGACTTAGAGTCAGGAAACAAAATAATATAAAAATCAACACAAATATGACAGAAATAATGACGATATTAAAAGAAATACAAGACACAAACATAATGAAAGATGGCAATATCCTAACACAAGTGAAGGAATTGAAATACTTAGATATCACCCTGACACATAACAGCATGCAACAACAGAAATAGACTCAAGATTTAACAAAGGTTGTCAAGTTATTTGGCAGATCTCACCACTACTATCCAACAAAGAAGTAACGTTAGAAGCAAAGAAAGCTATTTATAAGACCGTGTTTATCTCAACATTGTGCTAGCAGTGTCAGACATGGACCTTAGACACAAAAACTATTAGAAAAGTAAGCACCACTGAAGATCAGAAATGAAAAGTTCCAAAAAAGACTAGGAATGGAATCAGCTATTGAATACATAAAGCAATAACAGATCTAGTGGTTCGGGCATGTGATAAGACATAAAGAACTAAATCTAATACAATGAGTTACAAAAAAAACAATACGAGAATACCAGACCAAGAGCCTGATCAAGAAAAAGGGGGATAAACGGAATATTAGAAATACTCTGAGTTATAACAGCAGAAGAGGCCATTAGAACATAAGAAACCGTGAACCATATCTCCCCTCAATGCCGAAAGACAAATGAGGAAAGAAAGAAAGATTAGATAACGAGATAATAAGGTCCCTGCATGGCCATTCAAATATAATTTTTGTTGTTGTGGGTTTGACAATCATTTTCTTGTCAGTTGTAGCTCATAGCAGATGAAGATCTACTTCTTGTTGGTTTCCTTTGTTGTGTTGGTCCTTTTGTTTGGTAAAACTGACCGCATGCCGCTGCTAATTTATTCAACATTTTCATTTGGTGTCAGAAATTGTCAATGTAGCTGATTTGTATTAAGTAACATGCTGCTTTTTAGTGACTATTTCTTACAAATAAGAAATATCATTGACCATTTTCATCAATAATACCAGTTCTTATTTCTTTTACAACTAATAGTAACAGTAGTTTTTTTTAAAAATAACATAAAGACAACATCAAATGGCTTTTGATGAAAGCTAAGAAGAATAATGATCGCTGACAGTCTGCTTGTTGTGTTGTCATTTCAGCTGTAAATGGTATATCAATCCAGAAACAGAGGTCTCTCTGTCTGACCAAGTCTAAATCCACAACATGCATTCCTTCTCTCATACCAAGGCTGGGTAAGCCTCCCCCACCAGGCATGCTCATGTTGTTACACAGTTTCTATGAGTTTATTCAATGGCAATCTCTTCTTGCACTGCACATCACTGATTCCTAAATGCTTGTTTGTGCATTGCATGAAATAAATAACTAAATGTGAACATTGAGAAAGACATCATAAATAATTGTGAAATAATTTTTTTGAGAATATAACTGGAACCAAAATACATGTATATTAGTCCATTCTAAATGATCATGTTTGTTGTGACTTAATGTGCACAATTAGATTTTTGGTTTGAAGGTTTCAACAAAACTTTTTTTTAAAAACACTTTGATTTTATATCTTTAAATATAACTTTTATTTAATCTATTGTTTTATATAATTTCACATTTTTTCCCCCCCGTGTAAAATTTTCAACAGTTTTAATTGAATTAAATGTGCATTTATTTACATTACATTTCATTTGAACATAATTTTGTGTCTATTTTTGTAGCTAGCTGCTCAGATTAATTATGTTAGATTAGTTAAAATGGATATCACATTTCAAAATCTGTAAGTATATAAAGGGGAAAAAGCTGATTCTATTTGATCAAAAAGTCAAAATTTCAAATATTGATTTGTAGACAGAATATATGAGCCTTGAATGTAAGCTAAAATAATGTGCTGGCTGAATACAAAATGAAACCATGAACACAATGGATATCTAAAATTGGTGTAAGCTTATCTTGTGTGTAGATGGATGCTAAACTTGTTCAATGGCATGCATCATGTGTCAAGCTTGGCAGTATTAACAATGAAGCATGATTGTGTGTTGGCTGCAGTCTCATATATTCTACCATACTAAGGAAAGCATTCAACGATTGCAACTGTGAAGTTAGCTTGCACTGCAGAAAATTATTTACCTGAGGAAACCTTGGCTAAATAAAGCTCCATATAGAGAGAATACATTTTATAAAATACCAAATGCAGAAATTGATAAGGAACAAAACTTTAATTATCATTATGGTTAGTCGAATGCCCCGGTATCACTGCAAACGAATTAAAATCCATAATTGCTCAACCACACATGCCAGTGGAATCATCTGAATTAAAACTCATCTCATTGAAGGATCTGAACAAAGAAAGGTAGATGCAGTCCCCATCATAGCAGCTACAGCACACGCCAAAAGACATAAGGCCAAGCGGCACCGAAAGTGAGCGCACATGAACTGTCCTTCGTCATACGATATCATCATTTATCGTAAGAAATCGGAATAACGAAACATGATCCAAATTAAAAACACAGCTCACGATGTACACAGAATAATAAACTCAGTAGCTCCAGCAGCAAGCCGGTCTTGGAATATGAGGAAACTGCAACAAGGAACACTTTTCAGACTAAGCCTCAATGGTTCTTGCTGCCTATCAGCTATATTGACCGGAAGTGCAAAACTTGAATTATTTCATGAAAACATGAACAGAACTTTTGTTCACCTCATCTGTTACCACAAAAAATGTATGTTCTACGTAAGCCAGACCCAAAGAGTTAACAATCTCTGTCCAGAGCCAAAGTTTGAAAAAAAAAGCAGCTTGTTCACATACCTCATTGCATCCTTTCACAGATAGTTCTAATTTGAAGATGAGGCAATAGTAATGATTTTAGATTATGTGAGACTTTGTATAGAAGACTGAGATAGATTTTGAATTAACAAAAATAAAAGTATGTTGCCGGTGCTCTGTTCATGCATGTTGTTAAACTTGGACCATGTTTTCACTTCAGAACTTTAAGTCACTTCCATGTGCATTATGTAAGGAAACTGCTAAAACTAGGTTAAGGTGTCCAATACATATGCTTACACAGTCCAGCACTAAGATGACAAGATTCTCAACATATATGCTTACACAGTCCAGCACTAAGATGACAAGATTCTCAACACATATGCTTACACAATTCAGTGTTAAACGTATGCACAAATTGCTATGTAAATCACAGCTAAGTTGTATGGTCATGTGGTGTTCTGCTCAATTGGCCATGTGGTGTTCTGCTCAATTGGCCATGTGGTGTTCTGCTCAATTGGCCATGTGGTGTTCTGCTCAATTGGCCATGTGGTGTGCTGCTCAAATGGTCATGTGGCGTTCTGCTCAATTGGATATGTGGTGTTCTGCTCAATTGGTCATGTGGTGCTCTGCTCAATTGGCCATGTGGTGTTCTGCTCAATTGGTCATGTGGTGTTCTGCTCAATTGGTCATGTGGTGTTCTGCTCAATTGGTCATGTGGGGTGCTGCTCAACTGGTCATGTGGGGTGCTGTTCAGTTGGTCATATGGAGTGCTGCTCAATTGGTCATGTGAAGTGCTGCTCAATTGGCCATGTGGTGTTCTGCTCAATAGGCCATGTGGTGTTCTGCTCAATTGGTCATGTGGGGTGCTGCTCAATTGGTCATGTGGTGTTCTGCTCAATTGGTCATGTGGTGTTCTGCTCAATTGGCCATGTGGTGTTCTGCTCAATTGGCCATATGGGGTGCTGCTCAATTGGCCATGTGGTGTTCTGCTCAATTTGCCGTGTGGTGTTCTGCTCAATTGGTCATGTGGTGTGTTGCTCAATTGGCCATGTGGTGTTCTGCTCAATTGGTCATGTGGTGTGCTGCTCAAATGGTCATGTAGGGTGCTGCTCAATTGGCCATGTGGTGTGCTGCTCAAATGGTCATGTGGGGTGCTGCTCAAATGGTCATGTGGGGTGCTGCTCAATGGTCATGTGGGGTGCTGCTCAATGGTGAGCTGCAAAAAGGGTGGAGGATTTTATAGGAAACAGAAGAAAAGGTATAAAAATGGTTAAAGATGTCAGAGCTGTAGTATCAGTCCTAATGAATCTAAAGATGTCAGAGCTGTAGTATCAGTCCTAATGAATCTAAAGATGTCAGAGCTGTAGTATCAGTCCTAATGAATCTAAAGATGTCAGAGCTGTAGTATCAGTCCTAATGAATCTAAAGATGTCAGAGCTGTAGTATCAGTCCTAATGAATCTAAAGATGTCAGAGTTGCAGTATCAGTCTCAATGAATGAAAAACTTACTACTTAATCTAACATAACTAAACAGAAAAATAGCACCACAAAAGAGAACAGAAAAATAGCACCACAAAAGAGAACAGAAAAATAGCACCACAAAAGAGAACAGAAAAAGCAAAGCTGTACTACCCAGAAATGCTCAGTCTGTAATTGAAACTCCAGTAAATATCTTCTATTAGTCACTTCCATAGTTCTGAAGGAGAATAATGAAAGATGTGGTCTTCATTAAAGTGAATAACAGCAAGGAATTCTGATTTACAAAATATGGAATTTTAACCCAAATGTGTAATCAACGCTTACCTGTGCATGTAACAACTGAAAAACAACAAAAGAGATTGAGAGAAAACTAAACACTTTTGTAGACAAATGCCTAAGAAAAATAACCTGTGAACAATGGAATGAATTCAAAGCTAATTTAGGGTTAAAAGAAATGTCCATGCAACAAATGATCTCATATATAATTAGGAAGAGAAGATGGATTAGATTGGATATGTGGTGTGAAGAGATAACAAGACAAGAAAATTGCAAAGCAGGCTCTTCTGGGGGAAACATCAGAATACAGGTAAAAGGGAAGACCTAGAGAGACACTAAAAAAAGAACACTTATAAGAGAAGCAAAGTTGGCAGGCATAGATTCATTTGATAAGATAAACATCTTGCTAAGAATAGAAATGGATGGTGAAAAACACTACGAGTCCTATGCGACGTCTAGTGGCGCGGGAAGGGTAAATTTTGATACAGTTGTAGACTATTTTAATATAGAAATCGTTAGTCTTTTTTACCAGTTTATTGTACTTTCACTGCTTGTGTGATTTTAGTCAGTAGTCTCTGCCCAACAGATAAATGTTAGTATTGTTTACTTGGTTCCCCTAAATAAACCCTTTGTGTTGTTGTCATAAAACTTATATGTTGTTTGTTGTCACCTAAATAAACTTTATGTGTTATTTGTCATCACCTAAATAAACCCTTTGTGTTATTTCTCTATCTATCGTCCTTTCAAGCCGAAGATGGCACATAGGGCAGAACCACAATCTCAAAAACAGAAACTTTGCGTGCCAAAATGGCACATATTGCAGAGATCACTGCTCTAAATATGGCGCTGTTTCCATAACAATACTTTTTACAATGACAGCTTGTCAAGCCATTGATCAACCTCCATAGTCGCCTCTTACGACATGCCTGGAAGGTCACAGTGTCACTATTCTTTACCTCCCTCATAATGAGGCCCCGGTAACATATGGGATATGTGTTATTTGTCATCACCTAAATAAAACTTATGTGTTGCCATTGTAAACCTACTTCTATTGTCACCTAAAAAAAATCAAACTTGTTTTACCAACACCTAAATAGAATAATTATGTTGCCACCAACTACAAACTGTGTTGTCAGCACTTAAATAATCTTACTGTGATGGCAGCATCTAAATGGACAAATTGTGTTCTTGATTTTTTATCCTTCCCACACCGCTAGATGTCACATAGAACTTGTAGTGTTTTTGCCACCCATCTCTATTCTGGGCGTGATGTTCGATCTTATCTAAAGAGTCTATGCCTGCCAACTTTACTTCTCTTATAAGTGTTCTTTTTAGTGTCTCTTTAGGTCTTCCTCTTTTTCTGTATCCTGATATTTCCCATAGAAGCGCCTGTATTTTTAATTATCTTGTTGTCCCTTCTCGGCTCATATCAAACACATGTCCATCTACTTTCCTTAATTGTAGATGAGATCATTGATTGCATAGCCATTCACTTATTTCAATACTAGTCTTGAATTCATTCCATTGTACACAGAGTATTTTTCTTAGGCATTTATCTTCAGAAGTGTTTAATTCTTTCTCAATCTCTTTTGATGTTTTCCAGCTTTCGCATGCAAATGTAAGTTTTGATAAACCATTTGAGTTAAATATTCTAAGTTTGGTTTTCTTGCATAGTATTTCTGATTTCCATATTTTGTCCAGGTTTTTAAAATTTGTTGCTGCTTCTGCTATCCTGCTTCTGATCTCTTCTTTTGTTTTGCATTCTTGATCTATATTACTACCAAGATATATGTATATAGTGGTCTACTCTTTCCAATGCCTGGCAATTGAGATATATATTGCCCTCTGGGGTATTATTATTTTTTATTATTTTTGTTTTATCCCTGTTGATTTCAAGTCCTATTTTTTCTGACATTGATGATAAGGTATATTATTGTGTTACCTGCACTCATCACTAAGGAAATATACATATTTAAATGTGTGTCTCAAGCCATGCCAATGCTTACATTCTTCATCCAGTGTGATGTTGACAGGAAAGGACGTTCTGTATGACAGAACTAGGTTCCCTTCTGTGAGTTGTATATCTTCGATTGAACATATATGCTGAACAATATTTACAGCCTGCCCCATCCATGATTTTCCTCTTTAACGTGCTGTCTTTGTACTCATAAATTCATGATTTAGTGGATAATATGC
Organism: Megaustenia siamemsis; assembly: GCA_032433765.1. Taxonomy (NCBI): domain Eukaryota; kingdom Metazoa; phylum Mollusca; class Gastropoda; order Stylommatophora; family Ariophantidae; genus Megaustenia; species Megaustenia siamemsis. The sequence continues at coordinate 75,812,236 of JAVIAB010000124.1, forward strand.
TCTGCATCAAATCGCAGGTAGCCACATGCTCAGCATAATCATTCTGACTGCCATGATGGGAAAATTGAGGAGGTAATGCATCAACCTACACTCAGTATCTTTTGTGCACCCAAGGATTATTCAAAGATTACCATGTCAGCATTGCCTTCTTCAGGTTGAAAAGTGCTCCTACCTCCCCACCCCACATGCTTATACAATCTAGCCCTGTCTGAAGTACCACAACACTCTCTAAGACTCTGCACTGGCGATATACCAAAATATCAACAGTTCAAGGTAGTTCTTCCCCATCCTAGGATTTGTTCACTTGTGATCTTTACTGTGTAGGTTTTGAACAACACTTGAGATAATAGTGGATTCTCATGGAAGGTTGGTGTGAATTGTTGGTTCGGAGGTCCACATACTACATTGAAATACCACATTAAAATTTTTTTGGGAAATGACCTATCTTGAGTTCAGGAAGCTGAAGAAACATGAGGAGATACAGAGGTACTCTTTGTATGGCATCCTCAAGGTCAGTTGTAGCAGAAAAGGTTTCAATGCCAGTGTGGTAGCCTTTATGTACAGCATCTTCTTCTTCTATCTTTCAGCTCCCTGTATCTTCCACAAACACTTTAGAAGCCATTCTGTATCTTGCTATTCTTTTAAGATCATTCCATGTCTTCCCCATCATCTTCATCTCTGCTTCCATCTGTCCTCTCCAAGAATTCCTTGGTCTTCCTCTTTGTCTATTTCCCTGGGGATTCCAAAAAAGGGCCTGTTATATAATACTCTCAGTTGGCTTCCTCAGTGTGTGTTCTATCCAGCGCCATCGTCTACGTTGTAGCTCTTTTTATCCACTGGTATTTGACTGGTATATTTCATGTGCAACATGCCAGTACTTAAATAAACTCAGTGTGTTTCCAGCACATAATAGACAAATTGTGTTACCAGCACTTAACTCTTTCCATTCCTACTAATGTTTTATCTCTAGGGCAGTGCCTCTTTCAATTCCTAGTAATGTTTTATCTCTGGGGCAGTTCCTTTGCTATGTCTGTTGTCCTTTCGAGCCAAAGACGGCACATAGGGCAGAACCACAATCTCGAAAACAGAAACCTTGCATGCCAAAATGGCACATATTGCAGAGATCACTGTTTCTATGGCTCTGTTTCCATAACAATACTTTTTACAATGACAGCTTGTCAAGCCATCGATCAACCTCCTTTGTCACCTCTTACGACGTGCTTGGAAGGTCACAGTGTCACTATTCTTGATTCCCTCATAATGATTCCCCGGTAACACACGGGAATCTTTGCTATGAGCTACCTAATAATGCTCTCTATAGCTCTTGTGAAATGTCTCAATAGTTCTTCCATTAAAAAAAAAAAAAAAAATTTTTTTTGAAAGTTTTACAGACATTCATTGTAGATGAGTGGTGCTATATGTGTCTGCTCCCAAAAGAGAAAATAGCCATGTGTTTGTATTTGACTTTTAAAGTGTACAGTGGATTGTGTTTGTTTTTGTGTGTGTTATGTCATTCTGGCTTTCAATGGAAAACAGGTAAAACCCTATTTATCTATCGATTATTTAAAACACTGCAACAGCCATAAAAAGTAAGCATACTAAATTTGCATAAGAAATAGTTTATTTATGTTATCATATTTCACTGTATCATGATTGAGCAGTCTGTGAAATGATAAGGTCTGGATAGGTTATAGTACTCATAGGATATGAAATTTGTCTGCATTGTTCTACTTTAAACCATGTCTACAACAAATGTAAATTACACTATTATATTGAACATTCTAAATGGGACATTCAAGCAGCAAAGAAATAAATGAATCAGAATATAGTTAACAAAAAAGTAACACTTGGAATAAAATTTGCACCTGATTTTATCATAAATTGATCTGGATTCATAATTTGGTGAGTAACATTTTGAATTTTTCAGCTTTCAGTTTCCTCTTTCTTCACATTTTTAAATACTTACTCCAATGATTTTGTGACATACAAATATTATTTCCATGTTGTGTAATATTCTTTCTTTAATTTGATATGTAATATGATATGCTTTATTTAAAAACAAACCTTTTGCAGAATTTTTACATTGGTGACATCGGATAACTCTCTGATCTAATTCACATAATTCAGTTCAAACTAGCAAAATATTCAGGAAGACAAAGAGTTTTAAAAAAAAATATGTTATATACTCAATATGTTGCAAGCACCTAAAGAGACAAACATTGTGTTACCAACACTTAAAAATAAACTCACTGTGTTGCCAGACCCTAAATATTCATATTGTGTTGCCAGTACAGAAATAAACTATCAGTGTTGCTGACACAGACATTTAATGCACAAGAATAATTCATTTCAAATCTTCTGATTTGGGGGGCTTGCATATGCCAATTATCAGAATGTACCATTTCTGTTGGTTTGCATGATCTTGTTCCTTTTTTCACGGGCTTGCATGTGCACAGATTTGTCATCTTGATCTTGTTGTGATCATGGAATCCTGTTTATCTGCTCTGTTGTTGATTTTATTAATTCTAGTGCAGTATGTTTAATTCTCTGCTTTGTTCATTTAATGTCACCCTTTTTTGTTTTAAAGTTTGGTTGTACCAGTCATCCTCTTTTATCAGTTGTTTTATATGTTATGACATGTTTTCTATATTCTTATAATTTCATACACCCCAATCACCATCTCATATATAATGTGGTTTGCCTTGTTTGACGAAATAATATTTGTAGCACTTTTCATCTTAAACTGTAAATTAGAAATTTTTTTGTAAACTGTCTAGATTTGTTTTTCCTATTTGGACACTACAGTTTTCCTGTTTTTTTTTCAAAAGTTGTTATCGGTTAATCTGCTTCCATGTTTTTACATGACTTTTCATGTATTACAATTTTGAAAAAAATCTATTTCTATTGACAAAGGTTGTTGATGACAATGAACCATGAACACTGTCAGAAGCTCATTGTTTACTAAGCTCAAATCATGCATTCTTGATGTTAATTATTCTTAAAATTGACTTGATTGCTGAAAGTGTATTTTTAATGATGTATACATTTAGAGAGGAATATGTGTCTGTGACATCAAAAGATTTTTGAATCATCTTGAAACAAACATCTATGAATGGCTATGTATTAATATATTAACACAGGATTACAGATTTAAAGTGAGCATGAGCTTATTCTGTCATCTTCATTTGTGCTGGACAGCTGTTCATCATCAGGTGCCATGCCGTTTGGTATAGGCATGATCATCTCTCTCCACATCTTTCTGTCCGTCATCCATGTCATAATTTCAGTCAGTGATCTTATATTATGCCATTTGGATAAGTATCCTTGTGTGGATATATGTGTGGTAAAATTCTAGACATGGAGGAATGTGTAAATTTAATAAAAGGTGGGAATCAGGCTTTGATACATTGGCAGTTTATATCCATACTATTAGAAGTGGAGGCGGAATATGACAATTTAATATTTAGTACATACACACAAGTATACTGACTTTAGCAGAGGGAAGTGTTTTGAGACAGTTTTTTGCTTTAAGAATGGAAATAAAACATTTGTTAGAGAGACATGAAACCAACAAAGAACTGATCACAAAACTGTCTGTTGCACATTTTAAGAGTGTACTTGCCCTTCTAACAGATATTACACAGTATATGAATGAATTCAATGTGAAGTAACAGGGACCTAACCAGTCTCAGATTTGATAGGACACCTAGATGGGCTCATAAAAAAAAAAGTAAAGTACCCCCAAGTGGCGTATAGGGAAATATGGTGTTAGTGACCCTATATTTTACAGACCTTCAGCACATGATTTTTGGGGTAATGTGGTCAGTATTACGCCCGTGCTGCTTTACTTTCCCAGAAAAAAATCCGGTACACATTTAAGGCTGGGTGAACCCGGAAGCCTTCGGTTTGGATCGAACCCTACCCCTTGTCCGTGGTAGTCCAGTTCACTAACCACTGAGCTATCGCGGCTCCCTTAGATGGGTTCATAAGTCAACTAAAAGTTTTTAGATTTACCCGCTGGCCGAAGGAAACTTCATGCATTTACCTTCGTACAGGGAATTAATGGGGGAGCACAGTGACACCTATTTCAAGCTTTCTGTGTTACGTTTAACATATTTTTAGAACAATTCAATGAGAGATTTTTCTGACTTCTGTGTTACGTTTGACAAATTTTTGGAACAATTCAGTGAGAGATTTTTTTACTTCAGTGGTTTACGACCACAACTGGCATTGTTGACAGCCCAATGAAGGGCACATATTAGAACAGCAAGACACTGTTCAGTTGGAGTTATGTAACCTTGAAAGTGATCCCTTTTTTTCAATCGAGTGTGGAGATATGCATTGACTTTTGGAAACTTGTACCACAGGAAAAATATGCTACATTGAGTGAGTTCAGCTTGAAAATTGCTTCTATGTTTGGAAGCACATATATGTATGAATGCTTTTTCTCAACTGTGAAGATGATTCATTTATCATAAAGAAACCGACTCACTGTTGGTGAATACCTTCAGGATTTGTTACGAATATTATCATCATCTTTAAAAATTGACTTTGATGAACTTGTAGCTGCACACGAACTGAACCCCCACATTGTTCTCATTAAGTTCATTTATATGTAAAATTACCAGAAATATGTTAAACAATATAATTATCAACTTTTTTTTAATCAATTAAGCTTTTTATACTGTTGTAAAAAAAATAATTTACCAAAGCAAAGATAGCAGATAAATACATAACATTATTGCCTTGAACAAATGACAAGTTTATTTTTATTGATATTTTTAAGTGTGTGGCTCAAGACACTATAATCATAAAAAAGTGGTCCTCCTATTGAAAGAAATTGCCCACCCCTGGTGTAGTCAATGAAACATAGGTATAGATCCTTTCTGTACCTCCAAGGCCCTCTCTGCCAGCGTTCATAGGGTATAAATGGCATTTTGTGTTCCTTTTTCTTCAAGAAATCCAAATTGCTCATCTGCTATTTCTCTTTTAACCTTTTGTCTTGTTCTTCTCATGATTCTTATCCTGATCTTTGTGATATGACATGATAAATTAATAGTTCTATATTCATCACATCCTTTTGCTCCTAGTTTTTTGGGCTAAGTTATAAAGGTGGGTTGTAGAAAGTCATTAGGGGTATGACATCTGTCAGCATATTTACAAACAAAAATGCCTATAGTACGTGTAATGTGTAATATAGTAAAACTAAAGTAACGAGCCCCGTCACGCCAAGTGGTGTATAGGGAATATGGTGCTAGTGACCATAATTTTTATAGACCTTCGGCACATGATTTTTGGGGTAATGTGGTCGGTATTATGTCCATGTCGCTTTACTTTCCCAGAAAAAATCTGATATCCATTTAAGGCTGGGTGAACCCGGAAGCCATCAGTCTGGACCGAACCCGACCTCTTGTCCTTTGTAGTCCAGTTCACTAACCACTGAGCTATTGTGACTAATGTGTAATATGACAGATATATTTGATCAGCCTTATCAGAAGATGCCATTAAATTGTGGAGTACTGAGGAATGTCAAGTAAGATATATTTACCAAAATGATAGGAGAAGGTGAGAAAACAGACTATGAGATCAAGCATGCTGATATGAATCAAGTAGTCCAGCCCAAAAGAAAAAAGCAAGATTATGCTAATGATGACTATCATTCACTGGACTAACTAGGACAAACAGTAAGTTCAGGCTTAGAATGAGTCTTAACAAAGTGATTGTGAGAAACAATACTGCACTTGTATGCTATATGATCAAACAGTAGAACATATACTACAGAATATCCTCATATATGCGCAGTGAAGAAAGATGCTTTGGCTCAATTGCTCAACATTATAATAAAAACTGTTTGGAGATCTGGAAAACCCCCAGGCAACAGAACAATTTTGCACAGGAGCTTGGCGTATAGTATAGGTGTAAATACCAAATTGTGAACATACGAAGAAGCAGAAATAAGACATTTTCGTGACAATAATTTTTTATGTTGAACAGTGTTTGAAATAAATGGGTGGTGAGTTTCAAAGGCAGTACATTGTTGCTCCATGTATGAGCTTATATGGAGAGATAAGTCAGGATGCCTCTCCCACTGTTACTCTTGTGTTAAACATTAGATGAAGTTATGGACAAAATGATAGTAATAAATAGCAGGTTATTTTTGTTATTTATTCAGAGCAGAGACCCAGCACTCCTCCAAAGAGAGAACCTGTGAGGCGAATCCCTGTCCTGATTGTCAGTAAAACAGGTTTGGAGACATGCCCCAGGATTGCTGGATGTAGTCCTCTGTTGCATGCATTCTTACAGGTCTTCCACCAGCTCATTTGCTTGCAGCTTTTGCTGTTAGTCACAATGGCAAATTATAAGTGCTGGTGTATGCTAATAAAGCTTTTAGGTATAAACACATATACATTCACACAGTTGTAGGAAACTAATCTACAGAGCCTTGCATCAAGAAACTTTCAATCATCAGAAATGAATATTTTTTTTAAATAAGTGTTTAGCTTTTTGGCACTCTGAGATAATGGTAAAGGGAGAGACCCTTTGGGAGTCAGGATGCCCATATCCCATAATTAAATTTATGTAGAAAAATGACACATCAGTTGCTTCCACAAGTAAAGGTGGCTTTTACACTTTGGCTAAATATGTATGATCTTGATGTGCTCCTTGAGCTCACAGAATACACTTTTTAAATGGTTTTTTAAAATGCTCATAGAGCTCATAGAATACATCATTTTATGATCTATTATATTCATAGACACAGATATCAATGAAATGTGGGACTCACATAGCAGCATACTAATGACAGCAGTAGAATCAAGCGCCGAAAATGGAAAAACTAGCATAGATTTCAGACACTACATGGAAATGCATCAAAGAAAGGAGAGAAGCAAAGAGAGCCATGACTAATGTAAAGACAGATCTTTGAAAGGTCCTGGCAAAAGCAACATACAAAGAATTAGACAACAAAGTAAAAAGTTCAGCAAGAAGAGATACAAGAGCTTATATAGACAATTTGGCAGAGAAAGCAGAGACAGCTGCAATTACAGGAGACAGCAGAACTCTATACTGTACAAAAGTTGCTGACAAACACCTATACATCCAGTGGAGTACCAATTCCAGACAAATCTGGTTCAATGCCAACAACAAGCACAGACATAAAAGCACGTTGGGTGGAACACTTCAAAGAAATTCTTAACCGTCCACTACCCCACAATTTAATTTATTTTGAAGCTGAAACACCAGCAGCAGAATTAGATATAAATTTCGATGACTTCACCTTGAGCGAAAATGAGACCTCCTTAAAGTGTATGGACAACAACAAGGCTGCTGGCAAGGAGAAGTTAACAGCTGAGATCCTCAAGGCAATTGATAGCCATAATTTAATACACCACCTGAAAATGTTCAACATCATTTGGAAAGCAGAGAAGGTGCCTCATAAGTGGAAAAAGGAATCATTTTTAAGATTCCAAAAAAGGGCAATCTCAGAGATTGTAACAACTAGAGAGGCGTGACACTTTTGTCAGTTGCCTCAAAGTTATTCTGCAAAGTCATCATGAATAGAATAAAGGATTCAATAGATACAGTAATGTGTGAAGAACAGGCTGGGTTTAGAAAAGGGAGAAGCTGCCTTGACCACATTTTTACTCTAAAACTAATATTGGAGGAACACATTGAAAAGCAAAAACCTTTTGTACTTAACTTCATCGACTTCAAAAAAGCATTTGACAGCAGTCATAGAGATTCTTTGTGGAAAATTCTGAGGCAATATGGCTTGTCTTCAAAAATCATAAATATTATCAAAGACATGTATGATGGTTACACATGTGCAGTTCGAACAGAGGAAGAACTGAGCGAATGTTTCCCAATAGAAACTGGGGTTAAACAAGGATGTATTTTATCGCCCTTGTTATTTGGAATAGTTGTGGACTTCATAATGAAGAAATGCTGCACTGGTAATAAAGGCATCGAATGGATACAAGGAGACCATTTGGAGTACTTCGACTTTGCTGATGACATAGTCCTTATCAGCAGTCAGATAAAAACAATGCAGGAAAACACAAATGAACTATCATCAATAGCCAGCAAAATTGGGCTTGAGATCAATCATGAAAAGACTAAAGTCATGAAAAGCTTAATTCCAACAGATGACAGAATATACATGGAAAACAAACCAGTGGAAGAGATCGATCACTTTATCTATCTTGGAAGTCACATTGATCGAGAAGGGGATATAAGTAAAGAAATTAGAATCAAAATAGCTAAAGCAGCAATGTCTTTCAGAAGCTTTGAAAAATTGTGGAAATCAAAACTCATCAGCACAAACACAAAACCTAGACTATTCAAATCAAATGTACTATCAACCCTTACGTATGCGTGTGAAAGCTGGAAAACAACAAAAGAGATATAGAAACAAAGTTGAACGCATTCGAAAAATAATGTCTAAGGAAAATACTTGGCATAGCATGGAACGAATTCAAAACAAATGAGGAAATTAGAGAAATCGCCAATCAACCACTAATAACTACATTAATCAAGAAAAGACGATGGTCATATGTTGGACATGTGATGAGGAGAGATAATAACCGAATAACAAAGCAAGCCCTCATGTGCGAAACAACAGGTAAGAGGAAAAGAGGCCGACTCAGAGAAACACTGAGAAGAACATTGATCAGAGAGGCAAGAGCAGCAGGAATCGGCTCCCTGAATGAGATAGAGTTGCTTGCACAGAACAGAGACAAATGGTGAGATTTGATAAAAGATATTTACAAGGATTTAAAACTGTTAGAATAAAAATTTAGATAAGAGAAAGAGTATCTGGGTCTACGCCCTTTGGGCCGGCTACGGCTCGAAAGGTCAGTAGATAGATAGATAGATATTCATAGACCTGAATACATCATTTTATGATCTATTATATTGAGAGACTTGAATACACCATCCATCAACCAATTTTCTAACATATGATGATAATGTTATTCCATTGATGTCTGTGAGGATCTCATTTGTGGCAGCCTTGATGTGCCATTTTGAGCATTTAGCAGCAACGTCTGTCTTCATGATGACATGGTCATGCTTTAATTATATATTTAGTGTGTCCTTGAACTTTTATTTCACCCACCATGTGATCTTCATCTCTTTTGTGATTTATAAATAAGTTTCTCTAGTATCCTGTCTATTTAGCTTCAGCAGTTTTTGCAGAAAATGTATGGGTCAGTGGTTCAACCTTCAGCTGACAATAAATGTAAAAATTTCAGGTTTCCCACATTCATTATAAGATCGGCAGTGAAAGTCTTCAATTTTGCTTGAACTGCCCGAGGGAAACGTACACCTATAGCTCATAAATGTAAACATTATATATACACACACACACACAAACATTTGTGTAAAGCATTGATAAATAGGCATTGACCTGTAAATTGATGCCTGCATGTAAGTGTAATTTGTCTGTGTATATAACAGTATTTTATTCCTCTGTCTGCTAAATCAGATTTCAGATGCTGAAGATTAACCTTGGCTTGTATCGTGGCTTTCATTTCAGCATGCACTGATGTAATATAATTATTTGGTTACATTTTGTAATAGATACTTAACTAAAAGTGCCTGTCTTTGTTTTAGAAATTTCTTTTTAAATGCATGTAGATTCATTATCATTTAATTATTTTTTTTTTTTATGAAGCATTGACCTTTTTCCTTGTCAAATTTGTTTTTAGAAACATTTATCTGTTGACTACATGCCAGTTTGCAGTGCTGGAACAAACTTAATTTTTAAACTTAAAACTTTTACCTTTTCAGAACTCTCTAATTGAGATGGATTGTTTTGATATTGTATATCAGATTAGATGCTGTTTTGGCTTGTATTTGTAACACATTGCAATGTCTATTTATAAATATCATCATGTGCCAGTCATTGATTTCCACAATTATCCATTGTGTTGTTCATTAATTCTCTAATTGCCACTCTACAATACCATCCAGCCATCTGCTCTTGTTACATGTATTTTGGTCCAACTTCCCACATAAATAACATACTCAAGAAAATGTGATTGCTTCTTTATTTGTTGTTTTATAGGCTTTCTTTATGCAACTGTTCCTTCGGTATTGCCATGTATGATTTATTATATAGATTATTTCATTAATGCTCATACACACAAGACCTCCTTACTTCAAGTTGACAATGCTTCATTTTGTGATAGTTCAAATTAACCCCATTTTAAAAGAATTATAATGATGTGACTACAACATTCTGCACTGTCAAAAACAGGTAGCAAAACCGAATAATACTGTCACCATATATATGGAACTATGTGTTAACGGAGCCTCATTATGTGGGAAGTAAAGAATAGTGACACTGTGACCTTCCAGGCATGTCGTAAGAGGTGACTAAGGAGGTTGATCGATGGCTTGACAAGCTGTCATTGTAAAAAGCATTGTTATGGAAACAGAACCATAGATAGCAGTGATCTCTGCAATATGTGCCATTTTGGCATGCAAGGTTTCTGTTTTTGAGATTGTAGTTCTGCCCTATGTGCCGTCTTCGGCTCGAAAGGACAATAGATAGATAGATATATATGACCTATATAGAGACCCAAACCATTATACACAACAAATACCAATCAGAGTGGAAGAGAAGACTTGGTCACTAGCAATGATGATGACCCTATACATCCAATTCCAAAATAGACTGTTATCTTTCATCTAAGGCTGATCACTGTCGACCCATAAGTCACCTCCATCACTTCAAAGTCTCCCTACAAAAAAATGCCTATGTGGAGCTGGAATCCCAAACTCTGAGCATATCCTCCATTTTTGTCCAGCCCTCACAGAACCAGTCCATGTCTGGCCAAGTCAGAGGATGCAGAACTGAAATAAAAATGATGGGAGCTATCGTGACTTTTACAGGACTGTGGACTTTATAATGATGATTGGAAGAATTAATGTAAACTAAAAACAGGAAAAGGCATCTCCTATAAGGATGTGGTGACTGTAAGAGGTGCAACTTTTTCACAGTAGGAATATATCTAAATGCTCAATCATGCAAGTCACTTTCAAAGCTCTGTCCACAGGGCAGGCAGGTCACCCCAGTCATCAGAACAGGCGCGCAGCCATAAGTGCTGACCATGCTGCTGATCATTACTAAATCTATAATGGCAATAGGGCAGTACATCAATTTTCATGATTAAAAAAACTTGAATGCAAAAGAAGAATCAAACATTTTTAAAAATGTAATTTAAAATACAATTGTAAGTATGGCACTAAAGGTGATTGCGTAATTGACATCAGTTACTTTCTCTACTTCCAAGCTTACTTTTGTTATCATTTTTAATGCATTCTATATTGTCATTGTCTGAGTGTTGTGGTCTGCATGCTAATGAAGCTGTTAACCAATAATGAATAAATGGGTCTTATTAAGTTAATAAATTGGGCTTGAGATCAATCATGAAAAGACTAAAGTCATGAAAAGTTTAATTGTAACAGATGACAAAATATACATGGAAAACAAACCAGTAGAGGAGATCGATCACTTTATCTATCTTGGAAGTCACATTGATCGAGAAGGTGATACAAGTAAAGAAATTAGAATCAGAATAGCTAAAGCAGCAATGTCTTTCAGAAGCCTTGAAAAGTTGTGGAAATCAAAACTCATCAGCACAAACACAAAACTTAGGCTACTCAAATCAAATGTACTATCAACCCTTACATATGCATGTGAAAGCTGGAAAACAACAAGAGATATAGAAACAAAGTTGAACGCATTCGAAAATAAATATCTAAGGAAAATCTTTGGTATAGCGTGGAACGAATTCAAAACAAACGAGGAAATTAGAGAAATCGCCAATCAACCACTAATATCTTCAGTAATAAAGAAAAGACGATGGTCATATGTTGGACATGTGATGAGAAGAGATAATAACCGAATAGCAAAGCAAGTCCTCATATGGGAAACAACAGGTAAGAGAAAAAGAGGAAGACCCAGGGAGACACTGAGAAGAACATTAATGAGAGAGGCAAGAACAGCAGGATTCGGCTCCCTCAATGAGATAGAGCTGCTTTCACAGAACAGAGACAAATGGCGAGATTTGATAAAATATCTTTAAAAGAATTGAAAACTGCTAGAACAAAAATTCAGATAGGAGAAGGTGTACCTTGGTCTACGCCCTATGGGCCGGCTACAGCTCGAAAGGTCAATAGATAGATTAAGTTAATACTGAGAGCACTCCATCTTGGTTCCATATGTAAATATTTATGAGGGTCGGTCAAAAAGTTTTTCACATTAGTATTAAGAAGTCCAAGGCACACACACCTAAAATTTGATGTAAACTCTAGACCTTTTCTATGTATTCACCCCTCAAAGTGATGCACTTCTCCATGTGCTTCTTCACTTTCTCCTGATGCTCTGAGTGTAGAATTCCTCTGTCTGAGCCCTGGACTACATCAAATTCAGTAATCAAACTGTGGTCATAAAAATATGAAGTTCACGAAGCAGATTCCTCATGCAGGAAGAAAGTCATTGTGTGCCAAGTCTTGTGAGGGGAGGGGGATACCATTGCTGTGCTAGGATGATAGTGGTAAAATGGTGAATATTTCATGAATTTGCATTGAGGATTTTGTTCTGCAGGTGCAAGAATTTAATTACACACAGAGCCTCTGTTTTATCCATGATACCACTTCATGCACAATTGTATAAGTTTCCATTAAATTTCTCTTTCTCATCATGGCGCTAAAGGAAAATGTTAACCAGTTGTGTGTATTTGCAATTATACATAGCTTTCATGTCTACCTTAACAATTTCTTAAGTGCAAAACATTTTGACCTACCTTCGTATTTTGCACAATGTTGTTCATTGATTCAAGTGCTGTCACTGCCGTGTATCTCATTGTAAATTGGTTTGCAACTTTCAGATTACACTGATTTCTTGTTGATCACTAATCATGACACTCATGAAGCTTATATTTCATTATTATTTTATCTACATTATTATCCCATATATATAGTAAATGGATCTCAAACTTCTACTTCAAATGAAAGTATTCAATTAGAATTGTCTTTGATATTTATTTTTACATTTTACAATCATAGAGCTCACTGATGTTTTTTTATGGACACTACCCCCTAATTAATATTGTGCCTTCACATGACCAGAAATGTTTGCTTTGTCTTTTCTGTTAATTCACTTATTTGTTTGTACATTGATATTATGTTTCTCTGCTATTACCATTTAAGTTCTATGCACATCCATAAGAATCAATTTTTCTAGTACTGTAATTGTTTTTTTTTTATTTATGCTTTAATTTTTGTATTATATCTTTATTAGTCTTTAATAACACTATTTTTTGCAACAATAAAGCTTATGAAATACATTATTATTTATAAAAATGAACCATGTTTTTAAGAACATTTTTACTGCAATATTTTTTAACAACACATTTTAATATTTTACAATTGCTGCAATGTGAACAAAGGGGAATTAATACAGAGTACCTTAGTCAATAAAACAAAAGTGGTTTATTGCTTGTTTAGTATTACTTGTTATTGCTTGTTTAGCATTACTTGTTATTGCTTGTTTAGTATTACTTGTCTCAGGTTTTTTATTGGTGTGTTGTTTGTTGTGCCTATTTCAGACCCAATTTTTTTTTTTCATTTGATGCTGCTATATTTCCTTGATACTTGAAATCTCTTACTTGTTTCATTTTCTTGTATAAGTTGGAATCTCTGTTTATGTTCCTCTTCTGTATATATAGTCATGGCTTCTGTGTTTGTCTGTATTATTCCTGAAAAATATTAAGTGGATTTAGTTGACCATTTGCCAGTCAGTTAGGCATCAATTCACTTCCTGGTAAGGTCTAATGTTTTTACATTTGGATGTGAAATAAGAACCCTAACCCTATGCATTATCTGCTCTGGGCATGCTGCCTTTATTCTCAGTCCCTCATAAATTCCTCTGCAAACCTTCAAAAATAGTATTGTTGTTGTTGTTGCATTCGCCAGCTTTCATCTCTGGTGAAGTTCCTAGAGACTAGGAACTGAATTTTGCATGTTAATCCATTTTTCCCTGGCACAGGGGTCCCTCGCCACGCAAGGCAGATAACTCCGACTTCGGAGGTACTCATGTTTTTTTCTGTCGATGAGTAACTGACGTTTCAAGACAGGTCTCGCTGCTGAGACCAGCGGTGGTTGCCGCAGAGAGAAATCATAAATAAAAATCCCAACCAAAAAAAAAAAATAATATAAAAATATAATAATACAGTAAATAAAGTAAAGAGTCCCTGTCATGCCAAGTGGCGTATAGGGAATATGGTGTTAGTGGCCATAAATTTTACAGACCTTCAGCACATGATTTTTGGGGTAATGTGGTTGGTATTATGCCCGTGCCGCTTTACTTTCCCAGAAAAAAATCAGGTACCCATTTAAGGCTGGGTGAACCTGGGTGCTGTCAGTTGGGATCGAATCCTACCTCTTGTCCTTTGTAGTCCAGTTCACTAACCACTGAGCTATCGCGGCTCCCAGTATAATACAGTAATAGATTCATATTTCTTTGTTTGTTTGGCTGAAGCTAAATGCTGGTGCAGTTGTTGTTTTTTTTATGTGATTAAACTTCACTTTAAACATATTTACTTTGTATTGGCTGTATCTTGTAATACCCTCCTAAAATGTCCATGCTTTATCTTGTAATAAAAAATACTGAATTTTCTTCTCAGCTTCCACTCCGGTGCTCGCAGGAACAACTTCCAACAAGAAATCATCATCACCTACAACAGTCAGAAACAGCCAAACAGCCAGCCTCACCACTTCTGTACAGTCACCAGCTGGAATCACAAAGTGTGTAAAAGTTCTCTTTACGATCATGTAATACAAAATGTTGCTGTAATTAGTTAGAATAAGTCATATCATTTCTATTATCAATGTTTCTTATTCATTCAAATTCTGTGCTGAATGGTGAAAGTTTCCTGTATCTAGTGATTGTAGGTGTTCTTTTTAAACTGCTTTATTTTTTTTTTTTTTATGAATATCAATTTAACTAAAATTTACATCTCACTTGCACTCTTTACATTCAAGTTTTTTTATCATGATAATTTCATGTGCTGTTCTGTTGCCATTATTCAATTAGGAATGGTCAACAGCATGGTCAGCATTACCATCATCATGTACCATACCATTTGGTGTAGCCGATCATGTCCTTCCACAATCTTCTATTCACTGTGCATCGTATCAATTCTGTTGTTGACTATTTTTTTCCATGCCAGTTGTAACCAAGTATTCCAACTTTCCTCTTCTCATGATGTACCGAAAAATGTTTCTTTCTGATGTTTTTAGGAGCTCCATTTTTGTGTTGCCCTCTTTGAGAATTTCCGCATTGGTCTTTTTAGCTGTCCAGGGAACTTTCAACATTCTTCTGAGAAATCCCATCTCTGTGGCCTCTAATCGTCTTTTCATTTGAATGTTTACTGTCCATGATTTCGCATCCATAGGTCAGAATTGGCTCCATATAGCACATCTTTTTCTTACTTCTATTGACATAGATTTGTTGCATAAAATGTTTTTCATTTTCTGAAATGCTATTTTGGTCTGAGCTGTTCTGCTTTTTATTTCTGTGGTGCGTCTTCCATCTAATGTTATTATTGTCCCCAAGTATTTCACGCATTGCACTTGTTTCAGTTTTCTCCTGTTTATTTTTATGCTGCATGCTGGTGATGATTGTTTCTTTGATATGACCATTACTTCTGTTTTCTTACCATTCAGACTCAGACCTTTTTTATTACGTTCTTTTACTTGAATTTTTAAATGATGTCTATCATTTTTTGTCATCATTTTACACCAAGGCATTTGACAAAGTAAAGCACCAAGAAATAATCAAAATTTTAGAAAGCATAAACGTAGACAGCAAAGATCTAAGAATAATAAAGAACATGTACTGGCAACAAACAGCGGCCATAAGAACTGGAAACCAATTGGGAATGTTTCAACAAATAAAACAGGGTGTTAGACAGGGTTGTGTGCTGTCACCAGATTTGTTTAATATTATAGTGAGATTATTTTGAGATCCATAAGCGACATGCCTGGAATAACAATTGAAGGTCATAATGTAAATAATCTAAGGTATGCTGATGATACAGTCTTAATCGCTAAGAGTGAAAATGAGTTACAAGAAATGTTGGACATTATAGTGAAGGAAAGTAAAAATAAAGGACTCAGCCTTAATAGCAAAAAGACAGAGGTAATGGTAACAACAAAGAAAAAGACATCACCTTAGTGCAAAATAAAGACAAGTGGTACAATATTAAAACAGGTAAATGAATTTAAATATTTGGGAACTTTGTTAACCTCAGACGGAAGATGTACAAAAGAGGTGAGATGCAGAATGGCTCAGGCAAAAGCAGCTTTCCAAAAAATGAGGAAGATACTATGAAATCCATTTTTGACAATAGAAACAAGAAAAAGAGTTCTTAAATGTTATGTAGAGCCAGTCTTAACATATGGATGTGAATCATGGACAATAGGACAACAGATAAGAAAATCACTGGAGTCTGTGGTTTTACAGAAGAATGTTGAAAGTACCATGGACAGCTAAGAAGAGTAATGAAGATGTTCTGAGAGAGGTCAAAGCAAAAAGAGAGCTAATTTCCAATGTTAGGAAGAGACAATCATCATTTTTTGGCCATGTAATGAGAAGAGAACAACTTGAATATATTGTAACAACTGGAAAAATTGAGGGACGAAGAGATAGAGGGAAGCAAAGAGAAAAAATAACAGACAGCTTAAGAGAATGGCTTGGCAGAAGGTCAACAACAGAAATGATAAATAGCTGCTGAGATCGAAAGTTGTGGAGCTCAAAGTTTTTCAAAGTTTTTTGTAGTTCATTCTCCATCTCTGCTATTAAGACTATGTCATCCATATATCGCAAATTGTTTATGTTGTGACTGTTGACTTAAATTCCTTTTAAATCTATTATTGATCTCATAATATTTTCGATGTAAAGTGAAAACAAATCTGGCAGCAGAACACAGCCTTGTCTGACTCCTTCTTTTATATATTGGAACTGTCCCATTTGATTGCTAATTCTTATGGCTGCTGTTTGTTGTCAATTTGTCAGACCAGAGCTAGGACAAATATGTGAGCTAGTTTTATAGATGCTGGTTGTTCTATCTTTTATGATTTGATAGTTTTCTTTGAGCCAACACCTGTAGTGGTGTTACTGAACCATTTAAAGTTGTCCTGAGCAAAGGTCTTGGAAGAGGTGATGTCAATATTTACGCTTCTTAGGACATATGAAAATATTCTTTTAAACATTTTTTCTGTTATTCACTAATTGTTTGTTGACTATAAAACAAACTGCTTTAGTATTTGTGCACCACTCATTTTTTTTAACGTTTTATCTACCTTCAAGTCATCACTGACACAACTCCACTGCACAGTGAAACAAGGTATCAGAGAATCAGAAAGGTTGCATGCTAAAAAGAGGGAAATCTTGAAACATAAGACATTACTTTTGGATTTGTCTACCCACTCCATGCTTATTACATTGTGTAATATCTTTAAGTCAGCATTAACACACAACATCCACTGCACTGTGAGATCAGGAGTTAGAATGGTGGCAAGCAAAAGAGAGAAAATTTTATATGGGTCATGCTAAGGACATAGTTAAACAGATTTGTTCACTTGAAGACATAGAACCTGGTGAAGAATGGGTACAGATGCCAGCAGTGTCCATCTCAGTTTGCATCAAACAGAACAGAAAATGAAAAAAAAAAAAAAAAAAAAAAAACCCTGTGGAAGCAGAAGTATAGGTTTTGATTTTTGAGAATCCATCTGAGGGTGATATATATACACTGATGGGTCTGTGGTTTGAGATAGGTGGAGGTGCCTTCACAGCATAAGTCAGGGAAAGAATTGTCAAGGAAAACATTGTGAAGATTGCCTTGATTGCAATAATGATGGTGGTAATGAAGTTTGATGTTAACAGTAACTAAGGCAATAGCTTGAATAGAGACACAGACCTGTACCAATGTATCATCTTCCCAACGATTCAGCGAGGAAGATTAAAATGAACTTTATCCAAGGATAATGTTTGGAGTCGCTGAAGAGGTCAAGGCTGATTAAAATCTGTTTCATTTTTGTGCCAGGACATTCAGGTGTAAGAAAAAATGAACAGGCAGAGGGACTTGCTGGGTTAGCTGTTGTGGAGAATGGACAGGCAATGGACCAGGCTGATATGGAAATGTTCCCAGATAGGCAGGATGAGAATGTGAACTAGGGTAGTCACTACTTGTTGAGATACTGAGAAGGGGATCATAAGGAGTTCTCCCATGTGCAGTGAGAATGACCTGACAACTAACCACCGTATTACATATTCCATCTCACTCTGGCTTTTGCAACAGCATGCAGATGCTTGAAGTTTTCGCTTTCGTGAGAACTTTGGTTTTGGGTATATTGTACTGCTATTTTTTTTTTATATATATCTGCTATGTACTGTCCATGTTCCACTGACATACACCTGAGAAGCAAGGACTATGACTTTCTATTTTGTATCAAGATTGATTATATTCTGATCCGCACACTGCCACACAATCTTCTGAAATCAACACTGTCTTTAGAGATTCTGTTTTTGACCTGAGCAGCATATTTACTTCATACATCTTCCTTTTTTTTTTTTTTTTTTAGGCAAACCTGTACCGGTCGAAAAAAGGTGTACAAATAAGAAAAAACGTTCACATTTTTTACATCAAATTTAGTGTTTAAATTTTCTGAAAGTTCCATATGGACGCAACATCATCTGACATTTTTCAAATTACACAGTTATGTTAATTGTTATATCTAAAGTGAGCGATAAATTCAAAACACCTTTTTGTATATTATCCAATAACTTGATTATTAAATTTTGAAAAATACAGTGCTGTTGACAGAATCAAGCGATATTACAGTTAAATATGGCTCGCAATACTTTCAGAGATGGCCTCTTAGAATTAAAAAAAACTTCACAATCATCAAATTGCTTTCAAATTCAGTTTGAAATTTCTAAATGAGAACTAAATTAAAAACTACTTTAAAAAAACATTCAGTAAACAAGTTATTAGAAATTATAAATTGAGATCCCTCACTGAAGTTGAATAAGAAATGTAGCATGGTCGATATATCAACAACTTGAAGTTTCCCAACAGGAATTGTTGTTTTCAACATTGCATGATCATTTATTAACTTTCACATTAGTCTGTCTACACTGCTTTCACTGTTATATATTTCTATGTTCTGCGTAAACTAGGTCAACAACCTAATGTAATGGCTATTTCCAAGTTCTGTTAATTACTCCAATAGTGTAATATGGATTTATAGAAGAATAGGAAGAATTGGATGGAAAGAAAAGAAAACAAATGATGAAATCTTATAACAACTAATAAAGGAAAAGAGAACTACTAAACACAATTCAAACAAGACAAATAAGATTTTTGGCACATGTTAAAAGACACAGCAGTCTACTAAAAGTAATCTTGGAAGGGAAAATACAAGGTAAAAGAGGCAGATGGACGACGATTAACATCAAAAGATGGACAACCTGCACCATCAAAGCAAGAGACATAGCAGAATGGTATGCCAACCTTTGATGCGGAGATGGCACTCAATGATGATGATGAGTGTAATCATCCACTCAAAGTTCTTGTCAAAGCTACATAGGCAGGAGATGCAATTGAATGCAAAGAATAAAGCACTCAAACAGGCTAGCCCTGAGTATAACTTTCCTCCACAGGGACCCACAGGTCTATTTCGACCTAAGTATAATTTTACTCCAGAAAGGACCACCAGATCTATCTCCAGTAGGTCTGTAGTAAACAAACTGAGAGCTCTCAAGCGTAATAGCTCCAGCTCCTCCAATACTCAGGGTATAAGAGAATTAATCTTATCTTGTCATGGTGGTTTGGCCTGCTTCTTGGCAAGGCATAATCTGTGCAACTTCAGACTAAGTCATCTCGGTTATATTAGATCGTATTTGTCATCCAAAGATGAAAGAAAAAAAATTGCTTTGGGCTGGTGCCTATAATGTACAGACCAAAATTATAGAAGAATTAATATGGAAACTTCATGCTCATCTTAAAATCTGTTTCACATGCTCTTTTTCGGCTTCCTTGCCTTTTTTATTCTAATTGCTGTTGTCTGGAAAGGCTAATATTGCACTGGCCAGCACACAGAATAGAGATAGTCATTTTCAAATGCCAGTGAATCAATTCTTTGATTTAGTTGTCTTAATTATATAATTTGCGTTGTTTGTGATTCTGGTCTACCTAGATGGACAAAACCCCCCCCTAAGGCATCTCACTTGTCTGTCTTAAGGCATTTCTGAATTGTTGCTGTCTGAGAAAGCCCAACATTTTTACACCTCCTACGGATTTTTATAATCTTTTTACAGCTAACATGACAGGAAAATATCTCTTGTTTTCCGAGTACATGATTGGTGGCATACAGGTAAACCTACAACCGCATGATACTCTACAGTAGTGAACCTGCCCAAATTCAATGTCAGATTAGCCGTCTAGTCCATTCCCCACCCTTTCCCTTTGACAACAGTTTATAATGGTTTAAATTGTACTTTGGTACAATTTCATTGGCTAGTATAATCACTTTTGCAATTCTGTACACATTTTATTTTCCAAAAATTTTATGTGGATTAATTTTGAGGAAAAGTGTGAATTTTCACAAAAATGGTCTTTTCCCATTAAACTTGCTGGTATGGCATGTTCAAAATAAAAAAAATGCATAAAATTGTGTATAATTTACAGAAAACTAGCACCATATGAAGTTATGACGTCATGTAAAGGATCAAAGTTTATTTGAGAGGGTACTTCCTAGAGGCTGCCAAAATGTGAAACAGTTGATAAGTTGTGGATATTGTCCTTTAACTTTGATGTTTGGGTTTTGGTACTGCACTCTGACAACAAGTATTAAAGTATGACACTTAAACGGTCACACAACACTGCTCCTGGTCCAGATGGTGTTCGGTATGATGACATAGGCGATGTTGCTGACGACAACTTGACAAAACTGGCCAATGAGTTTAATGCCAGCATTCGGAGTGGCCAGATTAAGGAGGAGTGGCTACACAACTACTTACTACCGCTACCGAAGCCAAACAAGGACCATTCTCAGATCAGTGCCTACAGAATCATCACAATGCAGAACATTGCGGGCAAGCTGCTGGAGAAAATAGTTGCCCGTGTCCTCACCTGTCACCTTGAACAGAAACGCGCATTCCCACCCACACTCTGAAGTTATAGATATAACAAAGAGACATGGCTCAATGCGGCAGTCTTTGCCTATGACGTCTTCGAAGGCTTCCACAGATGAGAGGAGACATGTGCTGCTGCTATAGATCTGGAGGATGCATACAACAGGGTACCATTTGAATATCTCATGCATATGCTCCTCAAACTGGCGGTGCACCCCTTCCTCATTAGATGGATTGCCGCAGCACTGTTTCAGAGGAAGGTGATACTCAGATGTGGAAGTTGGTCTTCCGAGCCAACATCCATTTGTTCAGGGCTGCCACAAGGCTCACCATTGTCACCAGTTCTATTTAACGTGTACACAATAACGATCAGGCAACAACTGGATGGGAGGGGAAGAACTATGACTTTTGCTGATGATAATTTGGTATATCGACAGGGAAAAGACAGGCGGGGAATCGCCTCCACAATGCAAGACGAACTCGATCGCATTTCTTCCTGGTCTGGGGTTTCAGGTGCCTTGGTTAATCCTAAAAAAGCATCAGTTTCATGGTTCTCCCTTAACAAGCATATCGTTAATACGACCACACCGGTAGTACGAATGGGAGCTGATGAGGTGACCAGGGACAAGTTGATGACATACCTCAGAGTTAAGTTTGATCACAGCCTGTGTTTTCAGGACCACGTCGACCATGTGGTAACAAAATCCCGCAAAGGATTAGCCGCCTTGAAGGTCATGGCAACTGCCAACATCGAGCAGAGGCTACTTACTCTTCTGTTCCAGGGATTAGTCCTCGCACCAATCGAGTATGCCCTGGCAATTCTTACTGTCAGTACGACTCAAATTGATAGGCTGGAGAAAATACAAAATGAAGCTATGTGCATTATCTTGGGATGTACAAGGGACACTCCCTGTGTAGCAATGAGATATCTTCTTCACTTTCCAACCATGGATGACAGAATCAAAATCTGGAGAGCACGAGCATACATGAAGATTAGTACAGATAAAGAGCATCCATTGCACCACGTGCTCAACACAGGGAAAGGTGCCAGGCTAAAAAGAGGCAAATCATGGGTGGGTCGAGCAGAAGATGTCATCAAACAGGTCTGTGGGCTTACCAATATCAATGTTGGTGAGGAGTGGGTACCGGTGCTTACGTCATTCAAGGGGACTTTCTCGTGTATTGTCACACTCGACAGGAAAAGTAGGGAACAGAACCCAGTTGTGGTTAATGCTGAGGTCAACGGTCTCATCTGTGATAACACCAATGAGAAAGATGCAGTCATCTATACAGACGGATCTGTAAGACGACACCAAAGAAGTGCATGGGCATTTACAGCATGCTCAGCAGGCAGAATAGTCAAAGAAGACAGTGGTGCATACGTCATGCACGATTAGCATGACAATGGAGGTGATGGCAGTGACCAAGGCATTCAAATGGTTATAATCACAAGACTACACCCACGCATGTATACTGAGTGATTCGATGAGCATGATTAAAAAAGTGAAGGCAGGCTCTGTACGCATGCAATGGGTAGAGTCATTACAGAAGTCCAAAATACGTAAGGTCACCTTTGTCTATGTTCCTGGACATGTGGGAGTACGAGGAAATGAAAGAGCGGACAGGTTGGCTAGCTGCGCTTACGTTGAGGATGGGCAACCAATGGATCAGGTGGACATCATCAATGCCCTCCGAGAAGGGGGAAGAGCACAGGACTTCTACAAACACAGATCCACGTCACTTCTACGGCTGATGGAAATGGGAGTTAAGATGGCATCAGCCAGAAATGAGAAAGTTAGTGGCCATTTAAGAAGACTTATCAACGAACATAGAACTGGAGTCGTCAGTCGCTGGACACTGCGGAAATTGCTGAGGAGGGGATCTGAGCACCTATAGACATGTTCGGAGTGCAATGTTGATGACCCGCAAATAACTCAATAAATATTAAAGTATTCAGTTATTCCTTAATTACGACAAGTATTAAAGTATTTAGTTAATCCTTAATTATGACAAGTATTAAAATTTTCAATTAATCCTAAATTATGGCACCTATTCTGTGTGTCACGTCCGTACTGTTCATATAAATTACAAACACTAATTGTTACATTTTAAGGTTGAAAAATATTATTTTATTTTAACTTCTGCTATACAGCTTTGTACCCATAACGAGACAGGAATCAGATGCAGTAATCATTTCCTGGCTTAGACTAGATTTATGGCCTTAAACTTCAAATACATGGTGCTATTGCTTTTGGAGATGTTGCTTTGTTTTTTGACACATCGATCATCAGTCAATATGTTCTGCTTCTTCTTAGTGTTGTTTTCTGTCTCACTTCCCAATCCATGCTACAAATATTTGTTTGATGACAGCTGAAGTTCCATGGACAGCTAAAAAGACCAATGAGGAAATTCTCAAAGAGGCCAACACAAAAAGGGAACTCTTAAAAAACATCAGAATGAAACAATAAACAATTTTTGGGCACATCGAGAAGAGGAAAGTTGGATTACTTGGTTACAACTGGCAAAATAAAAGAAAAGAGAGATCGCGGATGACAAAGAGAGAAAATACTGGATAGCTTGGTGTCGTGGCATGGAAAACAGTCAACAACAGAACTGATACGATGCACTGTAGATAGAAGATTGTGGTAGGACATGATAGCCTACGCCAACCGGTATGGCACATGATGATGATGTGTGTTTTGCTTTTGCTAGATAAATTTTCTAACAAATGCCACAGATGTAGATATTGTAATTTATTTATTATTTACATACATTTTGTTTTTGTCTACCTGTGACTGTGTGATTTTTATTCACTTTGGTTTTCATTTGTATTTCTAGAAAAGGAACTGTCAATAATCTCAGTTCACCAGGTCTAGGAACAGTAGGCACTCCTACTAGCTCTAATTGCCTTAGTAATGGTAAGTCTATGTTTATCTTGTAATTGATTGATTAAAAGATGAACAAGTAAAATGAAAAAAATCATTAACTTCATTCGTTATGTTATTTGTCAACATGCTATTTCCAACTATTTATTTCATCAGTTTGTTTGTATTTGAAGAACTACAACAATAGTCTCTATTCGACATGTATCAAATATATTCATGCTTTGTCTTATCCTTTACAAGATTGTCATGTAATATTGTGGAGAGCTAAAGTATTCTGTACTTGGATCTAGTGTGTAGCACTGGCCATTGTTAACTAGTACCTCTTCAGGAATTATGTGATATTGTCTGCCTGACTCTAAGTCTTCCTTGTGCACTTCATAATATAATTAGCTGAAAAGTCTTAAATGTTATTTCATTCCTTACTGGGACTCTTTGCCCAGCCCGTAAAAATGTTCTAAGCTCAATACAATGATGATGTCATTTTTGTTTACCCATTTTTAAGATAAAGACTCTACTGTTAAAGTCAAAACAGCGACAACACCAACAAAAGCAAGCAATGCTTCAATAGGATTAGCTACAAGGTAAACACTTAGTCCTAACTTGTTGAGTCAGTAACTCTTTGTCTTACTTTACACATAATTTCATTTTCTATAATTTTATATTTTAATTTGAGCCTTATCACTATAGTTTTTGTTTAATTGAGACTTTATATTGTATCTCAGAAGGTCTTTTGCTGTCTTCAATTTGATGTGTACGCCTTGAGAATAGCTAAATCTGATCACAGAAGACTCTTGTTTATTCAGAATAAATGAGAAATCCCGGATACAAAAATCCAAATGAAACCATTATACATAACTGAAAAAGTGGGTACAGTATTTAAAATGTTAGCGCTTGCTTAATTTATTACTTTCTTGAAATAAAGACAGTAAACTCCTCAGCTTCATCTTTTCAATAGCCTTTCGCCAAATGATGCTGCATAGATTTCTCAGGATTCATTTTTCTGTTCAGCTACTGTCTTCTTGGTGTTCTAAGTAATCAAGAAGAGCTTCAACGTGTGTTTGCACAGAACTGTGACTTACACTCCACTCTGGTATGAGGTCCTCTTCTTCTTCTGTAGGGGTTGGTTCATTTTGTACAGTCCCGGTAACATATAGTACAATTTTATCACCATTCAATATTTTATGTCCGGCTAAATTATTGTCTTTGTTTAACCAATCCTGCGTTGCTTTTCTAATTTATCTACCTTTTGTTTGTTTTTAATGATGTTACGTAATTTTGTCATCTACATTATTGTAATTCATTAATGATTCCAAAACTGGGCCGTTTTCAGATTTATTAATTTTTATTTTTTTTAGTTTTCGAAAGAACAACTCTTTTATGCTTCGACATTATAACCACAACACGTTTTAAAAAGGTTTAAAGCATTATTTAATAATGTTTTAAATATTAGCAATGCATGAGAGACACCCCCTCTAATCTTAATCCAGAAACACACTGCAATCGCATCATGTGAACTTATGTGCTATCACGTGAACAATATGGTTCAATGATATGGTCAACATTGTGTTTCAATGTACATGTATTATCAGAAACACACTTTAGTCACATCACTAACTTCAGATGTGATATGTACATATATATATATATAACAATTTTATTTTCTGAAAAACTACATCTTTGGTCAGACATGACCTCATAAATTTGTATCAGCATGATCTATTTATTTAAAAATGGAGAAATGCTATTTTTTAAGTTTTTTATGAAGGTCTCCCAGATAATCCGCTTCCTGGTTAATCTGCACTCGAATAATCAACTTCCCAATTAATCTGCTCCCAGATAATACACTTCCCAATTAATCTGCTCCCAGATAATACACTTCCCAATTAATCTGCTCCCAGATAATACACTTCCCAATTAATCCGCTTCCAGATAATCCACTTCCCAATTAATCTGCTCCCAGATAATACACTTCCCAATTAATCTGCTCCCAGATAATCCACTTCCCAATTAATCTACTCCCAGATAATCCACTTCCCAATTAATCTGCTCCCAGATAATCCACTTCCCAATTAATCTGCCCCAGATAATCCACTTCCCAATTAATCCGCTCCCAGATAATCCACTTCCCAATTAATCTGCTCCCAGATAATACACTTCCCAATTAATCTGCTCCAGATAATACACTTCCCAATTAATCTGCTTCCAGATAATCCACTTCCCAATTAATCTGCTCCCAGATAATAGACTTCCCAATTAATCTGCTCCCAGATAATCAACTTCCCAATTAATCTGCTCCCAGATAATCCACTTCCCAATTAATCTGAATACTTGCTGTAATTTTTCATTTGTTTATGAACACATTTTTATTAGCACTCTCAGACCATAAACAAAGAAACAAAAATGATCAGGTAGCAAAACTGTAGTGGAAAAATGGACAAACAACAGTTGGTGATAACACTGGAAAGAATTAATTCTTTCATAATCTAAGATGTTACTTTTCACTTGAAGAAGTTAGTCACTGAGAACTCTGTTTATTCTTGTGTTCTAGCCACCCATTGCAAGTGATGGTGACAACAGCTTCTGACTTATGCAGTAGTGGGATGGTGGGTGGAGGGGCCTGAGAGGCAATTTCAAAAGAACAAAAAAGAATGTGGTAATAAT
Source organism: Megaustenia siamemsis (assembly GCA_032433765.1). Lineage (NCBI taxonomy): Eukaryota > Metazoa > Mollusca > Gastropoda > Stylommatophora > Ariophantidae > Megaustenia > Megaustenia siamemsis. Next base: position 75,838,990 of record JAVIAB010000124.1, read on the forward strand.
AGATTTGTTTAGTGCAGAGGTGGGGCGGGAAGAGAGCCCAAAACTTGCTTTGACTTAGTGCTGGCAATCCTCTCTAAACCACTGATCTTATACAGCTGCACCATTCATATGTTCTCCTTAGAGGTTCTCATTATTTCGAGAAGAAGATTGGGGTAAAAGTCCTGAGTGCATGCATGGGGGTGTGACTATTTTAGTTCTTCTGGCTGCTCTCCTTCATCATCCACCCTTAAAAAGATGCATAGATGTGTTGTGTCACTAAGAAGATGCAATATCGGTAGCCTTCACCCAAACATATTTGTCACTGACATGCTGTAGTTCAATTCTGGCATAGAACTCTCTGTCATTTATTGTCTTATGTCTGGTATTTTTTTCCTTTCACTTTCTTCAAAGCAGTTAGCAGAAACAGCTCATTGGAAAGGGTTCAGTTTTCTGGCTGTCTGTTATTTACTATCTATGCCTCACTAGCATATGGTAATGTAGAGATCAATAAGGCACAGTAGACCTTCATTTTTGTGATAAGGGTGATTATATTTCAACCCCAAACACTGTTGAGAATCTTTTAAAAGCAGCATTGGTTTTCTCAAATATTGAGCCTAGAATTATGTTTGTTGTTCTTTAAAAGCAGCATTGGTTTTCTCAAATATTGAGCCTTGAATTATGTTTGTTGTTCTTTAAAAGCAGCATTGGTTTTCTGAAATATTGAGCCTAGAATTATGTTTGTTGTTCTTTAAAAGCAGCATTGGTTTTCTCAAATATTGAGCCTAGAATTATGTTTGTTGTTCTTTAAAAGCAGCATTGGTTTTCTCAAATATTGAGCCTAGAATTATGTTTGTTGTTCTTTAAAAGCAGCATTGGTTTTCTGAAATATTGAGCCTAGAATTATGTTTGTTGTTCTTTAAAAGCAGCATTGGTTTTCTAAAATATTGAGCCTAGAATTATGTTTGTTGTTCTTTAAAAGCAGCATTGGTTTTCTAAAATATTGAGCCTAGAATTATGTTTGTTTTTAATTAAAAGCAGCAGTGGTTCTCTGAAATTCTGTTATTGAGCCTAGAATTATGTTTGCTGTTCTGCTGCCAAGACAGCTGGCAACTGATGCTTGGTCTCATTCTCTTGTTAGAGTCTTGGTTTTCTTAATCTTGGTATTCTCTGTAGTGATAGATCTACACAAAGATGACACCTTGAAGACCTTCAGTGACTGAATGTTGAAAATTGATATGCTGTCAGCGAAGAGGCAATCTTGAGACTGCATGAATTTTTAGCACAACGTTATACAAGTTTGTATGAAAATCTGCATAATCAGGAAGCTACTTGATCCATCAGTGTCTATAAGCTCTTTATGATCTGTTAAAAATGACTATTATCCCATGTTGCTGCATTGTCAACTCTAAAACAGTGAATCTTATAATATCAGAAATCATAAAATAACCAGGAGTTGAGCCAAGTGTTAAATATTGCTATATTGTGGTTAGTTGTAATATTGCTATCTTGTGGTTAGTTGTAATATTGCTATATTGTGGTTAGTTGTAATATTTCTATATTGTGGTTAGTTGTAATATTTCTATATTGTGGTTTGTTGTTAGTTGTATAATATGAATCTATCTATCTATCTATTGACCTTTCGAGCCGTAACCGGCCCATAGGGCGTAGACCAAGATACACCTTCTCCTATATGAATTTTTGTTCTAGCAGTTTTCTTTTAAAGATATTTTATCAAATCTCGCCATCTGTCTCTGTTCTGTGCAAGCAGTTCTATCTCATTGAGGGAGCCGATTCCTGCTGCTCTTGCCTCTCTCATCAATGTTCTTCTCAGTGTCTCCCTGGGTCTTCCTCTTTTTCTTTTACCTGTTGTTTCCCATATGAGGGCTTGCTTTGCTATTCGATTATTATCTCTTCTCATCACATGTCCAACGTATGACCATCGTCTTTTCTTTATTACTGAAGATATTAGTGGTTGATTGGCGATTTCTCTAATTTCCTCGTTTGTTTTGAATTCGTTCCATTCTATACCAAGTATTTTCCTTAGACATTTATTTTCGAATGCGTTCAACTTTGTTTCTATATCTCTTGTTGTTTTCCAGCTTTCACACGCATACGTAAGGGTTGATAGTACATTTGATTTGAATAGCCTAAGTTTTGTGTTTGTGCTAATGAGTTTTGATTTCCACAACTTTTCAAGGCTTCTGAAAGACATTGCTGCTTTAGCCAGTCTGATTCTAATTTCTTTCCTCGTATCCCCTTCTCGATCAATGTGACTTCCAAGATAGATGAAGTGATCGATCTCTTCTACTGGTTTGTTTTCCATGTATATTTTGTCACTTGTTGGAATTAAACTTTTCATGACTTTAGTCTTTTCATGATTGACCTCAAGCCCAATTTTGCTGGCTATTGATGATAGTTCATTTGTGTTTTCTTGCATCGTTTTTATCTGACTGCTGATGAGAACTATGTCATCAGCAAAGTCCAGGTCCTCCAAATGGTCTCCTTGTATCCATTCGATGCCTTTATTACCAGTGCAGCATTTCTTCATTATGAAGTCCATAACAATTCCAAATAACAAGGGCGATAAAATACATCCTTGTTTAACCCCAGTTTCTATTGGGAAACATTCGCTCAGTCCTTCCTCTGTTCGAACTGCACATGTGTAACCATCATACATGTCTTTGATAATATTTATGATTTTTGATGGTAAGCCATATTGCTTCAGAATTTTCCACAAAGAATCTCTATGAATACTATCAAATGCTTTTTTGAAGTCGATGAAGTTAAGTACAAAAGGTTTTTGCTTTTCAATGTGTTCCTCCAATATAAGTCGTAGAGTGAAAATGTGGTCAAGACAGCTTCTCCCTTTTCTAAACCCAGCCTGTTCTTCACGCATTACTGTATCTATTGAATCCTTTATTCTATTTAGGATGATTTTACAGAATAATTTTGAGGCAACTGACAAAAGTGTCACGCCTCTCCAATTGTTACAATCTCTAAGATTGCCCTTTTTTGGGATCTTAACAATGATTCCTTTTTTCCATTTATGAGGCGTCTTCTCTGTTTTCCAAATGATGTTGAACATTTTTTGGAGATGTATTAAATTATGGCTATCAATTGCCTTGAGGATCTCAGCTGTTAACTTATCCTCTCCAGCAGCCTTGTTATTGGTCATTAGCTTTAAGGTGGTTTCTATTTCACTCAAGGTGAAGTCATCTAAATTTACATCTAATTCTGCTGCTGGTGTTTCAGCTTCAAAATCTATTAAACTGTGAGGTAGTGGACGGTTAAGAATTTCTTTGAAGTGTTCCGCCCAACGGGCTTTTATGTCTGCGCTTGTTGTTAGCATTAATCCAGATTTGTCTAATAATATGAATGCCCTGTACAAATTCACCATTTCTAGTACAAAATTTCTATAATAGCATTGGTATCTCATTTCTCTATATCAAGTCTGCGTACTGCTTTCAAGTGATTAATTTCATTGCGATTTTCATACGTGTTCATCTTTATTGTTTCTTAGTTTCTTTATTGTTTGTCTTGCCTGTTGATTAAATATATATCTAGTTCTATATGTGAGAGAGTGTTGTGGATGTGTGAGAGAGAGAAATACAGTAATTCTGTAAATATAATATATATTTTTTTTTTTTTTTTTCAGAGTTCCCAAAAAACCCACAAAGTAGGTCTGCTATTGAAGTAAAAAAAACTGTTGTGAGGAATTAAAAGTGTCTTTTCACGTAACTAGATGCAGCAACAACATAAAAATAAAAACATTTGAATAAAGTGAGTCATTTCAGTGTTCACTAAGTTTAGGAATGTCTCCACACTTATTCAGAAGCGAGTTCATTTCTGACATGGAAATGATGGCTGCATACTGTCTGGTACAGTTGTGCACAGTGATGACATTAGAGCTGTGTACCTCCTTGATGTCTATTTCTTCTTCACTGAGTTTTGTATTTTGAACTACAGTTTACAGCAATAACTGCACCTTTTGTTCCAGCACAGCTAATTTCAACTACAGGATAAGGAAACTAGTCCCAAATACAGTCACCTTTTCTGTATACCAGATAATATGTTGGGGCAGTTTCCATAATAAAACTTTCATTCAGAACAACAATTTCCTGGACAGCTGACAATCAATATTGAACATTATTATTTGTCCTCTATAGTTTGTTCACTGTTCTATGCCTTTCATTGTCGAGCCCAATGAGGTCAGCAATTTTCACTTGTAAGTTGAGAATTGACAAAACTGTTCAGACATTATTCTGACAAAATAAACGAAAATGTGTAGCAGTGCAACTCCAGATGAGTGAATTACACAACATGCAGACATTCCTATATTTTCTCACAATATTGAAGAAAGAACTGTTTATTTATATATTTTGTTGGTATTTATCTCCACTCAGATACTAATTTTATATTAACAGTGATATTCACCATGAAAATAAACAGTTGCTTAAGAACTTTGTAATGAAAATAGAATACACACAACTCTGTAAAATCATGTTGTTACTGTCACTGGAAGTCATTATCTCTTATTGTTGATTTTTGCTTTGCAAAAAGACTGGGATCTTAGGGTCAGTTAATTCCATAATCAGAAACTTACAATAGAGCCTTTCCCATGGCTGTTTCTGTAGCTCTGTTGTCTTGTCAGGACACATTTCACAGTCCTAATTAACATCAGAGTTTTATCAATATTTTAATGTAAAGTATCTGGATATTTGAACATTCAATGATATTGGTCATTACCATTACATACTAATATTAATTAACTAACATAGCTGCCACTTGTAAATTTTTTTTACCACAGATAAATGACCATATAAATTGACACCAGAATGGCTATAACTGGTTTTTTTTTTCTTCTTTTTATTTTTATTGGTATCTGTTGTATTAATGAAATGGCATTTGGAAGTGTTTCTTCTTTAACATATTTAAACAGTTCATATTTTCTTTTCTTTTCTTTTTATTTTGAAATTTATTTTTGTACAAAAAGGGGCAAAAATGAAAAATACATTGTTGTGGTTTAATATTTGCCTACTCATCATTGGAGACAAATGAGCAGAGTACTCCAATTTTGTAATTACTGTTGAATTACTAATGGTTGAAATAACATGTGATACTATCATGGCTACAGAAAGCATTAATTTATGTGCTTGTGAAAAGTAATATGTGATAAATTTGTAGTTAAGAATGCATTATGTTCTTGTGAGAAATTATATGTGATAAGCTTGTAGTTGTAGAAGATGTTAAATTATATGTATGTGAGTGATGTGACTTGTGTCACAGTGTGCAGGGATTTGTTTTGTGTTTATTATTTCTATGAGAAAGCTGTTGTGCTGGAGATAGAAAACATGTCTGGTGGTGGCACTTTATGTGTTGGTGTGATGTTTTCTTATGGTAAAAATGTGTAATAGTCTAATATGTGATAGTGGTAGCTTTGGTCTGAAGTGGGGCAATTTTGGATGAACTGATATATCATAGTGGTGCAATTTTGGAATGAACTGATGTGCAATAGTGGTGCAATTTTAGAATGATCTGATGTGTGATATTGATGGAGTTTTGGAATAGGCTGATATATGACAGTGGTACAGTTATTTCAGTCACCAAATGGCATTTTTTCAGCCATAATGTTAATAGTTCAGTCTAAATGCATTTTCTTGTGTTATTAGTTCAGCTTTTATGCATTCTCCCATGTTATTATTTCAGTCTTAATGCATTTTCTAATATTATTAGTTCAGTCTTATTGCATTTTCTCATGTTATTAGTTCAGTCTTATTGCATTTTCTCATGTTATTAGTTCAGTCTTAATGCATTCTCTCATGTTATTAATTCAGTCTAAATGCATTTTCCCATGTTATTTGTTCAGTCTGAATGCATTCTCCCATGTTATTAGTCCTATCTTATTGCATTCTCTCATGTTATTAGTCCAGTCTTAATGCATTCTCCCATGTTATTCGATCAGTCTTAATGCATTCGCCCATGTTATTAGTTCAGTCTAATTGCATTTTCTCATGTTATTAGTTCAGCTTTAATGCATTCCCCCATGTTATTAGTTCAGTCTTAATGCATTTTCTCATTTTATTAATTTCTATAATGTTAGAATTGATGGACTGTATCTGATGTGCAATTGTTAAGAAATGTGAGTTCTGTCAAAGTAAATAACAGAGGAGATGCAGACTAATGGTTTCTTGATTATGCACTAAAGAGCAGAGACTCCTTTTATATCACAGTTGAATTAAGAAAACCCCAGCAATGTCAGGATCATTTGCTGTGTCATCACTTAACATCTGTTAAGTGCTTCAATATATCAGGCTTGTCTATGGCTATGCATTTATCATTGTAGTTTCTTTCAGTTCATCTCTTTCATTGCTATGTATGTCCGGACAATATATGAACACAAATCTTAGCAGGTTTGACTCTTTTTTGTGTTTTATGAACTTATAAAAGAACCATCATTAAAGAAAACCATGATCTTACTGAGCTCATAAATGACAAAGATGGACAGCCAATGTCAAATAACCAACATATGAAACAGAGATGGATCGAATATTTTGAAAACCTGTTAAACATGACAACTACCAATAAGATAACAAAAACCAAGCAAGAACGCACAAACACTGAACCCAACATCATGAGAGAGGAAATCGAAGAAGTAATGAAATATGCACCAAGAAATAAAGCAACGGGGGTAGATAACATACCAATAGAAATAATAGCAGCAGCAGGAGATACAGGAGTGACATGACTGCACAGAATATTTAATGCAGCATGGCACCAACAAAAAGCCCCAGAAGACTGGCAACAGGCAATCATTGTACCAAAATGGAAAAAGAAAGCTAGCAAAAGAGACTGCAATCAATATAGAGGTATATCTCTTCTCAGCCATGTAGGATAGCCATAAGCCAAAATCGTGGAAAAAAGGCTGAGACCAATAATAGAACTACAGTTAAGCGATTCTCAAATGGGGTTCCGAAAAAAACAGAGGATGTACTGATCCTCTATTTACCTTAAAACAGCTTGCAGAATAAAACGACAGAACACAATCAAAATTTTTACATAGCTTTCATTGACCAGGAAAAAGCATTTGACAGTAAACAGAGAACAACTGTGGGAGATACTAACAACATACAGAGTAAGCCAACATCTAATCAACCTAATTAAAAGTCTCTACATCAACAGCAGCTGCACAGTCAGAACTGCAGCAGGCTACACAGACCACTTCGAAGTTAGATCAGGTGTAAGACAGGGGTGCTTACTACCTCCCCAACTGTTTATTACATACATGGACCATATATGCAAGCTAGCCAACCCATCAGAAACAGAGGAGATCAACAAGCTTTTATTTGCAGACGATCAGGCACTAATACATGGAAAAATAGAAGACCTACAAGTACACTAAAATAAACTCAACAGCACAGGCACAAAATACAACATGAAAATCAAAATCAACAGAACAAAAGTCATGAATGTCGCCAAAAATAAACAGAACATCAACATAACTATAGAAGGCAGGCAACTAAAACAAGTAGAGGAATTCAAATACCTAGAAAGTTTAGTGACAAATGATAATTCAAACAGCAGAGATAGAATCAAGATGCAACAAAGCTTGTCAAATCATTGGACAGTTATCACCACTATTGTCCAACAAGGAAATAACTCTAGCGGCAAAACGAGCACTATACAATACAGTCTTCATCCCAATTTTGTGCTACCAATGCCAGTCCTGGGCCCTAGATGCAAGAACAATAAGAAAAATAACCTCTACTGAGATGAAATGTGTTAGACGAATGACAGAAAACAGTCTGAGAGATAAGATCAGAAATGAAGAACTGGGAAAAAAGCTAGGAATAGCCCCCACCATGGAATATATAAAAAAATAACAGATAAAATGGTTTAGCCACGTGACAAGGCAGAAAGATCAAAACACAACACAACGAGCCCTCAATAAACATTGTGAGAATACCACACCCAAGGGTCGACCACAAAAAAGATGGATCGATGGAATATTAGAAGCACTAGGAAATATAGCAGCAGAGGCGAACAGAAGAGCAAAAGACTGCAAATTATATCTCCTCTTGACGCTGAAAGGTAAAAGAGGAATGAAAGAGGAAGAAGAAAGAGCTATCCACCATGCACCTTTTAAGCTTGCACTTGAGTCCCAAAAGAATTTTTTTTTTCCTTAGCAACAGGCAAGTAGAGCAGTCACAGGCTCATGTATTAAGACATCTTGTACTAAGAACTGCAATCTGTCACTGTTCTCAAACTGCAAGTATTTGTCATGTAAGCTCCACTCTTTTTCTGCAATGTTTTGTCTCTCATTTCAGCCAAAAATCCTCCAGATTTCAAGGGAACTGTTTTGAAATAATCTGTTGCAATTTGTTGCTATTGAAACTGTGTTCACATGTCTCAACTTTGAAAGTTTTATGTGAATGTATTTATCACATCTCAGCCAATCATATTGGTAGCTATATATTTAATATGACAATAATTGTTTGTCAATAACAGAAGAAACATATTGATAGTTGGTATTGATAGTATTGGTAGGTGTTTTAATGTAGTTCCCATTGATCAAAAACAAAGATGAAGGAGAAACTGAAATAGTAAAAAGTACTTTTTTGAATGAACTAAAATGTCATTAAAACAGTATACCTGGTGCTTGAGTGGCACAGTTGTACTATATTGTAGAGAGTGTGTGTGTGCGTGTATTTTGTACAATGTCTATGGAGGAACTCAGTGTTACTAAATTGATTAGTGGTAACTGTCTGAAATAAAATAACCCCCCCCCCCCCCCCCCCCGTTAACCCTCATCATCATCATCTGGCTACTTGTCTTTCTACTTAGCTTCAATGACACCTATTCTGAAGTTTTCTCTGTTCTGTGTGAGATGCCCAGCTTCTGCAACAGTCATTCCCACCTCATCTGTGATATCTTGCACCAAACTTTTAGGTCTCTCTCTCTCTCTCTCTCTCTCTCTCTCTCACACACATACACACTTGCTTACCCAGAGTTATGACCTCCAAAATTATTTTTTCTATGTCATTATTTCGTCCTGCATGATCAAAATATTTTATTTTCCTTGTTTTTATGTTCTTTATCAACCAGTTTTCTGGAATTTGAAGTTCTTGCATAACTGATGTTTGTTCATTTTTCCATCAATAATATTCTGAGTATTCTTCTGTAACATTTGCATTCAAAAACATAGATGTACTTTTTCATCCGATCTGTTGATTGTCTATGTGCTATGCCTCATGGAGTCAGTATAGTTGTGAATTTGTGAGGTCTTCAGAAAAATATCAATATTATAAACCAACTTTATATTTCTCAAGGCATCATCTCTGTCAAATGTTTATGTGCTATAGTGCACTACACACTGCCATTGATTCAAACATTATTTTCCTTCACTCTCCAGGTGTAGAAGGATGTTACTTTTTGTGATTTCTTTGATGTTTTTATTGATCATCATTTTCTATGTCTTTTATAATGAGACACTAGACTGAGTAAATTGCAAGTTAGAGGTCATGAGTTCATTTCCTCCCAGGCACTGTAAGAAATGGTATTGTCCCTCTCACTTCCAGATATTGCAGTTTAATAATGTGAGGTTGTAGCAAGATATACAATACAATTATCTGGACCTTAACTAACAAGTCACATTTTCAAGTGTATGTCTCATCACATTTCAAGTTTATTGTTGTGATTTACCTTGTAAATCATTTTTGAAAAGGCTCCTGTTTTAACTAAATTCAACAGTTAATAATGAGTATTAATCAAATTAATTGTTTACATTAATATGTTTTGTAATAGAATTTATTTGAAGGATTTTTTTTCCTTAGTTGCTATTAAAAACAATACTATTTAATTGTTTAACATTATTATTTCAAAATAGTTACAATCAAATGGGTTTTCTGCTTCTAGTCTATCATGCATTGACTGAGGAGTTTGTAATATTATCAAAATATTTGAAAGATAAAATATAAAAAATCAATGTAGATAACATTTTCATTGAAACAATTATAAATTATTTCAAATGAAAATACAGAGAAATATAACGTTTTTTAAAGTAACTAAATTTCCTACTTGGATATAGTTCGTGACAACACAAAGTGGGCAAGATGATACAACTCAGACATAGTTTGGTTATGGTTAGTCCAAGGCCCCAGTTTCACTGCAAATGAATTCAAATCACAGTTGCTCAACGGCATGATGGACATAGTTCAGGATGGACATAGTTCAGGATGGACATAGTTCAAGATGAGACGTGATGGACATAGTTCAAGATGAGACATGATGGACATAGTTCAAGATGAGATATGATGGACATAGTTCAAGATAAGACGTGATGGACGTAGTTCAAGATGAGACGTGAACATGACGGACATAGTTCAAGATGAGACGTGATGGACATAGTTCAAGATGAGACATGACAGACATAGTTCAAGATAAGACATCACGGACATAGTTAAAGATGAGACGTGATAGACATAGTTCAAGATGAGACATGATGGACATAGTTCAAGATGAGACATGACAGACATAGTTCAAGATGAGACAGGATGGACATAGTTCAAGATGAGACATGATGGACATAGTTCAAGATGAGATGTGATGGACATCGTTCAAGATGAGACATGACAGACATAGTTGAAGATGAGACATGACGGACATAGTTCAATATGTGACAGGATGGACATAGTTCAAGATGAGACATGATGGACATAGTTCAAGATGAGACAGGATGGACATAGTTCAAGATGAGACATGATGGACATAGTTCAAGATGAGACATGACAGAGATAGTTCAAGATGAGACGTGATGGACAAAGTTCAGGATGAGACGTGATGGACAAAGTTCAGGATGAGACATGATGGACAAAGTTCAGGATGAGACATGATGGATATAGTTCAAGATGAGACGTGACGGACATAGTTCAAGATGAGACATGACGGACAAAGTTCAAGATGAGACGTGATGGACAAAGTTCAGGATGAGACAGGATAGACATTGTCCAAGATAAGACAGGATGGACATAGTTCAAGATGAGACATGACGGACATAGTTCAAGATGAGACGTGACGGACAAAGTTCAAGATGAGACACGATGGACATTGCTCAAGATGAGACAGGATAGACATTGTCCAAGATGAGACAGGATGGACATAGTTCAAGATGAGACATGACGGACATAGTTCAAGATGAGACATGATGGACATTGTTCAAGATGAGACATGACAGACATAGTTCAAGATGAGACATGACAGACATAGTTCAAGATGAGACATGACGGACATAGTTCAAGATGAGACAGGATGGACATAGTTCAAGATGAGACGTGATGGACATAGTTCAAGATGAGACATGATGGACATAGTTCAAGATGAGACGTGATGGACATAGTTCAAGATGAGACATGATGGACATAGTTCAAGGTGAGACATGACAGAGATAGTTCAAGATGAGACGTGATGGACAAAGTTCAGGATGAGACGTGATGGACAAAGTTCAGGATGAGACATAATGGACAAAGTTCAGGATGAGGGATGATGGATATAGTTCAAGATGAGACGTGACGGACATAGTTCAAGATGAGACGTGACGGACAAAGTTCAAGATGAGACGTGATGGACAAAGTTCAGGATGAGACATGAAGGACATAGTTCAAGATGAGACACGATGGACATAGTTCAAGATGAGACATGATGGACATTGTTCAAGATGAGACAGGATAGACATTGTCCAAGATGAGACAGGATGGACATTGCTCAAGATGAGACAGGATAGACATTGTCCAAGATGAGACAGGATGGACATAGTTCAAGATGAGACAGGATGGACATTGTTCAAGATGAGACATGATGGACATAGTTCAAGATGAGACAGGATGGACATAGTTCAAGATGAGGCAGAACAGGCATAGTTTAGAACAAGACTAAACAAATGATCACTTTTGTACTTAAGAAAATAATTTCTTTTATTTGATGTTAGTGATAGTGACTGTACAGATGACAATATTTACAGGACAACATTCCATTTGAATATTCCATTTATGTTTGAAGTTTTAATATTTTTTTTTTAATTTGTAATGTGCGACTATTTTCTTGAGTTTTCTGTTTTGTCCTTCAAGTTGTTTAACAAAACTCTGTTCTTTTCATGTCTCTGAAAGTCTTATGAAATCTTGTAACATGTAAGTAACATCCTAGATAGTCTGTCATGCTATCTCTGCATTTATGTTTACTGCAGTAGATCTCCACTATTATGTACCCTCTTTCATTGTTAGTACATTTGACAGTAAAGTGCCAAATATCACATCAAATTGTCAACACGAGAAAATTTAAGGGCACACCAAAACAATAGTATCGGCCTTAATGTTGGGATAACATTGCAGCAAATTACTCAGCTTTGATGAAGTAAGGTTACTGAGATGTGGCTGTTTTATAAAAATATTTAAACTGTGCCATCCTGAAGTGATCAATAAGTTAAACAATGTTATCATCCTAACAGATCAACACTCACCAGTCATACCTTCCATATGATACATTTTTCCCGTATTTAATATGTTTTTTTTTGTATGTTTTTTTTATACAGCCCATAAAAATAAGTGGGACAAATCCGAAATAGTGCAGAGTGTCAAATACTTAGGCATAATAATATCAGAAGGAAGATGCGCCACAGAAATGAAAAGCAGAATAGCACAGGCCAAAGTAGTATATTAGAAAATGAAAAACATCTTGTACAACAAATCAATGTCAGTAGAAATGAGAAAGAGAGTTCATCTGTTTAGAGCCAGTTCTGACCAATGGAAACAAATCATGGACAGTAGACAAATAAATAAAAGGATGATTAGAGGCCACAGAGATTGGATTTCTCAGAAGAATGTTGAAAGTTCCTTGGGTGGTAAAAAAGACCAACGAGGAAATTCTCAAAGAACCCAACACAAAAAAAAGTTAGCTCTTAAAAAAAACAGAAAGAAACAATCAACATTTTTGGGCACATCAAGAGAAGAGGAAAGTTGGAATATTTGGTTACAACTAGCAAAATAAAAGGAAAGAGAGATCAAAGAGAGAAGATACAGATATCTTGGTGTTGTGGCATGGAAAGCAGTCAACAGCAGAATTGATACGATGCACTGTGGACAGAAAATTGTGGAAGGACATGATCACCAACGCCAACCAGTAATGTTACAATGGATCCCAGGACATTTCAAAACACCAGAAAATGACAAGGCAGATACATTAGCTAAGAGAGGATCCAATTAGACACAATTTAACACCAACATCTCATTAAACACAGCCAAACAAATCATAAACTCCAACAGTAGAGAAGATTGGCTGAATAAATGGGCCACAGGAAAACAGAGAAAACTTTTTAAATGAGCAAGACTGAGTGGAAAGTTCATCATTATAATAATAAATAATAATTATGGAAGGCCCTGTTATCACTGCAAAAGAATTAAAATCCATAATTGCTCAACAATATAATACTATGAATCAACAAATTAAATGATGAGGCAAAGGATTAATTCTATCTACAAACAAATAAAAGACAAAGGCATGTTTACAACACTCAGGAAAAGGATGACGTCATGGGACGCACCAAAATGGCAGCTTATTTATATTCGAGCTATGGACTAAGCAATGTTTACATTGAACACCACGATATATGTTATTGCAGCGAGTTGGCAGATTTTTGAAAATGTTTTCAAGGGTTTGAACATAAATGTTTGTTCACAGTTCGTTAACCTTCGCTGTAGATAAAGTCGTTAATTCGATGGCTTCGTTTCAGACGTTTGTGACCTTGGTAGCTAATGACCTAACTTGTGCAAACGGATGGCATTGGCAAGGATCATTTTGAATCTATGAAGTGGGCTCATTTTGTGTTTAACTCAAAAGCATATAATGATTCGCTTCCAGAGGTTTATTATGTAAACAAAGCAGTTTTGTCATTGCAAGTGAATAATGTCCACACCTATAATTGGTCAGGATTGTGTAGCAGCAGCAGCTTTATAGCGAACACAGAAAACATCATAGGATTGTGCTGTTCTGGTACAGCATTGCCATGCTACCCTAGAATTGCCTTTAATGGGATTATGTGACCACAAACCATTCTCCATGTGTGTGCCACATATTTACACCCCAGAAAGAAATACTGAATATAACAACATCATGTGCCGTCTGTGATATTAATGACCACAGACCAGGAGCCTCCAGTATGATTGATACAACTGTTGCACCAAGCATTTCATCAGCAGAGCCACCATATCTATGGAATGTTAATCTGACATTGTTCTTGAATGATGTCCAAGTTAATGAGACATCAGAATCGTGTGGCAGCAGCTACAAGAAGGGAGCGGAGAACATCAAGTTCTGCTGCTATAAAGGAGACTTGCCTTGCTATCCCAGAATTGCCTTAAATGGGATCACTGTAGTTGAAAACTTCTCCTCTTGTGTAAACTACACATTCACATCTAAGAGTGAATCAGTGAAGGTCACAAAATCATATTCTCTCTGTGGTTTTACTAACTACAGGTCATGTGGCTTCTGTTGGATTGGAAATGATAACTTACCACCACTGTGTGTCTATATGTTTGGAATTGGAGTCATCAATGATGGCCTAACATCATCAAGTGCTATGACGATCATCATTTTCGGGAGGACGTGAACTCCCATGGTATATGGTGGATAGGCGGCAGGAACCATTGAAGCCTATGTCCTAAAAATGTTCCTTCTTGCAGTTTCCTCATATTCCAAGTCCGGCTTGTTGCAGGAGCTACTGAGTTAAGTGCTCTGTGCACACCGTGAGCTGTGTCTCATCCGTTTTGATCCTGCTTCGATATCCCGCTTGTTTACGATGAATGATGATATCGTATGACAGGGAACAGTTGGCTGTGTTCACTTTCTGCGCAGTTTCGCCTTATGTCTTTTGGCGTGTGCTGAGACTGCTACGATTGGGACTACAGTTACCTTTCTTTGTTTTGGAGATGAGTTAGTAATTCGGATGATTCCACTGGCACGGGCGGTTGAGCAATTATGGATTTTAATTTGTTTGCTGTGATACCGAGGCCTTCCATAACCAATAACCAACTCAGGAAAATCCTATAGAGCTACTGAAGTCGAAATATCCATAGAAAAAGTGTCAGCATTTCAGGACCCCATCATCTACACAGATGGTTCTGTATCCTGCAGATAGCGCAGTGGTTGGGGTTTTGTGGCATATTACAATGGCACAGAAGTGGGTAGGGAATCTGGCAATTGTAACACAATTATGTCCAGCATGAAATTGGAGATAAAAGTAGCAATGGTGGTGATAACATGGTTAGTAACACAGAATGTGGATTACGCAGTCTAGGTGATAGACTCATAAAGTATGCTGCAGAAGAAAAAGAGACAGACAGTCTAGGTGATAGACTCATAAAGTTTGCTGCAGAAGAAAAAGAGACAGACAGTCTAGGTGATAGACTCATAAAGTTTGCTGCAGAAGAAAAAGAGACAGACAGTCTAGGTGATAGACTCATAAAGTTTGCTGCAGAAGAAAAAGAGACAGACAGTCTAGGTGATAGACTCATAAAGTTTGCTGCAGAAGAAAAAGAGACAGACAGTCTAGGTGATAGACTCATAAAGTTTGCTGCAGAAGAAAAAGAGACAGACAGTCTAGGTGATAGACTCATAAAGTTTGCTGCAGAAGAAAAAGAGACAGACAGTCTAGGTGATAGACTCATAAAGTATGCTGCAGAAGGAAAAGACAGACAGTCTCTGCGACAGGAGTAGATGCAGCTTTTTAATGGCTCTAAAGTGAGCGCATTAACTTGGGTGTATTGTCCAGAGCATACGGGTGTATACAGCAATGAAATAGCCGAAACTAAAAACTGGCAGATAGCTCTGGCATTGAGTATGGCATTACTCTGAACAAAGAGGACATCGCCAAGTTTGTTCTTCCTTAAGAGAAGAGAAGGAGAATTTGTGGGATAATGATGTTTACATTGAGAAACTGAAGAATCTAAAGGTGGGAAATGGGTCTGGTCAATACAGAGTGATTCGCAGTAAAAGCCAATGTCTCTACAATCAACACCTTACAGGAACAATCAGTCTGTATATGCTTCAAGAAATGTTGAGATGGACAGTGGAATGGGTATGGGGATGCTCTGACTGCAATGAAACTCTGATTCCATGAATAAAATAGGAAAAGCCCACAAACAACATAAGACAGAGTACAGTAAACGTCGCCTATGAAGTTTGCATTCGTAATAAATATTTATTTATTATTATTATCTGCATTAATTTATTATTTTCATTAATTCTACCTTTAACAATAAAACGGAACTGAAGCCACCCCAAGATGTGACTTTATCTTATTAACTCTTTCTGTATGGAAGCTTTTTATCGACGCAACGGAAGAGATTTCAGAGACAAAATTGTTCATGGTTTTAAGAATCAATCTACATATTTATCTAACATATAACATAATATATATGAATGTTTAGATAATTGAACAAGGTATTAGATTTCACCAATATTCGGATGATACAAGACATGTAAAAAGAATATGGTTTGATGGCATTCACACTAATCAAATTGAGCATGTCGCACTATGCGGCGAAATGTACGCTGCCGAAATCGGCATGGCGCACAGTGTGGCGAAACGTACGGAAAGAGTTAATGGGAGACCTTAACACTGAAGATGTACTGATCAGCGAATAGGGTATTGGCTTCAATCTCGATTAATGACTTCAAGGCTCACCCATTTTATTTGATACCAAATTTTTCAAGAAAAGAAAGACAGCATTTGTGAAATACCAATAACATTACTAAAAAATATGTAGTTGGTAAAAAAAATTGTTAATGATAGCACCATATTCCCTATCCTACATGAGTTGTGACAGGAGTCTTTCTTTTGTAACACAAAGGAAGTGGGATAAGAGAGTGCACAAAGAGAAAACTATGAGGAAATGTTGAACTAACATAGTAATGAGTATGAAATTAAAGTGACATAACATAGTTAGACATATAGTTTATTACTGTGAAGAAAAATGTGAGTGAGGTTTGAACTAATCATGAGATGACAGCTTCTTTCTTGCTTAGTTATTTATTTGTAAAAATGTGGATGAAATTGGGTGTGTCTGAATTGATTTGGTACCACTTTTGAGATGTTGATGCTAAATGTGTACCCTAAACTAAATATTGATGCATTGCGCTATTGTTTTTTGTTTATTTATTCTATCGTCAGTTAAATACAAAAAAATTCTTTGTGCAAATGAAAAATTATGCATTTTATTATTATTTTTTTTTTTGCAATGTAAATATTTATCCTCATTCCAAATAAGCAATAATTTCTAATAAGAGAATCAGTCCTGTTTGGATATTTAGAGTAAATGTACAGACCTAAGGTTAAGTAAAGTAGAATAAAACTTAGATCAATGTCACCAAGTTAGTACAAGTAAACAAAATCAACAGAATGGTATATGTGTCTATTAAAAAGATAAAGAAAATGATTGCATTTAAATATTTACAAAACAAAAAATGTGGTAGTAACTAGAGAAAGTTGCAATTCATTCAGACACACAAATTCTAACAAATATTGTAACCAGTAAAGAGATAATTTAATCAAATGAATTTGAAGTGAGTAAATAATATTTGTTTTCAGCAAGAGTAATTTTTAACAAATGAAGAAATCTTGCAACACTGTTTCATGTCAAATTCTCAATAAAGACATATATATATATATATGGCATTAATTCCACTTCTGGGGTCACCCTGTGGAACTGATATAACCAGAGGATAATGGCAACTTGTCTCGTGCAGTCACCTACAAGTTTTTTCTGTCAAAGTTCATTATTTCTTCCCTAGGAATATCCTTTTGACTTTGCTATGAATGAAAGCCACATTCTCCTGGTTTGGAGCAAGAGAAGTTATCAACTCAGCTACACACCTACTTTCTTCAACAAAGACTAAACTTACAAAATGTTTAAGGGTAGCAATATAGGTGTTGGGGGGGGGGGGGCACCGTGCATCATATAAATTCTGTTGTTGACTTTGTGTCCTGATCTACAGTTACTCACTCAGTGGTTAAACAAACTTTGTGTCCTGATCTACAGTTACTCACTCAGTGGTTAAACAAACTTTGTGTCCTGATCTATAGTTACTCACTCAGTGGTTAAACAAACTTTGTGTCCTGGTCTATAGTTACTCAGTGGTTAAACAAACTTTGTGTCCTGGTCTATAGTTACTCACTCAGTGGTTAAACACTTTGTGTCCTGGTCTATAGTTACTCAGTGGACACTTTGTGTCCTGGTCTATAGTTACTCACTCAGTGGTTAAACACACTTTGTGTCCTGATCTACAGTTACTCACTCAGTGGTTAAACAAACTTTGTGTCCTGATCTATAGTTACTCACTCAGTGGTTAAACAAACTTTGTGTCCTGATCTATAGTTACTCACTCAGTGGTTAAACAAACTTTGTGTCCTGGTCTATAGTTACTCACTCAGTGGTTAAACAAACTTTGTGTCCTGGTCTATAGTTACTCAGTGGACACTTTGTGTCCTGGTCTATAGTTACTCACTCAGTGGTTAAAGAAACTTTGTGTCCTGATCTATAGTTACTCACTCAGTGGTTAAACAAACTTTGTGTCCTGATCTATAGTTACTCACTCAGTGGTTAAACAAACTTTGTGTCCTGATCTATAGTTACTCACTCAGTGGTTAAACAAACTTTGTGTCCTGGTCTATAGTTACTCACTCAGTGGTTAAACAAACTGTGTGTCCTGATCTATAGTTACTCACTCAGTGGTTAAACACACTTTGTGTCCTGATCTACAGTTACTCACTCAGTGGTTAAAGAAACTTTGTGTCCTGATCTATAGTTACTCACTCAGTGGTTAAACACACTTTGTGTCCTGATCTATAGTTACTCACTCAGTGGTTAAACAGACTTTGTGTCCTGGTCTATAGTTACTCACTCAGTGGTTAAACAAACTTTGTGTCCTGGTCTATAGTTACTCACTCAGTGGTTAAACAAACTTTGTGTCCTGGTCTATAGTTACTCAGTGGACACTTTGTGTCCTGGTCTATAGTTACTCACTCAGTGGTTAAACACACTTTGTGTCCTGATCTACAGTTACTCACTCAGTGGTTAAACAAACTTTGTGTCCTGATCTATAGTTACTCACTCAGTGGTTAAACAAACTTTGTGTCCTGATCTATAGTTACTCACTCAGTGGTTAAACAAACTTTGTGTCCTGATCTATAGTTACTCACTCAGTGGTTAAACAAACTTTGTGTCCTGATCTATAGTTACTCACTCAGTGGTTAAACAAACTTTGTGTCCTGATCTATAGTTACTCACTCAGTGGTTAAACAAACTTTGTGTCCTGGTCTATAGTTACTCAGTGGTTAAACACTTTGTGTCCTGGTCTATAGTTACTCACTCAGTGGTTAAACACACTTTGTGTCCTGATCTACAGTTACTCACTCAGTGGTTAAACACTTTGTGTCCTAATCTACAGTTACTCACTCAGTGGTTAAACAAAATGTGTATCCTGATCTACAGTTACTCACTCAGTGGTTAAACAAACTTTGTGTCCTGATCTACAGTTACTCACTCAGTGGTTAAACAAACTTTGTGTCCTGGTCTATAGTTACTCACTCAGTGGTTAAACACTTTGTGTCCTGGTCTATAGTTACTCAGTGGACACTTTGTGTCCTGGTCTATAGTTACTCACTCAGTGGTTAAACACACTTTGTGTCCTGATCTACAGTTACTCACTCAGTGGTTAAACAAACTTTGTGTCCTGATCTATAGTTACTCACTCAGTGGTTAAACAAACTTTGTGTCCTGATCTATAGTTACTCACTCAGTGGTTAAACAAACTTTGTGTCCTGGTCTATAGTTACTCACTCAGTGGTTAAACAAACTTTGTGTCCTGGTCTATAGTTACTCAGTGGACACTTTGTGTCCTGGTCTATAGTTACTCACTCAGTGGTTAAACACACTTTGTGTCCTGATCTACAGTTACTCACTCAGTGGTTAAAGAAACTTTGTGTCCTGATCTATAGTTACTCACTCAGTGGTTAAACAAACTTTGTGTCCTGATCTATAGTTACTCACTCAGTGGTTAAACAAACTGTGTGTCCTGATCTATAGTTACTCACTCAGTGGTTAAACAAACTTTGTGTCCTGGTCTATAGTTACTCACTCAGTGGTTAAACAAACTTTGTGTCCTGATCTATAGTTACTCACTCAGTGGTTAAACACACTTTGTGTCCTGATCTATAGTTACTCACTCAGTGGTTAAACAGACTTTGTGTCCTGGTCTATAGTTACTCACTCAGTGGTTAAACAAACTTTGTGTCCTGGTCTATAGTTACTCACTCAGTGGTTAAACAAACTTTGTGTCCTGGTCTATAGTTACTCAGTGGACACTTTGTGTCCTGGTCTATAGTTACTCACTCAGTGGTTAAACACACTTTGTGTCCTGATCTACAGTTACTCACTCAGTGGTTAAACAAACTTTGTGTCCTGATCTATAGTTACTCACTCAGTGGTTAAACAAACTTTGTGTCCTGATCTATAGTTACTCACTCAGTGGTTAAACAAACTTTGTGTCCTGATCTATAGTTACTCACTCAGTGGTTAAACAAACTTTGTGTCCTGATCTATAGTTACTCACTCAGTGGTTAAACAAACTTTGTGTCCTGATCTATAGTTACTCACTCAGTGGTTAAACAAACTTTGTGTCCTGGTCTATAGTTACTCAGTGGTTAAACACTTTGTGTCCTGGTCTATAGTTACTCACTCAGTGGTTAAACACACTTTGTGTCCTGATCTACAGTTACTCACTCAGTGGTTAAACACTTTGTGTCCTAATCTACAGTTACTCACTCAGTGGTTAAACAAAATGTGTATCCTGATCTACAGTTACTCACTCAGTGGTTAAACAAACTTTGTGTCCTAATCTACAGTTACTCGCTCAGTGGTTAAACACTTTGTGTCCTAATCTACAGTTACTCACTCAGTGGTTAAACACTTTTTGTCCTAATCTACAGTTACTCACTCAGTGGTTAAGCACTAACAAAATTTGTGTCCTGATCTACAGTTACTCACTCAGTGGTTAAACACACTTTGTGTCCTGATCTACAGTTACTCAGTGGTTAAACAAAATGTGTATCCTGATCTACAGTTACTCAGTGGTTAAACAAAATTGGTGTCCTGATCTACAGTTACTCAGTGGTTAAACAAAATTTGTGTCCTGATCTACAGTTACTCAGTGGTTAAACACTAACAAAATGTGTGTCCTGATCTACAGTTACTCAATGGTTAAACAAAATGTGTGTCCTGATCTACAGTTACTCACTCAGTGGTTAAACAAAATTTGTGTCCTGATCTACAGTTACTCAGTGGTTAAACACTAACAAAATGTGTGTCCTGATCTACAGTTACTCAGTGGTTGAAAATATTTTGTTTCCTCACCTATCTACCTTTTTGTACTATGCTTGATTCCAAATTTCAACTATCAATAGATTACTGTCCTCATCATGCCTGTGAACCTAGAGTGTTGCCCCTAATTTATCTTCATATAAGGCATGTGGTGTTATATTTGTTTACCCTTGGTACATTTCTGTGTGCAGTTATCAGCACAGTATCACCACCATCTATAGTGCCAACTGGTATGCTTATGTGTTGCCAAGTGCTTGGAACTCTCTCTCTCTCTCTCTCTCTCTCTCTCTCTGCGTTCAGGACTCAATCAGAGTAAGGATTCCAGACTCTCATATGAAGTCAGCTGTCAGGCTAAGTGTGTTGATTGCCCCCACAGACAGAACATCACAATTAGAGTCTGTCAGATCCACTCTGACTGAACACCCGTTAATACGTTGCACTGTGTTATGTGCCAGTGGCCCAGTGCATCCGAATTTAGCCAGCATTTTATTCGGGTTTGCTTTCCCTAGCCTTTGATTGTCCTTAATCTTCCTGCAAGGCAGCAGATTGTCTTTTCTGTAGGGGGATTCTGCCCTTAGATGGTAGGCCCTCCCAGGTTTACGAGCACCATCTGCCCGAGTCACTAGAGGTGACTAACACAGACATGCACACACAAAGATGTGAGATGTGATTAACACAGACACGAACACACAAAGATGTGAGATGTGACTAACACAGACATACACACACAAAGATATGAGATGTGACTAATACAGACATGCACACAGCGATACGAGGCATGACTAACACTGACACACATCAAGATATATGACACATGACTAACATAAACATGCACATAAAGATATGAGATATAACTAACCCAGACATGCACACACAAAGATATGACATATGACTAACACTGGTATACTTGGAACTTAATTCCCAGCTGCAGTGACATGGCTGGAGAGTAGAAGGGGTGGGGGTTTTCATCCAGCCTGTGAAAATTGGTACCAGAGATTTACTACAAGAAAGTTAAGCAGTTACCATGACCCACAAATGTGCACATAGTCATGGATAAATGTGGGTGCTAATGCCATATTCCTTGATGTGCCAATTTCTTGATAACATTACTTTTTAAATGTTTACTTTAAGGTTATAGTGATCACCTCAGTCTCTTGTTCTTGTTATAGATTGGTGTTATGTAAGCTCAACTCGGTTCTTCTGTGATTTTGTTCTCTCCCTCACTCTAGCCAAGAAGCTCCACCTTATCTCTTCCTATAGCACAAAGATTCATCATTTAATTCGATAGTAAAGTCATACTCACATTATCAGATACAAGTTCAGATATTATGTTGAAGTTAGATTCAAGCTAGGTAGACTGAGAGAACAGGAAATAATTATAAACTCTGGTATGTACCTGTAAAGTATGATGTCCTTTACCTGAAGTTAAATCTAGCAGCTGTCATCACATTTACAAATCAAACGTTGTCTTGACAGTCCCACAGTTATGCCCCCATGGATGTCAAAAGCAAACATTTCTGGGTTTTAACACACTCCTTGTTTGGTCAGCACTGACTAAAGCACCTGTGAGGATGTTTCAAATTGAATATTGATGTTTAGCTACAGTATCTTTGTCAATTTGTTTGTCTGTTTTCTGCACTAATGAAGCTGTATCTAGTTGATATTCAACTTAAATGTTTGGTAATTGCCATTGCAAGCTTTGAGTCAGTCCATAGGCAAGTTTGCATCCTGTATTTTTATGACAAGGAAGACATTTAACATAAAAAATATGTGCATTTTTAAAAATAAATTATGGTCAGTGACCATGTGAAGATGGTTTTATAATATTTTGAATCATTTATCAGTCAAGAGATTGTAGAAATCATGCAATCAGGTAGCTAACCATAGTCTGTGTGACTAGATATGAATGAACTTGTTCAAACAGACATTTGTAACTGATGCCTGGGTACATGACAGATATTTGCTGGAACAAATACTCTACAGCTGTTATTATATTTGCTCAATTCTCATATTTAGAATATGTATATTTTAATGTCTCAGCCAAACATTTGTTACAATTATTTTATTCATTGTTTTGTTCATGAACATTGGTTTTCTTGCAAAATTCTTGAATTTCTATTCTTTGACATGCTCATAGTGAACAAGTTTTTTTTTTAAAACTTCTCTTTTTCTTTCTGTCTCTCTCTCTCACTCATGGTTACTGTGTGTTATGTGAACTCGCATATCCTGTTTTGGGCAAACATTTTTCCAAACCTACCTGCCAGGTGGTTTTTAAAAAAAGCCATCCATCTTTAAAACCAACCACCGTTCAAGGCCTACAAACCATATCTATCTAGTAAATGCACTCTGCTAAAATGAACTAGAATTTCTTCCTTTATTTATTTTTTTTTTCCATTTTAGCTTTTGTATCTCATCCTTATGAAGTATAAATGTTTCTCTTCTACTGTTTACTTCCTGTGTTTCCACTGTCAAAAATGTAGCAATGTATTTGATATCATGAGATTGTTAGCACCAAACATATTGAGATTCTGCCACTTTATGATCATTTGCTCCAATCATTTCTACTTGTCATTTTATACTTTAAACTCATGTGACATGTCATTCATTTCACTAGAGAGCAAGAGAGAGAGGCATAGACTATACAAAGACAACTGAGATAGACGAGGACATGAGTGACAACTATCATTATATGCATATGATTAGAGAGAATCCTGTTCATTTACTAAGATAGCACCATTTCTTTAAATTTCCAAATAAGTATCTATCAAATATTCCCTTCTCAAGGCAATCCTACATCTCATGCTCACAGTCTGTGTTTAACATGCAACATCAAATGTCTGCTTGTCATTTTGTAAATATTCATGTCTTGTACAGTTTTATCAAATTCAAATAAAAATATTGTTGCTTTTCAACAAGGATAAACCTTTGAAAGCATGTTTATGAATCCTTGAAAGATTCTTGATATATGTTGACCTCTTGCCATTTTGTACTTTGTAATGTGAATTGTTGAAAACGTGTACTGTGTATTATACATTTTTACTTAAAAATAACAAAAATACAATGAAAAAAGGTAGATAATATGAATAAACACTACCTAAATTACCCACATATGTCATTGTATGGAAAATTTTAAAGGGAGAATATAGCAACTACTGGGGGCATATAACATTTATATCATGCATATTTTTTTTTTTTTTGCAATATTTCTCCTAGAACAAAGTTAAAATATAACTACTTACTTTCATCAAGTTATGTTCATGGCAGTTGAACATTAACAAATGCAAAAATGTCTGCTTCTTTTTGCACTAAACTTCAAAAAGTAAAGTTTATACCTTCATTGAAACAACAACAAACTTTCTCAAATAACACAAAAACCCTCTCTGGTACCAACATCTTCCTGTGTGGTCAGGAGATTGAGAAAGAGATTGGAGTACTAATAGATACTAATTGATTGTAATAATGGTCCATGGGGTACTAATTGATTGTAATAATGGTCCATGGAGTATGAATACCTCTGCCAAAGCCTGACAAAGACCATACAAAAATAAAAGGCTATTGCATAATTACCATGCAAAACATTTTTGAACAGACTGTGTCTTCTTCCACCAACCCTCGAAGGGAACCGTCTAAGCAGAGAGACTTGGGTATATGTTGTGATCTTTGCCCATGATGTATGCGAAGGCTTCCATACAGGCATTGAAACCTTTGCTGCTGTAATTGACCTAGAGTCAGGCTTGAGGATGTATACAACAGAGTATCTCAAGATTTCCTGATGTCTCACCTTCTCAAGATCAGCCCCACCCATTCCTCCTTAATTGGCTTTATGCGACCATTTTCCATCAAAAGGTGGTTTTTAAATGTGGCCATGGACCACAAATCTATGACAATTCACCTTGGCCTTTCACAGGGTTACACTATTATCTCCACTGTTCAACACCAATGCAGAAAGGGTCACAAGTGAGCAAGTCTTAGGACGGGGCAGAATATTATCTTACGCTGAAGATGTTCTGGTGTATCGCCAAAGCAGTGACAGAAAGTTTTGCTGGAGAACATCAGACAGAGCTTGATTATCTGTGTGGTGTTGGCAAGCAAAAACACTTGTCAATGTGACAAAGGCAATGGTGACATGGTTTTCTTTTAATAGTGGCAACAAGTTAACGCCAAATGTGAATCTGTGTTCAGAGGTTTGGGGAGAACTTATGCAGCACGATACCTGGGAGTGTGGTTGAGCCTTGCTTCTAACAAGCATGTAGACCTGGTGGTATGGAAAGCCAGAAGGGGCCTATCTGCAATGAGGCTTATGGCATCTGCACAAATTGAGCATGGACTGGCATTCCTGACTCTCAGCAATATGCAAATAGAACGATTGGCAAAATGAAGCACTGCATATCATCCTTGGATGCACAAAAGAAACCGAGCATTAGAGATGCACTATCTCCTCGATTTTCCCACCATAGCAGACAGAATAAGACTGCCAAGCACGAGCCTACCTTCGAATCAGTGCAGACCCACATAATCCGCTATACCATGAATTTATGGGTACAAAAGGCAGCAGACTAAAAGAGAAAAATCTTGGATGGGGCAGGCTATGGATATTGTTCAGGAGGTGTGTTCAATCGAGGACATAGTAACTGAAAAAGAATGGCTGCAAGTGCCGTTAGAGTGCAGTACATCCTTTCTCATCATCCTAACACTAGATAGAGAATGTAGACAACAAGAGCTATTGGTTGTTGAGGCAGAAGTGCAAGCCATGATTTTCGAGAACTCTACTGATAGTGATGCAGTTATTCACTCAGATGGGTCTGTTATTCCTCATGTACTGAGCTCGTGGGCTTTCATAGCTCATGTTAGAGGCAGAACTGTGAAGGAAAACAGTTGTGCTTTCGCATTGAGTACAAGTAGTTTGACCATGGAAATTATGGCTGTTATAAAAGCATTAGCATGGATTTTGAGACAGCCTTACACATGTGTGTTTCCTCAGGGACTCAATGACTATGCTCAGAAAGATAAAAACTGGCTAAGCTTAACAGCATTGGTTAGAATCTCCATGGAGATTTATTTTAAAAAGTGTCTGCTTCATTTTCATGCTAGAGCACTTGGGTGTAAGAGGTAATGGACATGCTGACAGACTTGCCAGTTTGGCTGATGTTGAGTGTGGAAGAGCGATGGATCATACTGATTTTCTGAATGCCCTTTGGGATGCTGGTAAAAAAATGTCTAAAAAAATTACCCTGAATATGCAGCCATCTGTCGTTAGCCGCTACACATTGATGGATATTCTTCAGAAGAAATCTGAGCAATTATGGACTTGTCCGATGTGCAATGAGGGTGACCTGTCAACCTAACTAAATTAATTTATTGTAATAATAGTCCATGCAGTACAAATGGATACTAACTGTTATGACGGTGAACCATTGATTTCTCACAGATACTAATTGATTGTAATGATGATGGTCCATGAAATACTAATTGTACAAGTAGTTCATGAAGTACTAATGGATACAATTGATTGATCCATGGGGTACTAATGGATACTAATTGATTGTACTAATGGTCCATGAATACTAATGGATACTAATTGATTGTAATGGTGATGGTCCATGAAGTACTAATTTTTACTAATTGATTGTACTAATGGTCATTGAAGTACTAATGGATATTAATTAATTGTAATGGTGACGATCTATGGAGTAATAATGGATACTAATTGATTGTAATGATAATGCTAATTGTTTTATTATCACTTAAAACTGTCATCACACCAATAATTGGAGTAGAAATATGAAAAAGAAAATAGATAAATATAGTTAGTAGACAGTAAGGTCAAAATGGACAAAATAAACTTGTTTATATTATTAGATGATACCACAATAAAATCATCAGAGATGATAGAACAGCTAACAGTAAGCACAGGCAATCTGATTGGGATTTGGATCATTTTTCTCACATGAGAAAGGCTCAATAAAGGACAATTCTGTTAAAGCCAATTCAAGATGGTGACTTTCTGTTAGTCTCAAGGGATGAATTATTTCTAATCAAGCGTTGGTATTTGAATAGTTTACTTCATAACACTTGTTTGGCATATTAAAATGAATAATTATTGTTGTTCATGCAACCAATATCAGACTCTGGACCCAAGAAAATGTATTGAATGATACAATTGTGTCAGTGGCATTGCAGGACAGTAACATTGAGTGCAATTATAGATTGTCATGGAAATGTGTACTCAGAACAGAATCTAGGTATGTCTTCTTACTTTCTGGTGCCTGCATCATTTGTTAACTATATATTTTGTGTGACAGCCAGTTTCTACACTTGAGATCTCAAATTATCATATCAAACTAGAAAGTTAAAATGTTGCGCTATACCTTTAGCTTTACAATAGGAGACTTTGTTCAGTACAATAATCATTGTCAAGATTGTAATTTCTGAATTGAAAATATAAAATTCTAATCAGTAAATTAGAAATTATTAAAGGGCTTTTGTTTTTATTTGTAATTATTCCTTCCATTTGTGCCATGAAAAGCAGCGAGAAGCTGCAGTTTACTATCCTGAGCTTAATTGTTCTAGTTTGCCACTGTTGCTGCAGCTGCTGACCATTGTCTAATTCTGATATTCCAACTGAGAACAGGGCATGTTATGTCTATCAACACACAAACTGATTGAACCCATTGCAGGCTCTACAGTTACCTAATGGAAACAGTAGAACATCTGTTAACCACACTGTGCCCTCCCCACACACTGAATGAACCTGTAATGCCAGTATCTTCCACCACACATTCAACCATTGACAATATAATCTTTTCACCATCCGAACAATTATAAAAGATGAACCTTTTTTAATATAGCGAGTGACCAGCTCACAGCTGAAAGGGATTGAGTTTAACCATATTGTTTCTTTATCTGATTCTTGGTCTTTCTTGAGCCTTGAAGCCAAATTGTTGGTTCTTGTACGCATGAAATGGTAGCTGGTTGTGTTCCATTCACTTTCTTTCTTGTGTTTGCCTGATGACTATTAAATAGTTCTCTTTCTCATCCATCCTTCAAGGGATGCTAAGTAGACATACATACGTTGTGGTTCACTACAAAACTGTTATATTTATGCCTTTCTTACACATACAACTTCAGTGGGGCATTTTTTAAATATAGGGTTACCTCCCCTCTCGATCCTTACTCACTTGGTCAGGAAGATTAGTCAATTCCTGAGGAATTACAAAGTGGTGTAGGAACTCGATGGTTCTGGTTTTCCAGTCTTGATGCAAGCTACGAGTCACTGACTGCTTTCAACTCTGGTACCAACATTCCCTTATGTGCTCAATTCTAATGATATGAAAATCCACTTTTTTTCAATGTGTGCTTGATACAGGGTATGATTCAAACAATTGTTCTGATGTCTTCACTTCCTGTTCTGTCTTTTCTCATGAAAACACCTCTTTGTCATCCACACTTAAAAAGACATTAAGTGGGGATATATGCATTATGCTGTGGTTAGCAATAGAACTGTGATATTTATGCCTTTTGACCCAACACATCCGATTTCAGCATGGAATTTTTGAGTACTGGGAGCCTTCCCTCTAGATCCCTACTCATTTGGCCAAACTAGACTTGGTAAGTCTGTTACAAGAGGTACCATGAAGAGGTGGAGTAAGGTCTGGACAGTTTACCGATTTAGGCACAAGCCATCAGCTGTTTGATTCATTGGCAACTTCAACTCTGTTGCTGTCAGATGCCTTCACCTCTCTTATCAATGTTCTTCTAGTGTCTCTTGATGCTAACCATTTCACTTTTTCCTGTTTTCCATTTGAGGACTTGGTTTTTTTTTTTATTAAATGGTCTACATGAGTCCATCTTTTCTTCATTGCATGGCCATTTCTGCACTGTTGTATGTGTGGTAACTGAAGTATCTTAGTATCTGATAAAATAGAATGTTACGGTAACTGGAATATCTCAGTATCTCTGGTAAACTATGTTTTTGTTGTGTTTACAGTTAAATTAAATATATCAGCATTCTTCTTCTTTATTTTATTTTTATTTTTTTTTTACTGCTGTGGGTGTGAAGAAAGATACAAAGTTCTGATTCTTGCTCTTCTGGCATTCTTATCCACTTGTACTTGTAGACATTGGATCTCACTACCCTGAGAGGTCTAGACATCGGATCTCACTACCCAGAGAGGGCTAGACATCGGATCTCACTACCCAGAGAAGGCTAGACATCGGATCTCACTACCCAGAGAGGGCTAGACATCGTATCTCATTACCCAGAGAGGGCTAGACATCGGATCTCACTACCCAGAGAAGGCTAGACATCGTATCTCATTACCCAGAGAGGGCTAGACATCGGATCTCACTACCCAGAGAAGGCTAGACATCGGATCTCATTACACAGAGAAGGCTAGACATCGTATCTCATTACCCAGAGAAGGCTAGACATCGTATCTCACTACCCAGAGAAGGCTAGACATCGGATCTCACTACCCAGAGAAGGCTAGACATCGTATCTCATTACCCAGAGAAGGCTAGACATCGTATCTCACTACCCAGAGAGGGCCAGACATCGTATCTCACTACCCAGAGAAGGCTAGACATCGTATCTCACTACCCAGAGAAGGCTAGACATCCTAGACATCGGATCTCACTACCCAGAGAAGGCTAGATATCTGTTCTCACTGCCAAGAGATCAGAGAGAATAAAGCCATAAAAAACCCACGGACTTAAAGTGAAGAATATCCACCATCTGTGGCGCGATTCGAACACAGGACTGTTTTGTCCGGACCCCGACGTCTTACGACTTAACCACCAAGCCCCTTTTCTCTCTCTCTCTCTCACTCTCTCAGTTTTTATTTTTCATATCTTCTCTCTTTCTGTAGCTTCATCACTTTATCTTTCTCACTCGCTCTCTCTCTCTCTCTCTCTCTCTCTCTCTCTCTCTCTCTTGATTTGTCTGTTTTCTGCTCCATCGCTTATGTTTCGCTCACTCTGTTCCCCTTAACTTTTTATATTCCCGCATAAGTGCCATCATCTCTCTATCTCTCCTTGTCTCTACTTCTTTCTTGACTGAATAGCCTGAGACTCGTGTGAAGTGAAATATGTGCTTTAAAAAAGTCATGGCAGCAGCTATGAAATCTTCAGGTCTTAGTTTGTAAAGCCAACCTGTCAAGATCTCGCAGTGACACGTGCCATGTCTTATGTTTAGAGAAACTGGGAGAGCAGATATTTGGTCCTCAAGTGAGACATACTTCTCAGCAGCGATTCAACTAACTGCTCCATCCACAACAGATACCTGATCGCTGTCAGCAGGTTTTAGGTCAGTTTGGTTAGAAAGTTAGTTACCCGAGGGCCAAATACAACGACCTGTACGGGTCGCTGGCCATAACATATACATATATTCGGGGTGTTAGTAAAATTACTGTGCAGTGGAAACTACAAGTGGATCTCAAAGTTGAAGGAGCTCTGTTCTATGTTGAACATCCCGAAGATATTAACAAAATTTTTCCGCTAAACGTCTCACGGACTTGCCAAAATGTCATTTTACTTCGTTGGCATATGATGGTATAAATAATGTCGCGGGACACACATGTGAAACCATCCTTGAGATTTGTGGGGGCATGTTAAAAGACACAGCAGCCTACTTAAAGTATTCTTGGAAGAGAAAATACAAGGTAAAAGAGACAGAGGCAGACCAAGACTAACATAGACGAGTAACATCAAAAAATGGACAAGTTAGTCTATGACAATCTGCACCATCAAAGCAAGAGACAGAGAGGAATGGCGCACCATGACAGCCAACCTTCGATGCGGAGACGGCACTCTATGTTCATCATAATGATGTGCAGTGAAAATTTTTGTAAAATTGCGGGAAATGATAGTCTTCTTGTACCTTTCTGCTCCAATGTGGAGTATAGTTCTGCCTCCAACATGTGCCATGAAAGCATCACATCTTCCTCCGCAGTTGTACCTCCAGCATGAACCGTGAAAGCCTACGATCTCCGAACAGACCTATCTGTGTTCCAGATAGCTGGAGTTCAACGATTCCGGGAACTGCGGGTTTTCCCGACATAAAACAGAAGGAGTGACGTGGACCTCATGGTTATCGAAGTCCTGTGTCCTTCCAACTTCCCAGAGGGCATTGGTTGATCGTCGTCAACAACAGCACAGCTAGCCAACTTGTCCGCCATTTCATTCCCCCATACTCCAGCATGTAAACGTACGACCTTACGTAGTTTTGACTTCTGCAATGACTCTACCCATTGCCGACGTACAGATCCCGCCACCACTTTTCGTATCATGCTCATCGAACCACTCAGTATACAGGCGTGCCTATGACGTGTTCGAAGGCTTCCACACACGAGAGGAGACATGTGCTGCTGCTATAGATCTGGAGGATGCATACAACAGATTACCGTGTGAATACCTCATGCATATGCTCCTCAAACTGGCGGTGCACCCCTTCCTCATTAGATGGATCGGTGCAGCACTGTTTCAAAGGAAGGTGATACTCAAATGTGGAAATTGGTCATCCGAGCCAATATATATTTTTCCAGGGCTACCACAAGTCTCACCATTGTCACCAGTTCTATTTGACGTATACACAATAACGATCACGGAACGTGCTCTGGAAGTCTGTTATGCCTCTGTGTTGTGTTGTGCCATTCATGATCTGATGAATGTGCCAGAATGTGGCTAGCAATTTTTCTGAGCACACTTTTTTTTACAGAAATCATCCCACTTGGCATCCTTAGCCTGCGTTGTGCATAGTTTAAAGTGCATCATTTTTTTGTCGACCTCTTCTTCAGACGCTCAGGTTGTGTTCTTCCATTCCTTCTGGCTTTCTGCCATGTCTTGACCGTTAGTCTTTTGTTGTTGTTGTTGTTGTTGTTGCGTTCGCCAGCTTTCAACTCTGACGAAGTCCCTAGAGACTAGGAACTGAATTTTGCGTGTTAATCCATTTTTTCCTGGAAGGCGTGTGCACAGGGGTCCCTCGCCGCACAGGCAGATAACTCCAACTTCGGAGGTACTCATGTTTTTTTCCGTCGATGAGTAACTGACGTTTAAAGCCGGACCTCGCTGCTGAGATCAAGGGTGGTTGTCGCAGAGAGAAATCATAAATAAAAATCCCAACCGGTGTAGCCGAGATTTGAACCCACAACCTCTCTGTCCCGAGGCCGGCGTCTTGCCTCGAGACCAACCAGTCCCCCATGGACTTGGAATATGAGGAAACTGCAAAAAGGAACACTTTTCATGCATAGCCTGCAATGGTTCCTGCCGCCTATCCACCATATACCAGAAGTTCACGTTCTCCCGAAAGTGATGATCGTCATATTTCTTTAAAAATGTATAGCGCATGATGATGTTAGGCCATCGTTTTTGACTCCAATTTCGAACATGTAAACACACAGTTAGTCGTCAGATTATCCCAGTCGCACATCAAACAACAGACCGTAAGATTAGCGTACTGCCGGTCTAGGGATTTACGATGAGCCATTACGATGACTTAGAACACATAACAATGTCGCAAGCACAGCAATGACGCGTACTTTAGATTCTTGATTACTCTAGTGAATGTAGCCTACGACGAACAGAACACGGTGCAAATTCCCTTAAAAGATAAAACTGCGGCTGACTAAGCAGTTCACATTAATGAGAACATATAAATAACTTGCGTCAAGCAAATCCATCAACGGTCATGAACAGCACCAATGTGACGTAAAGCGCAGAACAAGCCTAGACGATGGAAGGTCGCATTCACAACACTTGATTTGTTGAAAATGAAATATTGCCGGCGTACGACATTGTTTTATCGGCGCAGATGTAATAAGTAGATCATCATTTTGACTTTAACGCATAGGAGTGCAATTTAGAACCGAAATTAATCAGACATCGAATGCACTTTCTGCAACGATCGAGAGAACGTGGACTAGATCCGCCATCTTAGAAACGGAAGTCCCCGAATGGGAAATAGACAACAATCTATTCCTCATAAACTCTAGGGAGGACCCCCTAACCTTCTACTTAAGAAGATGGAAAACAGCTTCCTCTCCCGACCTAGCATTTGCAACTGGAGATATATCTATCAAAATAACCAGAAAAGTGCTGAACCAACTTGGAGATAGTGACCATAGACCAGTCAAACTTTCAGTGGCTCGTGCTCACAAACAAGAGTTGCAAATACCTCTTCCCCGCTGGAACTATAAGAGAGCAGATTGGGCAAAGTTTGCAAGGCTCACTGATGCATATACTACGCCTATCAACACCCACGAAAAGCAGGTCAATAATATGATAGCGCGGTTAACAAATGGAATCCTGTGAGCTGCTAAAGAATCCATTCCTAGAGGAGCAAGAAGAAACTATAAGCCATACTGGAGCAAGGAAATACAAAGATTAGAAGAGGAACTGGACTCTGCCAGAGAACTAGCTGAAACATCACACAGTACAGAGAGCAACATTGCCTACAAAGCAGCCTCGGCCAAATACAGACGTCAGGTCATGATATCAGTAATACAGAGCTGGATAGACAAAACAGAGAGCCTTAATCTAGACAAAAATGATCATAAACTATGGAAACTTGTGAAAGCTCTGAGCGACGAAAACAACTGCTGACCTCCAATATCATTAGCACACAATCAGAACATCCTCACAGGCAAAAGGGAAGCAAATCTACTGATAGAGACTTACACAAACATTAGTAGAACAAACATTCCAATAGACAAACAGAAAGCTGCAAGGCGGGAAAACCAAGATGCAAAACAAATGCATTTAGCACCAGAAGAGCATCAGACGACCATCTTTACCCCAACTGAATTAGATGTTGCCCTCAAAGGATTGAAGCTCAAAAGTTCCCCTGGTAAAGATGGAATCTCCAACGAAATGCTCCTTAATCTGGGACAGAAAGCCAAGAGTCTTCTAAGGATAATAAATGCTAGCTGGAAGAGAGGTCATGTGCCGGCAGTCTGGAAAGAAGCTATAATGGTGCACATCCTCAAGCGTGGAAAAGACTCACTAGACCCAAGTAGCTATACACCAATTAGCCTACTGAGCTGCCTGAGTAAACTCATGGAAAGGCTGGTTAACAGAAGACTTATGTAGCATTTGGAGACAAAACAACAAATCATACCACCACACAGTGGCTTCCGTCAGCACAGATCAACTGAAGACCTGGTCACCTACATTGCACAGGAAATAGAGGATGCTCTACAAGAAAACAAACACACACTAGCAGTGTGGGTCGACATGGAGAAGGCTTTTGATAGGGTCTGGTGAGAGGGTTTAAAGAACAAGCTTTTTAGACTTGACATCCAGGGTCGTTTATTCAATTGGGTCTCTCAATACCTTCAGGATAGAACGGCCAGAGTACAAGTACAAGGTCAACTAAGTAAGAAGGTCTCTATCGAACAAGGTGTCCCACAAGGCGGAGTCTTGTCCCCAACACTCTTTTTAATTTTCATAAATGACATGGTAATGGACATTCCACACAGAATACACTCAGCAATATACACAGATGATCTGGCGTTATGGGCTCGCGAGGAAAGTATGTAGGTGGCTGGACCCAGGATGCAAGATGCCCTAGGTGAACTTGAAAAATGGACGAAAACCTGGTTCTTACCAATCAACGAAAAAAAACCACATATACAATTTTCAGCCTATCAAGAAACACACTCTCTGCAAACTTGAAGATAAAAGACCATATACTCCCTATTGACCAAAACCCAACATATCTTGGCGTCACCATGAATCTCAGAATGACTTGGAAAAATCAGATAGAGCAAGGAAAAAAGCCAGAAAACGAACTGATATTATGAAGAAATTGGCAGGAACGGACTGGGGAGCAGACAGCAATATTTTGAAAAGACTATACGTAGGAAGAGTCAGACCATTTCTAGAGTATGGAGTCACAGCCTAGGCTATGGCTTCCAAATCACACCTTAGCAAAATGAACAGAACACAGAACCAAGCTGCCCGTATCATCACTGGTGCCATGAAATCTACACCTATCAAGACTCTAGAAACAGCATCAGGTCTACAACCCTTAGATGACAGACGGCTCACTAAAGTATTGCAACAAGCGGATAAATATAAAAGGCTCCTTAGCCAACCCATGCACCAAAGAATAACTGGTTCCGGAATTGTACGACTATTGGTTATTGGTTATGGAAGGCCTCGGTTTCACAGCAAACGAATTAAAATCCATAATTGCTCAACCGCCCGTGCCAGTGGAATCATCCGAATTACTAACTCATCTCCCAAACAAAGAAAGGTAACTGTAGTCCCCATCGTAGCAGTCTCAGCACACGCCAAAAGACATAAGGCGAAACCGCGCAGAAAGTGAACACAGCCAACTGTTCCCTGTCATACGATATCATCATTCATCGTAAACAAGCGGGATATCGAAGCAGGATCAAAACGGATGAGACACACAGCTCACGGTGTGCACAGAGCACTTAACTCAGTAGCTCCTGCAACAAGCCGGACTTGGAATATGAGGAAACTGCAAGAAGGAACACTTTTCAGACATAGCCTTCAATGGTTCCTGCCGCCTATCCACCATATACCATGGGAATTTACGTCCTCCCGAAAATGATGATCGTCATAGCACTTGATGATGTTAGGCCGTCATTGATGACTCCAATTCCAAACATATAGACACACAGTGGTGGTAAGTTATCATTTCCAATCCAACAGAAGCCACATGACCTGTAGTTAGTAAAACCACAGAGAGAATATGATTTTGTGACCTTCACTGATTCACTCTTAGATGTGAATGTGTAGTTTACACAAGAGGAGAAGTTTTCAACTACAGTGATCCCATTTAAGGCAATTCTGGGATAGCAAGGCAAGTCTCCTTTATAGCAGCAGAACTTGATGTTCTCCGCTCCCTTCTTGTAGCTGCCGCCACACGATTCTGATGTCTCATTAACTTGGATATCATTCAAGAACAATGTTAGATTAACATTCCATAGATATGGCTCTACTGATGAAATGCTTGGTGCAACAGTTGTATCAATCATACTGGAGGCTCCTGGTCTGTGGTCATTAATATCACAGACGGCACATGATGTTATAAGATGCATATACTACGCCTGGTACTTTTACTACTTTTAGTAGGCTGTTGTGTCTTTTAACATGGTTGTTTTAAGACTTCATTGTTTGTTTTCTTTTCCTTCCATCCAATTCTACCTATTCTTCTATATATCCACATTTCAAAGGCTTCAATTCTCAGTTCTGTTTTCATGTCTAATGTCCATGTTTCTGCACCATATAGGAATATTGAGAAGATGTAACATTTTACTATTCTTAGTTTTAGCCCTGGTGTTATTTGTTTTGATGTTAGTATGTTCTTCATTTAAATATTTGGGAACTTTCTTAACCTCAGACGGAAGATGTACAAAAGAGGTGAGATGTAGAATGGCTCAGGCAAAAGCAGCTTTCCAAAAAATGAGGAAAATACTATGCAATCCATTTTTAACAATAGAAACAAGAAAAAGAGTTCTTAAATGTTACGTAGAGCCAGTCTTAACATACGGATGCGAATCATGGACAATAGGACAACAGACAAGAAAATCACTGGAGTCTGTAGAAATGTGGTTTTACAGAAGAATGTTGAGAATACCATGGACTACTAAGAAGAGTAATGAAGAGGTTCTGAGAAAGGTCAAAGCAAAAAGAGAGCTAATTTCCAATGTTAGGAAGAGACAATCATCATTCATTTTTGGCCATGTAATGAGAAGAGAACAACTTGAATATATTGTAACAACTGGAAAAATTGAGGGACGAAGAGATAGAGGGAAGCAAATAGAAAAAATAACAGACAGCTTAAGAGAATGGCTTGGCAGAAAGTCAACAACAGAAATGATAAATAGCTGCCGAGATCGAATGTTGTGGAGAGACCTGATTACCTAAGCCACTAGGCCCGGTACTTGATGATGATGTTCTTCATGGCATTAAAATTACTTTTTGCCATTCCTATTGGTTATTGGTTACCATTCCTATTCTTTTGTTTATTATTGGTTTTACCATTCCTATTCTTTTGTTTAAGTCAATTGTACATTTTCCATCACTGGTTATAGTATGTCCAAGGTAGTTGTAGTTCTGAAATGTCTCCAGGTCTATTCCTTCAATTTTGATATCCATTTGTGGGTTTTGAGTATTTTCTTTGTTTATAATCATAGTTTTAGTCTTTTTGATATTCATATCTAGTCCAAATTTGTTGCTTGTAATGTTTATTTCGTTAAGTAATTGTTATAGATCTTTAGGATTTTCTGCTAGCAGTACAGTATATCTTAGGTTATTGATTATCTGTCCATTAATTTGTAGGCCTGGCATCTCTATGATGTTTTTAAAAATTTGCTCAGTGTATAGATTGAACAAGCTTAGTGATAGGATGCATCCCTGTCTTACTCCTCTTTTTATATCAATGGGTGTAGAGTTCTCTTTGTTATATTTTATTATTGCTGTTTGCTCCCAGTAAAATAAAAAAAAGTAAAGTGCCCCGTCATGCCAAGTGGCATATAGGGAATATGGTGTTAGTGACCATTAATTTTACAGACCTTCAGCACATGATTTTGGTGTAATGTGGTCGGTATTACGCCCGTGCCGCTTTACTTTCCCAGAAAAAAATCCAGTACCCATTAGAGGCTGGGTGAACCCAGAAGCCGTCGGTTGGGATCGAACCCTACCTCTTGTCCTTTGTAGTCCAGTTCACTAATCACTGATCTATCGCGGCTCCCTGTTTGCTCCCAGTATAGATTACATATTAGTCGTATGCCCATGTCTTCTAGATGTATCTCTTTTAGGCATTCTATAAGTTGTTTGTGGTGTAGTCTATGAAGCAGGCATATATTGGTTTGTTTACTTCTGTGTATTTTTCGATTAATGTTCTCATGCAGAATATGGTTTCTTTTGTCCCGCTATTTTTCCTAAATCCAAATTGCTGCTCATCTAATTCAGTATTGATTTTATTCTGAATCCTTCCTTGTATAACTTTTAGCAAGATTTTTGTAACATGGCTCATTAGGCTTATTGTTCTAAAGTCACTGCATTCAACTGCACCATTCTTTTTAGGCAATGCAATGAAAGTTGATGTTTTTAGTTCATTTGGTATGTATCCTGCGTTGCATATGTCTGTGATCACTTCAATGCCAAAATCTTCTAGTGCCTGTATCATCTCTATCTGTATGCTGTCAGGTCCTGCTGCATTTGCCTTTTTCCTTGTTTTTATAGCTTTTCTCACCTCAGATTTTATAGCCTGATGTATATTCTATAGCTGGTTTCTTGTTCCTTTGATCCTGAACTAGTTCTGTTATATATTCCTGCCATCTATTTATAATATCCTTATTGTCTGTTAGCATTTTTCCTTTTTTATCTGCAATGCATCCACCTTCTGTGGCTTTTTTTTTTAAAAATTAGTCATTCTCTTTATTTCTGTGTGCATTCCTCTTAAGTCTTGTTTGCTTTCCATAGTTTCTATTTCTATAAATTTATGGCTGAGCCAGTCTTCTTTTGCCATTTTGCGTATTTCATTATCTATTTTATTGTATTGGGCAATGTTCTTAGCTTGTCTCCTTTCGTCCATTTTTTCTAAGATTGTGTTAGTTATCCATTTTTGTTTTTTGTTCTTTTCTCTTTTGGGTAAGGTGTCACAGGTTTCTTGTATGCTTTTCTTTATGCATTGCCATTTGGTTGTTACTTTTTCATCAGGATTTTCTCTTCTGTATTGCTCAATTTCTTCTAGCAGCTTCTGGTATGTGTTCTTTACTTGTATTATATATATAATATAAATAAAAAATATTTTAAAAATTAAAATAAATATTTTTTTTTTAATTGTTAAAAATGTCTACCACAGTTAGTCCAATGTAAAGGATGATACGATTTTATCGAATTGAGGAAATGTTTTATCTTTTAAGTGTGTTCCTTTTATATTGGTCAGGTTAATAATTTATCAATAAATTGCAGGTTCCAAACAGCATTCTTCTTCAAGTTGAATCTCCTCTCCCCTCCATCTCTCTCTCATTTTCCCTATTACACATTCAGTGTTTTATCAAAGTTACGTGACAAAGAATATTTGAATAAATTTAAAGGGTAGCTTATAGTCACACAGCGTAAATAAAATTCTATGAATGCAATAACCTCTATTTCTAAACAACACAATAAAAATAATTAGTTCGTCGGTAAATGAAAGTAAAGTAAAAAATTTTTTTTGAAATATGAGGAAACTACAGTAAGGAACACATCTCAGACTATGCCTCAATGGTTCTTGCCGCCTGTCTGTCATATTGACCAGTGTTCCGGAATATGGAAATTACAAACCATCAGTGAGTTGTGAAGTTCAGTGACACGTAATACCCCTAAAGGTTTACTGGATGCATTCCAGATAGATCTGGCTGAAAAGTCTTGCTATATTATTTTACATACACATTATACATGAAAGTAAAGGTTTATGGCCTTTTATGTCTTTGGAGATGCTTTGAAACAGATAGTTGATCTTCATTTGTAACTACTTTGTCCTGTTGAACAACCTCTCTCATGACTAATTTTAGTAATATTGAAATTATATATCTGGCAGCAGAATGAAAATGGTAGATTTTCTGTTGTAGGGTCTTACTCTTTTTTCTTGTCTTAGTTTCTTCTAACATTGACTGCATTTAATGTTCAAATTTTGTTGTACAGCTACTACTTTA
Organism: Megaustenia siamemsis; assembly: GCA_032433765.1. NCBI lineage: Eukaryota > Metazoa > Mollusca > Gastropoda > Stylommatophora > Ariophantidae > Megaustenia > Megaustenia siamemsis. The sequence goes on from JAVIAB010000124.1 coordinate 75,879,062, forward strand.
AACAAGTCAGAGAATTCAGATACTTTGGCAATATATTGACAGGAGACAGCATAAACAGAGAGATTGAGACTAGAGAGCAAACACTGTCAATAACCAACTGGCTCCGTTTTTAAAACATCCAAAAGTCCCATTAACAGCTAAGAGACAAATGATAGATAGTATTTTCATACCAACTTTATGTTAACAATATCAAACATGGGCATTGAACAAAGCTCGCAGAGAGAAGATCACTACTTGTCAAGTGAGGTGTTAAGGAAGATTACAAAGAATAAAAGATAGATTGAATATGCAAATCTGAGAACAGATCAGAATCAAAGCGTTCCTGGAATATAAATGTACAATTATGTAATATAAAAACATCAAATGGAATAATTTAGACACTTGGTAAGAATGACACCAGATCAAATAACATCAAAAACTTTCTGCCACAAAATATCAGGACAGAGAGCAAGAGGGACCAAGGAAAAGATGGATAGATGGAATAAAAGACAATTGCAAGAACTAAAACATTTCTATCATAACAGCATCCAGATACGCCCAAGAACAACACTACATCTGATAGAAAAGTAACCAAAAAGAAGAAGCAATACAAAATCTACAACCTTCAAATTATATTGTACATTTCTCCTTTCTCCTGTAACACTTCAAGGCAACAGAAGATGGATAAAAGAAAGAATCACTTACATTTCTTCTCTTTATGTTACAATCTGCCAAGAACTAAAATCTGACTCCAAATAAAGAAATGTGACCTACAAAGTACAACATTCATGACACAATTTTGTACATGCTCATTCTTTTATTAATCTGCAGAGCATTAGAAGAAGACAAGCTCAGTATTGTTCAACGTTTCCAGCATTCCTACAAACTCAGTATTGTTCAATGTTTCCAGCATTCCTACAAACTCAGTATTGTTCAATGTTTCCAGCATTCCTACAAGCTCAATATTGTTCAATGTTTCCAGCATTCCTACAAACTCAGTATTGTTCAACGTTTCCAGCATTCCTACAAACTCATTATTGTTCAACATTTCCAGCATTCCTACAAACTCAGTATTGTTCAACGTTTCCAGCATTCCTACAAACTCAGTATTGTTCAACGTTTCCAGCATTCCTACAAGCTTAGTATTGTTCAACGTTTCCAGCATTCCTACAAACTCAGTAATGTTCAACGTTTCCAGCATTCCTACAAGCTCAGTAATGTTCAATGTTTCCAGCATTCCTACAAGCTCAGTATTGTTAAATGTTTCCAGCATTCCTACAAACTCAGTATTGTTCAACGTTTCCAGCATTCCTACTGAGTGGCCGAGACTCCACTTAAATTTTATCAGAATACACAATCACATTCCAGTTCAATGAGCTGAATGTCAGTGTGCAACCAGCCACCATATTCCCTATAGTACAGCCTTGATATTGTTCAAATAACTCAAAATCATAGACTTCAAAATCTATGGAAGTCAAACTTACTACAACCGTACAACTACAACAGTATAACAGAATCTATTGACCTTGCAATGTGTACGAGACCTAGGTAGGCCATTACAACAATTACCTCCTTATTTCCAGGGTAACAAAAGAACTATAACTCAGAAGACGTTATATATTTTTATTGAAACATTAACGTACACGATATAGTATCGGCACAATGGAGAGAATAATCTATGAAGTGAACTAAGAATCACTGCACTGTGACTTTATATACAAAAAAAAAATCTGAACAAAACTGTAAGAGAATTTAATTAACAGCAAAATCATGTTTTTTTTCCGTAACTTATAATGCAAATAACTAAGATATTATGATGTAATTATAATTATATTAATTTAGGGCAATAACTGAAGGAACAATATTATATAGTGCAAATTGCAGTGATGTCGCAAATAATCAGGTTAAAGATCAATCTAAAAGCTCAGTCTTGTCAGGCCTCCTCAAGTTTCAAAGTCCTTGTCCGGTGCTGGTATCTTCCCAATAATAGCAACATGGCAAGGAAGAAAATTATTCATTGGAAACAAAATTCTACAGAAAAATCCTTAAGATAACTTATATAATGACAAAGAGCAATGAAGACATATCAAAAGATTTAAACAATAAAAAAAATTAGCTTATAAACACCATTCGACAGAGGAAATTAAAATACTATGGCCATGTCAAAAGGCACAGTAGGCTGGAAAGAACAATAATGGAAGTCATGGTTCCTGGGCGATGATTCAGGGGCAGACCAAGAAGCAGGTGGTTTCTAGACATCAAGGAGACCTTGTTAGAGACAAGAGATTCTTTCAGATGGGCTGTGGTGAATACAACATTCTGCAAAGGACATGCCACCTGATGATGAATACTGATAAATTTATAACATTATATTCTTTTTTAGTCATTACAATTTTTAAACAAATATATTTATTTCTCATTTGTTAAGAGAAACATAGAAATACAATGGAAACAAATGGCAGTATCAAGGTAGATAATAAGAAATATAGTGAACCACATCCATTAGTATTTGAAATTACCACTTTTAGCTGTTTAGCAAAATTACACAGTGAGAAGGCAAACACATATTTTGATGTAACAAATCTCAATTTTTATTGCAACTCAAATATTTTTTCTCAAAATATAAAGTGTATAAATGGGTTCAGTAATTAGCTGAATATGTTTAATGAACTTTCAGTAAAGAGGACAAACAAATTAATCATTGATATGATAAGATCCACAATTTTCTGAAAGAAATTGAAAACCACGGTTAGGGAATCAGGAGAATGAAGAAGAATTGGTGTCACCGTTTTTAATAATAAATGTCAGAGTTTATTTAAAGAAACAAGGGGAAAGATTGAGTGACAAAATGATTGCTTGGATAAACAGGTATATGGAATGTTTAATGACGTGGCAAGTCGAAAAAAAGCACCTCATGTTGATGTGTTAATGAGATAACAAGGCTTCAAAATAAAGTCAGCCACGGTGGCCAATGCACTTCACACACTGATGTTGATTGTAAGGTTAGCTCCCAGTTGTAGCAAGTTTTTTTTTCTCTGACAAACATGGCCTCAGAGTACATTCAGCCTCTTAAAATGGAGAGAAATCTTTCTCTGGGCAGCTTGGTTTGGTGCTGACCATGCAGTCTATGTTGATGGTCAAGGAAATATAGCATTAACGCCACATTTCACATGTGCTTTAGAGTTGGACCTGGTGAGTAGCTTATTAGAATAAAAATATCATTATTGAACACAGTCATTAGATAGGTCTGTTACATGTGTAGCAGATAAATCGTATAAACATTGTATTAAAAAAAAAAAGCAACATATAAATTGATAAAAATTGTTAAATGCAAATGTTTTCAAATAAATTAAACAAGTTTAAATTTAATGTTTAAGACTAGGTGATTATATTTATTTCAGACATTAATGAGCACATTTTGTCAAGAGAAGCATATATGTTGTTATGAAAATAATTTGTCATGATGTGTTTACAATTTGGTTCTTATGACACAGTTCCTTTTCTGTCTCTGCACCAGAAAAATACACAACAACCACAATGAGATTTTGAGATTCAATGTAAATTATTGACATCTTGTAAAGTGAATATTTCTGAGTATGTTTTGAGATCAGACATCCACATAGTGGCTGATAAAATGCATTTCTGGTGAAATCACACAAGATTGTTAGGAAATATCATATCAACAAAGTTGCTCCTATTCCACAGTTATTAAACAATATCATGCAGTTACAGTGATATTCTCTAGCATCCTTGACCCTAGGTATTAAAGACCATCAACTGTACAATAAAGCAAGACTTCTGCATCTGAACAAGCTTGCATACAAGACTAAATATTCTCCACTCACCTACCCTCTCCTCACAATACATTCTGCCAGCAAGAAGCAATATTGCTGTAAGATATATTTTTCCTCTGCATGTCCATTTCATTCTGCTTACCATTATTGTTCTTTGTTGGTGATAGTTTTTGTTCACTTGTGCAAGTCATTTAATGAGAACTGTGATTAATAACACAACTATTACAAACAAATATTAAATTAATGAAAAATGAAAGTACTCTACTAATTTAAACAAGTATAAATATACTTATGAGCTACAACAAATACATGAAAATATGTACTATTTTGCCACATGATTACTTAGATAAGATTCAAAATTTGATTGAAATTTATGTGTTATGGCTTCAGTGTTAGAAATTGTAAATGCCAAAGAGTAGGGTTTTTTAAAAAGTGTTTGTAATTTTATTTTAAAATTGTACACTTTTTGTTAACAAATGGAATGAGCCCTGATAACAATCAGTGTGACCAGATGTACCAATGTTTGAATACAGTATTATTTTCAAATATTCCGTATTAAAGAATACCAAGATGAAGAAATATAAAGATGTTTGTTTTTATGTTTCTATCTACCTATCTATTGACCTTTCAAGCTGTAGGCGGCCCATAGGGCATAAGCCCAGATACTCTTTCACTTATCTAAATTTTTATTCCGGCAGTTTTCAATCCCTGTAAAAATCTTTTATCAAATCTCGTCATTTGTCTCTGTTCTGTGCAAGCAACTCTATCTCATTGAGGGAGCCGATTCCTGCTGCTCTTGCCTCTCTGATCAACGTTCTTCTCGGTGTCTCTCTGGGTCGACCTCTTTTCCTCTTACCTGATATTTCCCACATGGGGGCTTGTTTTGTTATTCAGTTATTATCTCTCCTCATCACATGTCCAACATATGACCATCATCTTTTCTTGATTACTGAAGATATTAGTGGTTGATTGGCGATTTCTCTAATTTCCTCGTTTGTTTTTAATTCATTCCACGCTATACCAAGTATTTTCCTTAGACATTTATTTTCAAATGCATTCAACTTTTTTTCTATGACTCTTGTTGTTTTCCAGCTTTCACACGCATACGTAAGGGTTGATAGTACGTTTGATTTGAATAATCTAAGTTTTGTGTTTGTGCTGATAGTTTAGTTTTGATTTCCACAACTTTTCAAGGCTTCTGAAAGACATTGCTGCTTTGAAACTGCAATGAAACTTATGAAAATGGATACTGGTGCATTTTTTTTTAATTAAGCATAAATACAAGCCAAGATGTAGTGCTGATTGGTTAGAAGATGGGAAATAATATGCCATCAGAGTTTATGCATTGTAAGTTTTACCATTATAGTTGATGAAGTTGATTTTGTAAGTTCAACTAGATCACGTGAGGTGTGTTAATCAAATTATAAATACTTCATTGATGATGTTTTTTTTGGCCTGATCTAAAGAACTATTCCACAGACACAGCTGTTTGCTTTAATCTGAAAGTAGTACTTTAGTTATAATCATAAAAAACATTGCTACATTTATAAATGAAGATGTCACGAAGAAACTACATTCCACTCATTAATTTTTTACTGGAGTGGTTCAAATTTGTGACACTGATCAAAAATATGAATATTCTAGAACAGCCAATTGTTATTCTATTGATATTTTAGTCCAGTAATGTTTATGAAGAGAAATATTTCAAAATTTGACACTTTCTGGTCTAAAATAATTATATTTTAACCACAAATCATCATCATCATCGAGTGCCGTCTCCGCAACGAAGGTTGGCTACCATGGATCACCATTCCACTCCGTTTCTTGCTTTTGATGGTGCAGGTTGTCATAGATTGACTTGTCCATCTTTTGATGTTACTCGTCCACATTAGTCTTGGTCTGCCTCTTTTACCTTGTATTTTCCCTTCCAATATTACTTTTAGTAGGCTGTTGTGTCTTTTAACATGTCCCAAAAATTTCATTTGTCTTGTCTTAATTGTATTTAGTAATGCTCTTTTTAACAATCAATTTATTTACCACAAACATTGTAACAATTTACGCTACAGCGTCTCTTATGATAATTTTTAACGTGCTACAGCAGAATTATACTGAAGTCATGAATCAGAAAATTCTGATCTGAGAAAATTTACAAACACTAAAATAGACACTTTCAGTAATTTTTAAAATTAAGAAACAGCAATCAGTAGATGAAAGCTTCCTGACGAGACATGAATATAAGCACAAAGCACCTTGAAATACTGAATAAAAGCTTACAGGTAAATTTTGAGAATTTAGAGAAAATGTGGTAACTTTTTGATTGAGTGCCAGAAATATCAAAACAATTTTTGAATAGATGAACTCACCAAACATTTAAAGATTCTCAAAGCAAAATTACTGTTGTTCACTAACTTCTGTAATAATATATATTTTAATACTAAGTAATACAAATTGTGTACAGTGCTGAATCCTTTATAACAATTTTAATGTATTTCCAAGTTTCTGTATTATTGATGTTGGTTTTAATCCATGCAAAGTAAGTGCAAAAAAAAAGCATAGGGAAAAAACCCTTAAAGTACAAGCTAAACTAAGAGCTCAACAATCTAATGTCAAAGGTCAATGATACCATATAATTTCTGTTAACAAAGTCAAATGAGCAATAAAACAGTTGCTTTATCACAACATGTAGCTATTTTGTATTTTCTTAAAACATCCTTTGATTGATAAAAGGCTAAAGATTTTGTGAAGCCAAAAAGTTTAATTATCTTTGGTTGACATACTATATAATTGTTCTTCCAATATTTTTTATAATACTAGGAGCAATACAGAAAGTTATGCATTTTTGCCTTTAATTACTTTAAGCTTCTGCACAAACAAGTATTTCTTTGTTCTTGAAATGAAGTTTAGAGAGTGCGTACTGATCGATGTATAAAGATGAGAATGTTTTCTTATCCCTCACTAAAATGCATTACAAATTAAAACTATATGGATCATCTGAACTTGACACATTCAACAGTAAATAAATTGATTGTTGACACTTAAATATCTAGAACTGTGCTCATGGAGCCAAGGGGTTCCCCGGACGTTATTACCATCATCATAAGGTGATCATAATGCACCAGATCTATTTAAAATACTTGATTCTTTTATGGATGGAAATAGAATTAATTGTGTAGGTGTGTGCACAGATTGAGGCTGTTCAATGACCGGATGCTGTACTTGACTGCAACATTTGATCTGCAAAAAGTCTCCTTTCTGTGTTTGGACTCTGTGCATTATTCATATGGAAGAATTGGCTGCAACTGCTTAGCCCTTAATGAAGTTATTCAGTCAATAATGGAAGCGGTAAATTTTATTAAAATATGACCACTTAAGTGCATGTATTTTGAACACATTTGTATTTATATGGGAAGTGAACATTCTTCCTTGTTTACCATTGCAGCTCCAGTTGGCTTTCATGAGGAAATGTCCTGTACAGGATATATGAACTGAGAAATGAGCTTCATTGCTATCTTGTTGAAGAAAAGCACTCTAGTTTATGAAAGTTTGTGGATGACGACTTTGTTTTGAAGTGGACTTACCATTGTGATATTTTTGAAAAACTAAATTCATTAAATATGCCCCAATCAATGTACTGAAACGCACTTACTGAAGGAGTTTTAATTCCTTTGGCAACTATCTACTTATATGAGACCAGATTTCCAGCATTGGCAGTCATCAAAACCAAATACTGAATACATTTGGACGCCGAGAAAGAGATTGGAATAGCAATGACCAAACTTGTGCCGATTTGAAAAACTAATGAAGATGAAGCAAGTTCTTTCTTCTCATTGACTTTGTTACAGGATAAAAATATCACAATCTAAGTTGATTCAGTTACTTTTTTTAATATACAAGAATGACACTGATTTATTTAATTTATACCTAAAACATCAGTTTGTTTACCTCTGCAATCAATTTAACATGTTAAATATGCTGTTACAATGCTATTAATTAATGCTATGGTTTTTGTTTTTTTTAACATTGTTAATATAAGCTGCTGTGGTGATTTGTGGTTCAGTTAGGACTCAGTTGATTGAAACAGTTTGATGGCTGCTGATCTAGAACTTAAATGCAAAATGATCATGAATGCTTGATGCATATTATATTGTAAAATAAATAGACCATTGACAAATATTAAAAACTAAAAGAGAAGATAGGAAATGATGAGTAATAAGCATTCTGGTAACTTGAAAACAGCAAAACTAAATTGTGATGATATAAATCCCAATAGAGGGAAAACATAGAGACAAATACAAGGTATCTATGAAAATATACCTTGATTTCAGATAGTTATAAAATTAAAATTTTGTGGAATATGTTTACAAATATGGTGACCGCAAAAACATTAGCTCAAGAGTTTTTTCTGTCACACAAAATATGTGCACTCCCCTCCCCCTACCAGAGGGATGCAAAATCCAAGACAAACCAAATCAATGTATAAGAATATTCCAATAAGTTTAGATTTTGTATAAGAATTTTTTTTAAAGTTTTGATTTTATAACTTCATGAAATCAAGGAGTGTTTTTGTAGACAAGATGTATATATAATTTCTGAACACATGCACAAAAGCATAAAACAGTGATATGCTAACAGATACATGAATAATAAAAATAACTAGATAAGTAAAAACTATCTTCACAGCATTTATTCCATTTCTGGAGTAGTCGGCAGGGACTTATAGAACTGGAAAATAATTGGCGCTAGTCCAGTGCAGTTACCACTAGGTATTCAGGTTTGGATTTTCCATTTTAATTCTGACAGAAAATACTTCAAACTCTACTGTGATTCAAACCCATGTTCTCATGATAAGTTAAGAATCAAAATTAAACATAAATAAATTATATATAAGATATCATTGATATGAAAGCCTACCAACATTATCATGAACTAAGAAATTGTGAAAAAGTTATATATATATATATATATATATATTAGTTATATATTGTATGAATATTTGCTTCAGTTATATTCAGAACTGGGCAACAATTCAATTATTTTACAGCTGCACAAACTCACTGGCATATTAAATTGATGCAATTTTGCACTGAGTCAGATTTATATTTTTAAGTTATTCTCGTTGCTTGAAAAACATTGTTCATTGTCAGAGTTGTATCACGCCAGCACACCAAGCAAACCCATAGGTTCTCAGTTGCTTTCAACAAATGACAATATAAAAAAGCAAATTAAATATATATGTATATTTAAATTAAATAACTTTTAAAAAAGCACCTAGTTTCTGCACAATAAATAAAAATAGTATACATTTTTTCCCCTAATAATTATGTTTATCTGGCAATTTTGCTGACACAAATATAATGAACTGGAGTAAAAGTCTTATCTCAACAGTACAGCAATTCTCCCAATTATCAACATCTATCCCACATTACCCCATAAATCATGTGTGGTCTGTAAAAAATGATGGTCACTAACACCATATTCCCTATACGCTACTTATGTTAATTATTTAAGACATTCAGCAAGGTTTAATTATTTCATGAAGGCATTCAGCTGAGTTTAATTATTTTAAAGTTTCAACATTAGAAGAAAAAGTAAAACAGCAGCAAAGACACATGAGTAAACAAATATAAGATACAATTTACTTTAATAAGCTATTTCAAAACAATAGAGGAGTGCTGATCACTTCATATCAAACAATCTTTTGAACTAGATCTTTTAAGCCAAATCTTGCATTTTTAATCATTAAAAAAACACAAATAAGAAATAGAAGTATAATATAATTAATTCAGCTGCTGTAAAAGTAGATATATCATGGTGGTCCAGATAGAAAGATCAAATATCAGAATGACACAAAAATAGCAATAATGAATTTGTACATGATGGATGCAGACATTGTCTCAAAATTTGATACGTTTTCACCAAAGCTCAGTGATCTTTAGATTTTGTGGACCTCTGAAATGTCTATAATTAAACTCGCATAACAACATCTACATTTATGATTTTGTACAAAATTTATGTATTAAGAGAAGTATCTTGTAGAGGGATGAAGATGTGGAACCTTGATCACAACTGTGTATAAATATGTCGTCTAATATTGATGATGTAAGCTCTAGCTGTGAGAATCTGAGAATAGAAGTCAAACCATTAAAACTTGCTTACATGTACAACATCAAATTGTGGAAATAAATGAACCAAGAGAAGACAATTCTGAATAGAAATGGAATACAAATTTTAAAAAGTGACAGGATTATTACTGACAGACACTCAATTACATGCAGAAAAACTTTAGATTTTGGGCATTATAAGGAAGTGATAAAAAGAGAAATCTTTAAATAAAAAGTGATGGTAGTTAACTGAGCACATTACTAATGCAGCAACTCAGTAGCATGGTGTGCTCACTTCTAGGTCAGAATTTTGTCTGTTTTCTTGGGCATCATGGTGAGTGCTGGACTTGGATCGTGGTAATCCTGATGCAAGCAGTCAGCTATGAATTGTTGTTGGTGGTCACTTACAGCCCAGATAGTGTTCATCTTTTTAGACTCACTCATCAAAGTTAAAATCTGTGTCACATTTTCCATTTCACTTTAGAAATGTGAGTATTTGATCAAAGATTTCAGTACTGATGTATTTGATCAAAGAGTATTCAACACAGTAAACAGAGATGGTCTCTACAAGGTGTTAGAAGGCATAGGCTGCCCTCCTAAATTACTTAGGCTGATAATTTCCTTCCATGAAGACATGAATGGCAAAGTCCATTTTGATGGGAGTCCATCAGAGAATTTCAAAGTCAACAAAGGAGTGAAACAGGGATGTGTCCTCGCCCCCACCCTTTTTGGTATATTTTTTGCTGCCCTCCTAAATTACACCTTCGAAAACAGCTCAGGAGATATTTACATTCGCACTAGACCAGATGGCTCACTGTTCAACCTAGCACGACTAAGAGCAAAAACCAAAACAAATGTTGCCCTACTTAAAGAATTTTTATTTGCTGACGATGCAGCCCTAGTCGCTCATAGTGAGGCCACCCTACAGTCGCTGATCAACAACCTGGATAAAGCATGCGACCTTTTTTCACTGTCAATTAATGTTCAGAAGACAGTAATACTAAATCAAGGTGACTTCAAACCTATATCTATTACTCTAAAAGACTGCCCACTAGAATCAGTACAGAAATTTACATATCTTGGATCCACAGTTACGCAAACCATCTCTCTTGATGAAGAAATAAACTGTCGAATTGGTAAGGCAGCTACGACCTTCGGCAAACTCACAAAAAGGGCATGGAACAACACGAAACTAACTCAAAAGACTAAACTCTTAATATATCAAACTTGTGTGCTTAGCACACTACTATATGGATCCGAAACCTGGACAACATACTCAAACCAGGAAAAAAGACTAAATGTCTTCCACATGCGATGTCTCCGCAAAATAATGCACATCAAATGGCAGGACAAAATAACCAACTTAACTGTCCTGCAACGTGTTTATACCCTAACAATCATGTCGATGCTCAGAAGTCGAAGGCTAAGATGGCTGGGGCATGTCCAACGGATGGAAGAAAAACGCATTCCTAGGCAAATACTATATGGCGAGCTAAAACACGGAAAACGACAAATCGGCAGACCTAAACTACGATATAGAGATATCTGCAAATCATCTCTGAAAGACTTCTCCATCTGTGAAAACGACTGGCAACATCTGGCAAGTGATCGCACATCATGGAGAGCACGTATAAGGAACGGTATAACAACATTTGAGACTGTTCTAAGACAGGACTTAGAAGAGAAGAGACTCATGAAAAAGGATGGTAAACCCTGTGGACCAGCGAGCCTGACCTGTTCATTATGTGACCGCGTGTGTTTGTCAAACATTGGTAGAATTAGCCACAAGAGAAGCTGTTCGGCAAAAACAATACCTCAAAAAAATACGCAATAGCCTCCACTAGACCGTCTGACAAGACGAAAAGGGCCATATATACAGTATTGATGTATTTAATCATAGAGTTCAGTACTGATGTATTTGATCATAGAGTTCAGTACTGATGTATTTGAACAAAGAGTTCAGTACTGATGTATTTGATCATAGAGTTCAGTACTGATGTATTTGAACAAAGAGTTCAGTACTGATGTATTTGATCATAGAGTTCAGTACTGATGTATTTGAACAAAGAGTTCAGTACTGATGTATTTGATCATAGAGTTCAGTACTGATGTATTTGAACAAAGAGTTCAGTACTGATGTATTTGATCATAGAGCTCAGTACTGATGTATTTGATCAAAGAGTACAGTATTGATGTATTTAATCATAGAGTTCAGTATTGATGTATTTAATCATAGAGTTCAGTACTGATGTATTTGATCATAGAGTTCAGTACTGATGTATTTGATCTTAGAGTTCAGTTTTGGTGTATTTGATCTTAGAGTTCAGTATTGATGTATTTGATCATAGAGTTCAGTATTGATGTATTTGATCATAGAGTTCAGTACTGATGTATTTGATCAAAGAGTTCAGTACTGATGTATTTGATCAAAGAGTTCAGTACTGATGTATTTGATCATAGAGCTCAGTACTGATGTATTTGATCATAGAGCTCAGTACTGATGTATTTGATCATAGAGCTCAGTACTGATGTATTTGATCACAGAGTTCAGTACTGATGTATTTGAACATAGAGTTCAGTACTGATGTATTTGATCATAGAGTTCAGTACTGATGTATTTGATCATAGAGTTCAGTATTGATATATTTGACCATAGAGTTCAGTACTGATGTATTTGATCATAGAGTTCAGTACTGATGTATTTGATCATAGAGTTCAGTACTGATGTATTTGACCAAAGAGTTCAGTACTGGTGTATTTGACCATAGAGTTCAGTACTGGTGTATTTGACCATAGAGTTCAGTAATGACGTATTTGACCATAGAGTTCAGTACTGATGTATTTGACCATAGAGTTCAGTATTGATGTATTTGACCATAGAGTTCAGTATTGACGTATTTGACCATAGAGTTCAGTAATGACGTATTTGACCATAGAGTTCAGTACTGGTGTATTTGACCATAGAGTTCAGTATTGACGTATTTGACCATAGAGTTCAGTATTGACGTATTTGACCATAGAGTTCAGTACTGAATATCTTTGTAAGAGAGTGCACTCTCATTCTTACATTCATTGTTTAGCCTCTTAAGTTCACAATTTATTTTCCATGACAACACATTGTTTGTATCAGGTGAATGTAGTTTCCACTACAACTGCTAAATGGCCCAACTAATTTTTCCAATACGATACCTGGTATATAGTGTTGGCGAGTATATTTAGTACTGTGCCTGCATTTAGCCCAAAAATGGTTTGTGGTGGTATCAGAACACATGTTATTAAGGGTTACATTTGTTTCTATTCAATTCTCAGAAGTGGAAGATTGAATAAAGTGATTGCATTACCCATAAATGGGTATATGACCATTAAAATTAATGGGCACAAGTACTACATTCAGCACACAGAAAACATTTACTTTTTAAAATGTCACATTCAACTATAGCCCCGTTTAGAGGCTGAAGAACTGAACAATTATAAAAGATAATAAACGATAAAACAGAATAGGGAAAAGGTTTAATCAATGAATGTAAGAATGAGAGTGCATGCTTCCTAGAAGGAAACTCTATGATTAAATATATACTAAAGTGAAATGAAGGACTACATGACAGATTATAGCTTTGATGAATGAATCTAAGAAGATGAACACTACCTGGGCTATAAGTGATCAACAACTCATGCCCCTGGAAAGAGACTGGTCAGTCAAGCACCCAGGCAAGCAGAAACTGAAGAGGGAAGGTAACCACTACTAACAAATGTCATGCTGAAGTCACATACCATGAATACCAATGTCACTAACCTGCAGAGAGCATTAGAAAATGTCATAATCATAGAATTGGAGCGAATGAGAACTTGTCTGACAGAGTACAGAGTGCTGCTCCTAGAGTCCAGCTCACTTCTCGTCCCAACAGCTGAGTTTCAACCTAGCAGCAAATCATAAGAAACGTATTTAAAATTTCAATTTTCATTCAATCTCTCAAATTTTTTTGTGTTAGAATGTTTGAAAAGTTCAGTTAGAGTAGAGATCTTTATACAAATTGGAAGCACCATTTACAAATAATACATTGAAAACAATAGTAGAAAAATGTATGCAAATTACAAGCAATAAGAGAGCACAACAGTTTTTTTTCTTTTTGGGAAACTATTACTGCGTCCTTTCCACAAGATATGTTGCATACATTTTTTGCAAAAGAAGTATTGCAGAGCACTTTCATTCTTTTCTAATTTGGCAAATGATGTGCCCTATTCTGCATACCTGTAAATAAATTGAATAAAATAGCCCCCAAATCGCAGATCATAGTGGTAACCTATTTTCGAGAAAGGTGGACAGGGATATGTTATGGTTGTAGTCCTGAGAATGGAATCCCAGGTCTGACAAAGACGGGGTGTGTTGATCTAATCATCTTTGCAGAACCCAGAATATTACAGGACACACCTGCGAAAATGGTCACTACTGAAAACAAATGCACTTGGGTAGAAACTATTGGAAGAGGGTGGGCCATAAAATACTAACCTCATGATGGAATGAAATGACAGCTTCTAGGACTCACCACAGAAGTAGATGCTTTTACTAACCTGAAGAGTAAGGGAAAGCAAAGTAAAGAAACTGGGAAAAAAAACCCACCCCTCTCAGTGGCCCACTGGAATGCAGAAGGTGTCAGAGGAAATAAGCCTGAACTATAGAACTGCCTTAAAAATAACATCATTAACATCATATCCATTCAAGAAACACAATAGAGCAACAGCAATTTTTCCTAAGTAGGTTAAGAAGTATTTAATCAGGACAGAGGAAACAAATACAAGGGTGGAGACACTTATCAATTACACAGATGGAGACCTCCAGCTCACAACCAGAAGTATCAATGCAGGGAGTGCTGGAAGGAAGTGATCATAAACGCCAGTCATCCTGCACATCCTAAATAACACAGAAAGCTGATGGCACAAAACCCAAACAGATACAACTAAACTATAGAGACTAACCAAAAGCATGATGGCACAAAACCCAAACAGACACAACTAAACTATGGAGACTAACCAAAAGCATGAGGACACAGAACCCAAACAGACATAACTAAACTATAGAGACTAACCAAAAGCATGATGGCACAAAACCCAAACAGACACAACTAAACTATAGAGACTAACCAAAAGCATGATAGCACATAACCCAAACAGACACAACTAAACTATAGAGACTAACCAAAAGCATGATAGCACATAACCCAAACAGACACAACTAAACTATAGAGACTAACCAAAAGCATGATGGCACAAAACCCAAATGCACAAAAACAGTCCTTAAGGGGCATGGCAGGCATGAATGATAGCAGCAAATATTTTGGCAGACAACAAAAAAGAAAGTGCAACAAAGTTAAAAAAAGAAAACAATGAGTAAAGAACAAGATCTCAGCATGGATGTCATTAGTATTCACCAACAAAGAGCTATCAAACACAAACTAAAAAACAAGAAAGCCTCTGGAAAAGATGGAATCCCGAATGAGGTGATAAAAAGTATGGGAAAATAGCCAGGAACAAACTCCCCGAAATTGTAGACCAATCCTGGAATACTGGTAAACTTCCAAATAGTTGGAGAGAAATAATAATCATTCCAATTAGAAAGAAGGAAAAGACCCAAACCACAAGCCCAGCTACTGCCCCATCAGCCTAAGAGGCTCATCTGCCTGAACACAATTATGGAAAAAAATGATAAAACATCTAACTATTGAAACATCTCGAGATGTGGTAACTGCCAATCAGTATTTAGAAAAAATCACAGTACAGAGGACCAATTCATACACCTAACACAAGACATAGAAAATGTGTTTCAAGCAAAGAATAAAGTAATTGCAAACTTTGTTGACCTGACAGATGCATTTGACAAAGTGTGGAAAGAGGGACTACTACTGATGATGAAAAACAGCAAAGTTAAAGGAAAAATGTTTCGCTGGATACAAAGCTTTCTCCAGCACCACACTGCAAGAATAATACTTAAAGGTACACTTAGCCACCACTTCTCACTACAGCAAAGGGTTCCCCAAGGAGGAGTAATCTCTCCCACACTTTTTAACATTTACATAAACGACATAAGAGACAACTTCCCAAACCATATGTCACGAGCCCTCCATGCTGATGACCTGGCTGTTTGGACAGCATCAGAACACTTGCCCACAGCAAGAACTAGGATGCAGGAAACACTCAACAAATAGGAAAATGGGTCAATGATTGGGAAGTAGAAATAAACACAAACAACACAGTCATGACCTGTTTCTCCCTTTCTCACACAAAAGATGGTCTGACACCCCCTTTATGAAGACCCCAGCTGAAGAAATGTTTCACAAAAATTACAAACCCAAAACAGTGAACCTATGTCTACACACATGGATCAGCAGGAGGGGCTATAAAAAATGGGGGTTGGGAAATTTACATCTGATATCCTGACTAGCACAAAAGCTTTCCCAAATGGTAAAGTGGTCAAGGCGTAGAAATGCATGAAATGTGAAGCTGATGGTAAATGAGAAATGGAAAAAAAAAGGAGAAAAAATGGTATGGTCATAGCTTTATGTAAGTAATGAACAACACAAAATCTATTAACGTAGCGGCTCAATAGGCCTTCAGCAGGAACAATAAACATTTTCTCAATTATTGTGTCTTATCATATCTGGCTGGACGACAAGGATTTCCTCCAAGAGGCTGACCTCATATTAAACTTTTTTAGCCGTTGGCTTTATTGGAGTCAATCCTCCAATCTGCCCTCATTAACGTGTCCTCTGCATTTCTCATCTGGTGGCACTCACTCTAACTGCTCCATCTCTGACAAAACTATACTCACCCTCACAACTTAGCTGCTGTAAGGATTCTCAACTGTTACCATTCCATTCTCTGCTCTAATCCCACCACTCGTCTACTTTTTCAACCACACTGCAACACTCTGGTGCTCCCCTATATTTCTTCTGTCGGAGCTGCTAACTTTTATGCCTGGCAATACCATTTCCATCTGCATTACACGGTACCCCAACCCTTTACACATTCTTAGGAAACCCTATTCATGAAACAGGGAGAGAGAAGGGGGAAGAGTGTGTGTTGAGAGTGGGAATAAGGGAGTGAAGGTCAAGGGGAGAGAAGGAGGAATGAAAGAGAGTCATGAAAGTCACGGGGGAGAGTGAGAAAGTGATCACGTCGGGGGCTCACGGGAATTGTCAGAACAAGGTAAAAATGTATGGGAAAGCATGATTGGTTGAAAGAGAGAGAGGTGAGTTGGAGATCATTAGTGGATAGTCATTCGAGAGGAATCGAAGGCTCTGTGTGGACGGTTGGACGTAGGGTAGCAATTTTAAACCGGTACCGTGGGCAGTTGGAGAAGTACACAACCAGTGGTAGGTTAGTTAGTCGCGATGTGTTCGTTGAACAGGAAGGTTAGATTCATGGACAGTTAAACAATGAGTTATGATACTCAGAGCAACAATGAACATTCTAGTTAATTTGTGACATTAACTTCCTTAAAGCTGTAGCCATACCATTTTTTCTCTTCCCAAATGGTAACATCTCATCAAATTTCAGAGCAGAATCAACCACACATCTCTAAGCTACAAAGACCTTCACCTAGTCAGAAAACAAACCACCAGGATAGATCATATTTTTTACAGACTCCAAATCACTTCTAAGTGTCATACAAAACACAACATGCAAACCAAACACTCCAAAATGTATGAAGAGAACAAATGAAACTTTCCAAGAAATCTTCAGCTGTAATCCAGTGGTTGCCATCCCACTGTAGAATTAGCAGAAATGAGAGAACAGATGGGCTATCAAAAACAGGCAGCAAAATGGAAGTTCTGCCACTGTCTTCTACAGAAAGGCGTAAAACATCACATGCAATAAATACCACTCACAATGGAAAACAAGAATGACCCCATACCCCAATTGCAGCAGAGATTCCAGCAAACCACCATCTTTCATCTGAGAACCAGTCACTGTAGACTCCTAAGTTATCTCTACCGTCTTAAAGTGTCCTACACAAATGCCATGCAAAACTAGTATCCAGGACCCTGAACACACACTTAATCTGTGTCCAACCCACAAGGAATCACAGTACCAAATCTGACCAGAGGGTGCTGCATTCAGGCAGAAACTATGGGATAGTCATTACGACCTAGTAAAAGTAATCAAATTCATTCTGGAAATGACTGCAGATCTGACACCAAGAACTAAAGACCAGATGAAAGGCCTTCCCTACCAGGATGGGGCTGGTGCAACAGGTGGAACTGCTGCATGAGCTAAAAAATGCCCATGTGTCCAATGCCGGGATAAGTTGTGCGAGTAAGAGTCACTTTCAAAGCTCTATCCATAGAGGACAACCAAGAAAACAAACCACCGCTGCCTAGCAGTTGTCATAAGAGAAGAAAAGGCTATGGGAGAACACCCAGACAGAAACCACAGTGATTCTGTGGATTCAACAGCACTGGCTGGCATTCACCCTAACAAGCAAGGACAACAACTATGTCAAACCAAGATCCAGCTTGCCGAAAACAGAGTGTTTCAGCAACGATGCAACTTTAGGGAAAAATCAGAGCAAACACACACATATACAAGTATAGACCATGTGACCAGCTCATCTTGTGTTGTGATGTTGTTCATCATAAAACAGTACAGAGTCAAGTTCACATGATCAAAAGACTTGAGCTCTGAAGAAAAAACAAGCATTACATTTAAGATAAAATTACCACCTGCCATTTGCCTCAATATTTGTTTGATTCTCAGTATGGAACTACAGCAGTGTATCCGTGTAATGCTATTGACCAAGCAACCAGGGTTTGAATGTCCCAAGCTGTACCCATGGTTTGCAAAAACTCCTGTATTTCATCTGACATCAGGTAAGATGGGGGACCAGAGTTCATGCTCTTTGAAGGTTGAGAAATGTCACCATCACTACAGAGTTTATGCTGTGGGTGACGTCAATCTTAAGTTTCTAGTCAGTTACCATCTGGGCAGTATGTGATAATGCTATTATGTTGATTTGCTATAATGTTATTACATCTCATGCCTTACCTTTTCACCTTTTAGTTTGGTTTCCAGTCAAAGTCCCTAATTTGTTATCAACAATTTGTAATCATCTACAGCTGACTTTCACAAACTTGGTAGTTTCAGAAACTATCTATCCCTTTGTAAGCTTTTATGAGAATCCATGTTCAAAATGCTTACTTCAACAGTTTATAGTAAACAAGACACAAGAACAAACTAAATCACTGTTAAAATGATGACTTTATTTCAAAGACACGAAGGTCTTGAGCTGCCTTAAATACTACAAAGTTATGATGTTTCCACCTCCCTTCCAGGTCCAAATTACTTGTTATGTAGCCCCTGAACAATTATGCTGTTTGTTTCAGTTATGATGAATAGCATCTTGGTTACTATCATGAAAATAACTGTAACCTTACTAACTTCTCATTAAAGGAGAACAAGGGTGCTCCAAATCATGTATCACACCTTCAGGAATGCTAATCTACAGGAAATACTACAGAAAACAAAGCAGACAGGCAACTCTAACAAAATAAATTCACAGTTTAAAAATGAAGACATTCAAATACTCATTTTATGATGCCAAATATTGATATCTGATGTGGTTGAATTGCCTTTTTGCCATGAATGCAGTACTTCATTGTTTATATTATTGCACCTTCTGGCTACACCAACTTAGATGACATTTATGTTTTAAAGAGTAACATTATTTGTTTACTTAGAAAATAATAATGATATCAGTAAATACCACTTCCCACCCACAACTTCTGCTGATCCTCACTATTGCACTAAATCAAACAACAGTTAAGTCAAAGAAGAACTTACATTCAGTTTTTTATCTGGCTTCAACCCCACCCCAACTGTCAGAAGTGAATGCACATACAAGAGATCTATACATAAAAATGGATGCTTCTGTGAAAAATTTTTTTCATGACAATCTGGAAAAGGGAAAAAAAATTATAAATTGAAATTAATTTTAAATGTAAACATTCATGATTGCAAAATGTTTAACAATGAATGAAAAAGATACATTGAGATGTTTTTAAACAACAACCAATATTTCCTATCATTTCTATCCAAATACACATTCTAAACAGAATGACTTCTTACTTTAACTTTAAAGATAATTATTCCAGACAATCATTGTATATTTATCAAATACTATCCTTACCATGTTCACAGGAAATTTGACAGTACAAACTGATCAACCTAAATTGCAGGATTAGACTACAGCATTACTCTACTGCACCTGCACAACAATGACCACAATGTTAAATTATAAAGAAAAATACAACCCATAGAAATGATTCACTACTGCAAGACCACCAGTAACAATTAAATCATCAAAACTGGTTCACAAAACCAGCAACATGATCCACAGTAATAGCTTCTTACAAACAGTCAAGAAGAAAAAAGCTCAGCTGGTACAGGCATGCTACAAGATGGTCAAGCTCATGAAAGACAAAAGATGGAAACATGAGAAAAACAGACTGATGATGTATGAAAGATGGGATGGAGAAAACATTTAAATAGTTCCAGATATTTTTGCACACAACTAGGAAGAAGGAAGTGAGATCCCAAACAACGCAGTTTGTGTCAGCACAAGGGGGAATCAAGGAAAAAAGCAAGGTAACACTGACATTCTCAGTGCCAAGCCTCCCTATCTTCATCTAATCTTGCTTTCATGGTCACAGGCAACTTGAACAAGCAGACAAAAATCAAATCAACTTTGAGGACAGCACAACAAACTCAATTTTTCAACTTCAAAGTGGACATTGTAATCTGAGTGTACATCTCCACAGACTCTACATTCCTATGATCTCACAGTGAACATGTCAAGGAGGTCTATAACTCTACAACATGTTCAGTAAACAAAATTTGAACTGTGCAGAAACTAATCAAAATCTGGTTTAAAAGAAATGTATAGGGTACATGTGTATTCTTCCTTGCTAATGACCAAATTCATGGATTCAACTCATTTCTCTCTATGTTCTGTTGAGTATTGGAAACTGAACGAAGAAAAATATCCCACCAGTGAAAGAAACCAGAATCAACCATTTCTTACATTTTGTAGCTGCATTATAAAAATCTTGTGGTGTTAACAGATATCTGGTGTAACCATTTCTTACATTTTGTAGCTGCATTATAAAAATCTTGTGGTGTTAACAGATATCTGGTGTAACCATTTCTTACATTTTGTAGCTGCATTATAAAAATCTTGTGGTGTTAACAGATATCTGGTGTAACCATTTCTTACATTTTGTAGCTGCATTATAAAAATCTTGTGGTGTTAACAGATATCTGGTGTAACCATTTCTTACATTTTGTAGCTGCATTATAAAAATCTTGTGGTGTTAACAGATATCTGGTGTAACCATTTCTTACATTTTGTAGCTGCATTATACAAATCTTGTGGTGTTAACAGATATCTGGTGTAACCATTTCTTACATTTTGTAGCTGCATTATACAAATCTTGTGGTGTTAACAGATATCTGGTGTAACCATTTCTTACATTTTGTAGCTGCATTATAAAAATCTTGTGGTGTTAACAGATATCTGGTGTAACCATTTCTTACATTTTGTAGCTGCATTATAAAAATCTTGTGGTGTTAACAGATATCTGGTGTAACCATTTCTTACATTTTGTAGCTGCATTATACAAATCTTGTGGTGTTAACAGATATCTGGTGTAACCATTTCTTACATTTTGTAGCTGCATTATACAAATCTTGTGGTGTTAACAGATATCTGGTGTAACCATTTCTTACATTTTGTAGCTGCATTATACAAATCTTGTGGTGTTAACAGATATCTGGTGTAACCATTTCTTACATTTTGTAGCTGCATTATAAAAATCTTGTGGTGTTAACAGATATCTGTATTCACTCCAGGGAATCAGCTTTGCCCATCTGGCCACGTTGAAAAAGTAAGAGAAAAGATGAATATCACGCTGGCTCATTTCAGAATTCTGAATGAAGTTGGCAGTCAGCACAAATCTATCCACAGCTTCCCGGCATCTGGGCAAAACATATGGTCCTGGATTGTGACCCCTGCAAGAGAGAATTTATTATCCTAACTTCATAGATTATCAGAGAGTGAATATTTTGTTTGACAGTCTCAATCAAAACTAGAAAGGTTTAAATAACTGAACAAGAAAAATAAAAGTTATTAATTCTCAAGTGTGCTAACTCATGCCTTCACAGCAATACAAAACCATGAACAGAGTGTCTTGTCTTTAAGGTTACGTGAGACAGTACAATTTTTCTTTAGGATTAAATGACTTAATGACCTAAGTTAGTTACTTTTATATGAAATGATACTAATAATGACTATAAACGTTTTAAATGCTATTTGTTCATGTTAACATCATGCTGTTGCCATGGCAATCAAGATAAACAGTAGCATTATTGGAACTTAATAATTTTACTGTGTTCTACACATCACAACTGTTCTCAAGTTTGATTCAATTTAAATTTTGCGAGTCTGTGCTTATGCTTAACACATTCCATACCGCTAATAGCAAACTGCAGCTTTTGCAGCCGGCATGCCATGTCCAAAAACTGCAACATGCAGCTTTTAATTTATCGACATTCAATTATTTCCGTTAAACTTTGTAATTCTCTTATTACCTGCTTTTCCACACTTTGTAAATAAAATGTCCCAATGAAACGCGTGTTTTAGATCAAATTTATTTTATTTTACCGATGTTTCAAATTTGTAACAAAAATTCAGTAAAATAGTGTGGCCACAGCTTGTTAAACCCCCTGATAGCAGATGTGTTAATACTGCATTAGTGAGAATGTGTGCTTGCTTGAAGCTGAAATATCTCTATTACTATCTAGCACAAACACAACTCCACAAGCTGAAGACTGAACAAAGTCTGCTTCATTAAATATAAATTATTTTCATTAGACAGGTGAAGAATAGACTTTACAAAAGTAAAGAATGTTTATGCTGATGCATCATTATATATATATATATATATATATATCTCAATACTATCAAAACTTCAAGTATCTGTTTGGCTTCAGTAGATTAAAACGTTGTGTATATTAACTACCATCGGTGGTATATCTAGCTTACAATATAGTGGCTAGTATACTTGCCATCAGTCTGCTTGTAATTACAACCTCATTGCTATCTGGCTTCAGCTACATAACTTCATAGTTCCTCATTACTCTTTTTAGATCATAACTATCTAACTCCTTACTGAATGAACCTCTGTAGATTTCAAAGGTTCAGTTATCTATCTTGCCATTAATGAATTCTGCTAACTGGGAGTCTATCTAAATGTTATCTGACTCTAACCGATCTTTAACATCTCATTGCTAGTTGTTCACTTAAGCATCTCTTAGTGCTAACTATAAACAGACTTCTACAGTTTAATTTCTGCTGACCGAACAGTCTGACTGACTTCCTGCTGCTATACCTGTCGCTATCTCACAGCTATCTGTATGATCTATCTGTCTTGTGACTTTCATTTTATATATGACAGGTCAAGAACCTGGATTCCTTTTCTCATTGACCCCACCATTCTTGTCTTTATTCCTACCGACCCAGAAGTTAGAATTAGAGCAAAAATCTGTGCTAATTCTGAGAATATTTGGCCTGGTCTTGCTTCAACAATGGCCTCTTAATTACAGAGCTTTCTGGGTTTTTTTTAAACCAATATTAACTTAACTATTTTCTGCTTCATGACTTTCACTCCTTGGAAGACACTACTTCTGGTAAATTTTAATTGTCAACTCATGAAAGTTAGAAATTTCTATTTGCTTCTAATTCATTGTTCTTATTGCCAAGGGTGATGCTACATGATTTTAACAATGGTTTCAAGATGCTATTTTGTGACACCATTCTCTCTGCTTTTAGTCTAAAACAAGGCATTGAACATATCTGACCTGTGTTTAGGCTGAGTTAACAAATTTTTAAGAAAGCATGAGGCCATGTTCAGTTAGCCTATTATACTTGTTCTAATGGATTTTTAATTTGTATTCTCCAATGTCCTTTATTTGTGTCAAGTCACAGCGGTTTATAGCTGGGCTAATTTAGTTATAATTTGCCTATCATATTATCTAAATTTGCATGAATCAATATCTACTGTCATAAATCATGTACTGCCATCCTTGGTTATAAAGTAAAAGTAAGTAAAGAGCCCCGTCATGCCAAGTGGTGTATAGGAAATATGGTGTTAGTGATCATAATTTTTACAGACCTTCGGGACATAAATTTTGGGGTAATGTGGTTGGTATTACGCCCGTGCCACTTTACTTTCCCAGAAAAAAATCTGGTACCCATTTAAGGCTGGGTGAACCGGAAGCCGTCGGTTGGGATCGAACCCTACCTCTTGTCCTTTGTAGTTCAGATCACTAACCACTGAGCTATCACGGTTCCCCATCCTTGGTTATACAAAAACATAATTTATTATCATACTTATACATATTGTATACAATTATGCATCCACTTTTACAAAATAAATTTCTGCTAATTTATCGGAATGATTTTATAATTTCTTTTCGTTAGTACTATAATAAATAATGGGTGGAGGCAGTGGTGAGTGAGTGAGAGAGAGTAAGTGAGATAGTAATAATCCCTTAAATATGTGATTCTTACATAATATAAGCAACATTATCTGTATATGTGGTCACAACATGCCAGTACACATTTACATTGAAAAGCAAAAAGCTTTTGTACTTAACTTCAAAAAAGCATTCAACAGTATTCATAGAGATTCTTTGTGGAAAATTCTGAAGCAATATGGCTTACCATCAAAAATCATAAATATTATCAAAGACATGTATGTTGGCTACACATGTGCAGTTCGTACAGAGGAAGAACAGAGCAAATGTTTTCCAATAAAAACTGGCGTTATACAAGGATGTATTTTATAGCTCTTGTTATTGGAGTTGTTATGGACTTCATAATGAAGAAATGCTGCACTGGTAACAAAGGCATCGAATGGATACAAGGAGACCATTTGGAGGACTTCAACTTTGCTGATGACATAGTCCTCATCAGCAGTCAGATAAAACCGATGCAGGAAAACACAAATAAACTATCATTAATAGCCAGCAAAATTGGGCTTGAGATCAATCATGACAAGACTAAAGTCATGAAAAGCTTAATTCCAACAGATGACAGAATATACATATAAAACAAACCAGGGAAAGAGAACGACCACTTTATCTATCTTGGAAGTCACATTGATCGAGAAGGGGATACAAGTAAAGAAATTAGAATCAGAATAGCTAAAGCAGCAATGTCTTTCAGAAGCCTTGAAAAGTTGTGGAAATCAAAACTCATCAGCATAAGCACAAAACTTAGACTATTCAAATCAAATGTACTATCAACCCTTACATATGCGTGTGAGAGCTGGAAAACAACAAGAGACATAGTAACAAAGTTGAACGCATTCGGAAATAAATGTCTAAGGAAAATACTTGGTATAGCATGGAACAAATTCAAAACAAACGAGGAAATTAGAGAAATCGCCAATCAACCACAAATATCTTCAGTAATCAAGAAAAGACGATGGTCATATGTTGGACATGTGATGAGGAGAGATAATAGCTAAATAACAAAGCAAGCCCTCATGTGGAAAACAACAGGTAAGAGGCAAAGAGGCCGACCCAGAGAAACACTGAGAAGAACATTGATGAGAGAGGCAAGAGCAGCAGGAATTTGCTCCCTCAATGAGATAGAGTTGCTTGCACAGAACAGAGACAAATGGAGAAATTTGATAAAAGATCTTTACAAGGATTGAAAACTGCTAGAATAAAAATTTAGATAAGAGAAAGACTATCTGGGTCAATGCCCTATGGCCGGCTACGGCTCAAAAGGTCAATAGATAGATAGACGTGCCAATGCTCAAACGTGTCAATGTTTATGAGATACACTGTTCCTTAAAAATAATTCTACAAAATCTTTTAGTTTTACAAAAACATAAATTGAGGAAAAAAGAAGGAACTACACTAAGATGATAGAAAATATTAATATAGATAGTAAAGAACTGAGGATCATTAAACACATACATTGGAAACAAGAAGCAGCAATTAAAATTGAAAACAAACATGGAAAAAAATCAACAAATGAGACAAGGAATGCAACAAGGATGTGTAATGTCACCAGATCTACTTTCTTTGTTCAGCAAAAATATTTTAAATGTGAACAAGCTTGGCATTAAAGTTTGAGGGGGAGTAACATAAACAACCTCAGGTAGACAGATGACATAGTATTGATAGCAGAAAACCATCAAAATCTACAAAATCTATTACATGAAACTGTGACAGAAAGTGAACAAAAATTCTCGGTCCTCAGCATAAAAAAAACAGAAACCATAATATTATCAAAGAAACCAAATACTAGAATGTATAGGAAATCTAAATTGACAAATCCTGAAACAAGGGCATTGATTCAAATACCTGGGATCAATAATAACATCAGACGGCGGATATACTACATAAATTAGAAGCAGAATAGGACAAGCAAAGACAGAACTCCATCAAATGAAAAACATCCTATGTAACAAATAATTGTCAATTAATGTTAGAAAACGTGTCCGAAAGTGCTACATCGAACCTGTTCTACTATATAGAAGCAAGTCATGCATGCTAAGTGAGACAACACAAAGTACATTAGAGGCAGCTGAGATGTGGTTTATCAGAAGAATGCTACTAATTCCATGGATAGCAACACTGACAAATGAAGAATGTTTAAAAGAGCTGGAGAAACTAGAAATATCATCATAATCATAAGGAAAAGACAATCTACATTTACTGAGCATGTGATGTAAAAACGAAAGCATTGAGAATACTATAACAGAAGGCAGAATGAATGGGAAGAAGAGCAGAGGAAAACCAAGAGAAAAAATATTGAACAGCTTATCCAAATGGCATATTAAAGATCACTGGCTGAAATTTTGACATACATGGAAGATTGAGAGATATGGAGAGAGATGATTGCCTGCGCCAATGGACACAGCACCTGATGATGACACTAAGAGATTTAAAATGTACACACATTCTTGAGTTAAAGTTTGAAATACACATAGTGGTATACAGAAGATGTTTTCTTCTGTATACACCTTTAGACATCAACCCCATATAAGTTTCAAAGAAAGCATTCATCAGCTCAAGGCTGATGATATCTCCATACAACTTGTCCTGATATGTACCGATGAAGGCCACAAAAATGTTCTCAGTTCATCATATGTTGGGCATGATTGTAACAGATGTTCAGCAGTCATGTAGCTGTGCCACAGTCACAACCATTAGAGGTTTCTATCCTTAAGGTATTGAAAAGGTGGTATTTCAATCTGTTGTGGCCTGTTTAGAGTCTACAAATTGTTACTTGTTTTTTTCTGTTGATCTGGCACCATTTTTTTGGTCACCTTACTATACAAACATTTGATTTTATACTGGTACAGAGAAGATTGTGGAAGGACATGATCGCCAACCGGTACGGCACATGATGATGACTATACAAACATTAGTTGTTAAGGTGTGAAAAATATTCATTTTATTTTTATAAAAGCACTTTCACAGATTGTCAAAATGGACTACCATGCTTTTTCTACACACACGATTTTTTGTTTGTTTATTTTTTCATTGCCATTATCTGAGAGGGCTAGACATCGGATCTACCCATCCAAGACATCAGGGAAGGGTAAACGTCAGAAAAAAAACCATGGATAAATTGTTCCTATTTTTGAAAAATCCTCACCACCCATGGTGGACTTTGAACCCGGGTCCTACCTGTCCAGAGGTCGATGCTCTAGACTACTTAGCATCCTGGCCATCAGTTTGGTTGCAGGCTGAGCAAAATTGTCAGCAGAAACCTACCAACAGCATATTTGACATAACTACTGACTAATGATTATTTGCTACCAACTGTCTGACAAAGGCCATATAAATATATATACATAGAAAGTGTTATATCATCCATTTGAGAAATTCCACGTAGAGACTAAACTAACCAGGTGTGACATGACAATCGACTCTATATTACAGAAAAAACATGCAACATTAAATCGCACCATATAACACTACACTCCTCCCAACATTGCGCTACTTGGACATCAACAGCAAAAAGATCATTGCAGTGGAAATTAATGAGAAGAACATTGAATGTGACAAGAAGAGAATCAGAACGATAAAAGTAAAAGTGTTGCATATTAAGAAACAACAAATCAGATGCCTTTGCCATTTTAAAGCACTAGCCAGAAAGTATTATCACACAGCAGCAATGGGTTAAGACAGACCTAGAAGATGACATATTAATGAAACTATCTATCTATCGACCTTTCGAGCCATAGCCTGCCCATAGGGCATAGACCCAGATACTCTTTCTCTTAACTCAATTTTTATTCTAACAATTTTCAATCCCTGTTCACATTACCCTGATCTTTTATCAAATCTTGCCACTTGTCTTTGTTCTGTCCATCAACTCTATCTCATTGAGGTAGCCGATTCCTGCTGCTCTTGCCGCTCTAACCAATGTTCTTCTCAGTGTCTCTCTGAGTCTACCTCTTTTCTTCTTACCTGTTGTTTCCCACATGTGGGCTTGCTTTGTTATTCGGTTTTTATCTCTCTCATCACATGCCCAACATATGGCCATTGTTTTTTCTTGATTACTGAAGATAGTGGTTGACTGGCGATTTCTCTAATTTCCTTGTTTGTTTTGAATTTGTTCCACACTGTACTAAGTATTTTCCTTAGACATTTATTTTCGAATGCGTTTAACTTTGTTACTATGTCTCTTGTTGTTTTCCTGCTCTCACATGCATACGTAAGGGTAGATAGTACGTTAATTCAACAGCAGAGATAAAAATAATAAGCATGAGACACACTAAATATACAGCACTGACCCAAACACTATTTTCCTTTAATACTGAAAGGCAACAGAATTGGAGAAAATTAAAGCATGTAAACCCAATAAAGACATTTCATCAATGGATATTATCTGTTTCAATTTAGTTTAGTCGACAGGCCATCCTCATTGCACATCAGACAAGTCCGTAAGTGCTACATTTCCTCCTAAGTACACCCTTCAATAAAGTAAAGGTAAAGTACGAGACTTGAACCAGCGTCTTAGCACACGAGTTTACACCCATATGTGCTCGGCCGCCTATCCAGAAATGTTTGGATATTTCTGTATAGTGTCGCCTCAAGCATCGAAACTCAGATGCGAAGCGACATTCCTCACCTTCCCAGGGTAATACCCTGGTAATCATTTCTGCCAACGCCTGGGTTGACCGTGGGTTTTTTTTCTCCCCAAAGATAGTCCGAAGTCCGAATGTCGGTAGTCTAGTAGAGTACATCATTCGATATAAAGGACAAGGGGTAGGATTCGACTCCAACCAATGGCTTCCGGGTTCACCCAGCCTTAAATGGGTACCAGATTTTTTCTGGGAAAGTAAAGCGGCACGGGCGTAATACTGACCACACTACCCTGAAAATCATGTGCTGAAGGTCTGTAAAATTTATGGTCACTAACACCATTATTCACTATACGCCACTTGGCGTGACGGGGCTCTTTACTTTACATCCTTCAATGTGCAGCAACCAATGATAACAGTACTATGTTGGTTTACAAGCCTTCTTTGGCTTTCTGCATAGCAGTCCTGTCTGGTATCTCCCACCTTGACATGATATTCATGAAAACTGCTTATAGTTGCAGAGTTGATCATTTTTTGAGTCAGTCTTTCATCTTGTATCCATTCACAATGTTGGTGTGGGTCATTGATCTGCTTTAGATATAATAAAATGGTTCTCTGAACAAAGCATTGCAGCTCACCATTGTTACATGCAAATACCATCATGAAAAAACCGACTCACTTGACAATGTAATTGATATCATTGTGACGAAAAGTAAAATTCATGCCAACAAGAAAACAATCGCTCAGCAAGAGCACATCTGTCTCCAACTTATCAGAAATATCATGATCTGCAAAATGTAATGGAACAAGAATTTGTGTTATTTAACACTAAAATTGAAACCAAATGATTTGATAATATAATTTTACAACTACAAACATAACATTTAACATATTCTAGACCATTAACCAACACAGCAGTTCACTAAAAAAAAAAAAAGCTACATTGGACCATTAACCAACATATCGGTGCTGATATGTATGGTTGAATAGTTTATTCGTAAAGAACCAATTTATATTTAGATACACAAAAACTTATATTTGATACCAGGAAGAGGTTTTAAAAGTACTTCCTGTTGATATCAAGCTTGGTGTTAATGTACAAATTAAAAGATTGTCATTTTAAATTTGTGTTTATTTCTGAACTCAGATGACGCAGCTCTCCTCTCAAACAGTGAACAAGAATTAAAAGAGACAATTGAGTCTGTTAAAATCACAGTGAAGAGCACAACCTCATTCTAAACATACAGAAAACTAAGATAATGTCCATTGACAAAACAAAAAGCCATCCAAAAATCAACAGTGAAAAACTTGAAATTGTAATAAACTATGAATATAGGGGATCTGTAGTATCTAACAATGGAGACTGCCAGAAAGAGATTAAAAGTAGATTAGGAATAGCAACACAAAATTTAGATGCTATAAAGAACATGTGGCACAATACTAGCAAGGCAGTCAAATTAAAATTACTAAGGACATGTATCTTCTCGCTAGCAACACATGGATGCGGTTGTGAATCATGGACAATCTTGCAAACAGCAAAGAATATCAATTCATTCGAAGCAAAATGCTACAGAAAAATCCTTCTCTTGATGCTTGTCTTAATAGGAAAAATACAGATTTATATTTATTCCTGAGTTGTGTTTGTAACCCTATGCTAAAGTCTTGAGTATACATGCATGAAAGACATTGTTATCTTTCTAGGTAGCTGAGTTGGTCATTAGCTCTAGCGATTGGTTCTCATGGCAAGATAATCATCTATTGTTCTTTGTTCTTTTCTCTGTTGATTATTTGTGATTTTTCCGAGTGGTATAAACATGCCTCTCCCCCTGATATGATTCGCTGATCTATTGCCTTGGAAGTTTCCCTCCACAAAAATATTCATTTATTATCATTTGTCTCCAACCTACCACAGAATCAGATACTCACTCTCCACAACTCACCACCAAGTTGAGTCAACTACCAACAACCTACCACCAAGTTGAGTCAACTACCAACAAGTCGAGCCAACTACCAACAACCTACCACCAAGCCAGATTCACTCCCAACAACCTACTACCAAGCCAGATTCACTCCCAACACCCTACCACCAAGCCAGATTCACTACCAACAACCTATCACCAAGCCAGATTCACTCCCAACAACCTACCACCAAGCCAGATCCACTCCCAACAACCTACCACTAAGCCAGATTCACTCCCAACAACCTACCACCAAGTTGAGTCAACTACCAACAACCCACCACCAAGTTGAGTCAACTACCAACAACCTACCACCAAGTTGAGTCAACTACCAACAAGTCGAGCCAACTACCAACAACCTACCACCAAGCCAGATTCACTCCCAACAACCTACTACCAAGCCAGATTCACTCCCAACACCCTACCACCAAGCCAGATTCACTACCAACAACCTACCACCAAGCCAGATTCACTCCCAACAACCTACCACCAAGCCAGATCCACTCCCAACAACCTACCACTAAGCCAGATTCACTCCCAACAACCTACCACCAAGCCAGATTAACTTCCAACAACCTACCACCAAGCCAGATTCACAACAACAACCTACCAATAAGCCAGATTCACTCCCAACAACCTATCACCAAGCCAGATCCACTCCCCACAACCTACCACCAAGCCAGATTCACAACAACAACCTATCACCAAGCCAGATTCACACCCAACAACCTATCACCAAGCCAGATTCACTCCCAACAACCTACCACCAAGTCAGATTCACAACAACAACCTACCACTAAGCCAAATTCACTCCCAACAACCTATCACCAAGCCAGATTCACTCCCAATAACCTACCACCAAACCAGATTCACTTCCAACAACATACCACCAAGCCAGATTCACAACAACAGCCTACCACCAAACCAGATTCACTTCCAACAATATACCACCAAGCAAGATTCACTCCCAACAACCTATCACCAAGCCAGATTCACTTCCAACAACCTATCACCAAGCCAGATTCACAACAACAACCTATCACCAAGCCAGATTCACAACAACCTACCACCAA
This sequence comes from Megaustenia siamemsis, assembly GCA_032433765.1. Lineage (NCBI taxonomy): Eukaryota > Metazoa > Mollusca > Gastropoda > Stylommatophora > Ariophantidae > Megaustenia > Megaustenia siamemsis. The sequence goes on from JAVIAB010000124.1 coordinate 75,911,130, forward strand.
ACCAGATTCACTTCCAACAACCTATCACTAAGCCAGATTCACTCCCAACAACCTATCACCAAGCCAGATTCACTCCCAACAACCTATCACCAAGCCAGATTCACTCCCAACAACCTACCACCAAGCCAGATTCACTTCCAACAACCTACCACCAAGCCATATTCACTTCCAACAACCTACTACCAAGCCAGATTCACAGCAACAACCTACCACCAAACCAGATTCACTTCCAACAACCTACCACCAAACCAGATTCACTCCCAACAACCTATCACCAAGCCAGATTCACAACAACAACCTACCACCAAGCCAGATTCACTACCAATAACCTACCACCAAGCCAGATTCACTCCCAACAACCTACCACCAAGCCAGATTCACTCCCAACAACCTACCACCAAGCCATATTCACAACAACAACCTACCACCAAGCCAGATTCACAACGACAACCTACCACCAAGCCAGATTCACTCCCAACAACCTACCACCAAGCCAGATTCACAACAACAACCTACCACCAAGCCAGATTCACTCCCAACAACCTACCACCAAGCCAGATTCACTCCCAACAACCTACCACCAAGCCAGATTCACTCCCAACAACCTACCACCAAGCCATATTCACAACAACAACCTACCACCAAGCCATATTCACAACGACAACCTACCACCAAGCCAGATTCACTCCCAACAACCTACCACCAAGCCAGATTCACTCCCAACAACCTATCACCAAGCCAGATTCACTCCCAACAACCTACCACCAAGTCAGATTCACAACAACAACCTACCACTAAGCCAAATTCACTCCCAACAACCTATCACCAAGCCAGATTCACTCCCAATAACCTACCACCAAACCAGATTCACTTCCAACAACATACCACCAAGCCAGATTCACAACAACAGCCTACCACCAAACCAGATTCACTTCCAACAATATACCACCAAGCAAGATTCACTCCCAACAACCTACCACCAAACCAGATTCACTTCCAACAACCTATCACTAAGCCAGATTCACTCCCAACAACCTATCACCAAGCCAGATTCACTCCCAACAACCTATCACCAAGCCAGATTCACTCCCAACAACCTACCACCAAGCCAGATTCACTTCCAACAACCTACCACCAAGCCATATTCACTTCCAACAACCTACTACCAAGCCAGATTCACAGCAACAACCTACCACCAAACCAGATTCACTTCCAACAACCTACCACCAAACCAGATTCACTCCCAACAACCTATCACCAAGCCAGATTCACAACAACAACCTACCACCAAGCCAGATTCACTACCAATAACCTACCACCAAGCCAGATTCACTCCCAACAACCTACCACCAAGCCAGATTCACTCCCAACAACCTACCACCAAGCCATATTCACAACAACAACCTACCACCAAGCCAGATTCACAACGACAACCTACCACCAAGCCAGATTCACTCCCAACAACCTACCACCAAGCCAGATTCACAACAACAACCTACCACCAAGCCAGATTCACTCCCAACAACCTACCACCAAGCCAGATTCACTCCCAACAACCTACCACCAAGCCAGATTCACTCCCAACAACCTACCACCAAGCCATATTCACAACAACAACCTACCACCAAGCCATATTCACAACGACAACCTACCACCAAGCCAGATTCACTCCCCACAACCTACCACCAAGCCAGATTCACAACAACAACCTATCACCAAGCCAGATTCACTCCCAACAACCTATCACCAAGCCAGATTCACTCCCAACAACCTACCACCAAGTCAGATTCACAACAACAACCTACCACTAAGCCAAATTCACTCCCAACAACCTATCACCAAGCCAGATTCACTCCCAATAACCTACCACCAAACCAGATTCACTCCCCACAACCTACCACCAAGCCAGATTCACAACAACAACCTATCACCAAGCCAGATTCACACCCAACAACCTATCACCAAGCCAGATTCACTCCCAACAACCTACCACCAAGTCAGATTCACAACAACAACCTACCACTAAGCCAAATTCACTCCCAACAACCTATCACCAAGCCAGATTCACTCCCAATAACCTACCACCAAACCAGATTCACTTCCAACAACATACCACCAAGCCAGATTCACAACAACAGCCTACCACCAAACCAGATTCACTTCCAACAATATACCACCAAGCAAGATTCACTCCCAACAACCTATCACCAAGCCAGATTCACTTCCAACAACCTATCACCAAGCCAGATTCACAACAACAACCTATCACCAAGCCAGATTCACAACAACCTACCACCAAACCAGATTCACTTCCAACAACCTATCACTAAGCCAGATTCACTCCCAACAACCTATCACCAAGCCAGATTCACTCCCAACAACCTATCACCAAGCCAGATTCACTCCCAACAACCTACCACCAAGCCAGATTCACTTCCAACAACCTACCACCAAGCCATATTCACTTCCAACAACCTACTACCAAGCCAGATTCACAGCAACAACCTACCACCAAACCAGATTCACTTCCAACAACCTACCACCAAACCAGATTCACTCCCAACAACCTATCACCAAGCCAGATTCACAACAACAACCTACCACCAAGCCAGATTCACTACCAATAACCTACCACCAAGCCAGATTCACTCCCAACAACCTACCACCAAGCCAGATTCACTCCCAACAACCTACCACCAAGCCATATTCACAACAACAACCTACCACCAAGCCAGATTCACAACGACAACCTACCACCAAGCCAGATTCACTCCCAACAACCTACCACCAAGCCAGATTCACAACAACAACCTACCACCAAGCCAGATTCACTCCCAACAACCTACCACCAAGCCAGATTCACTCCCAACAACCTACCACCAAGCCAGATTCACTCCCAACAACCTACCACCAAGCCATATTCACAACAACAACCTACCACCAAGCCATATTCACAACGACAACCTACCACCAAGCCAGATTCACTCCCAACAACCTACCACCAAGCCAGATTCACTCCCAACAACCTACCACCAAGCCAGATTCACTCCCAACAACCTACCACCAAGCCAGATTCACAACAACAACCTACCAATAAGCCAGATTCACTCCCAACAACCTACCACCAAGCCAGATTCACTCCCAACAACCTACCACCAAGCCAGATTCACTCCCAACAACCTATCACCAAGCCAGATCCACTCCCCACAACCTACCACCAAGCCAGATTCACAACAACAACCTATCACCAAGCCAGATTCACTCCCAACAACCTATCACCAAGCCAGATTCACTCCCAACAACCTACCACCAAGTCAGATTCACAACAACAACCTACCACTAAGCCAAATTCACTCCCAACAACCTATCACCAAGCCAGATTCACTCCCAATAACCTACCACCAAACCAGATTCACTTCCAACAACATACCACCAAGCCAGATTCACAACAACAGCCTACCACCAAACCAGATTCACTTCCAACAATATACCACCAAGCAAGATTCACTCCCAACAACCTACCACCAAACCAGATTCACTTCCAACAACCTATCACTAAGCCAGATTCACTCCCAACAACCTATCACCAAGCCAGATTCACTCCCAACAACCTATCACCAAGCCAGATTCACTCCCAACAACCTACCACCAAGCCAGATTCACTTCCAACAACCTACCACCAAGCCATATTCACTTCCAACAACCTACTACCAAGCCAGATTCACAGCAACAACCTACCACCAAACCAGATTCACTTCCAACAACCTACCACCAAACCAGATTCACTCCCAACAACCTATCACCAAGCCAGATTCACAACAACAACCTACCACCAAGCCAGATTCACTACCAATAACCTACCACCAAGCCAGATTCACTCCCAACAACCTACCACCAAGCCAGATTCACTCCCAACAACCTACCACCAAGCCATATTCACAACAACAACCTACCACCAAGCCAGATTCACAACGACAACCTACCACCAAGCCAGATTCACTCCCAACAACCTACCACCAAGCCAGATTCACAACAACAACCTACCACCAAGCCAGATTCACTCCCAACAACCTACCACCAAGCCAGATTCACTCCCAACAACCTACCACCAAGCCAGATTCACTCCCAACAACCTACCACCAAGCCATATTCACAACAACAACCTACCACCAAGCCATATTCACAACGACAACCTACCACCAAGCCAGATTCACTCCCAACAACCTACCACCAAGCCAGATTCACTCCCAACAACCTACCACCAAGCCAGATTCACTCCCAACAACCTACCACCAAGCCAGATTCACAACAACAACCTACCAATAAGCCAGATTCACTCCCAACAACCTACCACCAAGCCAGATTCACTCCCAACAACCTACCACCAAGCCAGATTCACTCCCAACAACCTATCACCAAGCCAGATCCACTCCCCACAACCTACCACCAAGCCAGATTCACAACAACAACCTATCACCAAGCCAGATTCACTCCCAACAACCTATCACCAAGCCAGATTCACTCCCAACAACCTACCACCAAGTCAGATTCACAACAACAACATACCACTAAGCCAAATTCACTCCCAACAACCTATCACCAAGCCAGATTCACTCCCAATAACCTACCACCAAACCAGATTCACTTCCAACAACATACCACCAAGCCAGATTCACAACAACAGCCTACCACCAAACCAGATTCACTTCCAACAATATACCACCAAGCAAGATTCACTCCCAACAACCTACCACCAAACCAGATTCACTTCCAACAACCTATCACTAAGCCAGATTCACTCCCAACAACCTATCACCAAGCCAGATTCACTCCCAACAACCTATCACCAAGCCAGATTCACTCCCAACAACCTACCACCAAGCCAGATTCACTTCCAACAACCTACCACCAAGCCATATTCACTTCCAACAACCTACTACCAAGCCAGATTCACAGCAACAACCTACCACCAAACCAGATTCACTTCCAACAACCTACCACCAAACCAGATTCACTCCCAACAACCTATCACCAAGCCAGATTCACAACAACAACCTACCACCAAGCCAGATTCACTACCAATAACCTACCACCAAGCCAGATTCACTCCCAACAACCTACCACCAAGCCAGATTCACTCCCAACAACCTACCACCAAGCCATATTCACAACAACAACCTACCACCAAGCCATATTCACAACGACAACCTACCACCAAGCCAGATTCACTCCCAACAACCTACCACCAAGCCAGATTCACTCCCAACAACCTACCACCAAGCCAGATTCACTCCCAACAACCTACCACCAAGCCAGATTCACTCCCAACAACCTACCACCAAGCCAGATTCACTCCCAACAACCTACCACCAAGCCAGATTCACTACAAGAACCTACCACCAAGCCAGATTCACTACAACAACCTACCACCAAGCCAGATTCACTACAACAACCTACCACCAAGCCAGATTCACTACAACAACCTACCACCAAGCCAGATTCACTCCCAACAACCTACCACCAAGCCAGATTCACTCCCAACAACCTACCACCAAGCCAGATTCACTACAACAACCTACCACCAAGCCAGATTCACTACAACAACCTACCATATGTAACTAAGCCATTTGGTCCTTCCTTTCCTCCCAAGACTCCTAAGCGTGCAGACTTCAGCCCAAAGCCTAGATAGCTAACAAATAAAGTATAAAAGAGAAATAATAATACAATCATGAAATGGAAACAGAAAAAAAATTATGTCAAATTATTTTCATAATCTACATTACTAAACACACTTTTTTATTGAAGATATTTCATGTAAAATATAAAGCTTCAAAAAAGTTGTTTTTTTTTAAGCACAGTTTAAATAACTAACATCATGTGCCATGTTCTCCTGTGGCATTGGCAGTATATATTTTTCCACATCCTTTTATCTTAACAGGATTTCAGCTCTTTGTTTTCTCAGTCATTCTGACATTTGTTGTGCGGTGTTACATTACACACTGGTTTTGTGATCACTGGTGATGCTCTCCAGTCAACCAAATTGAAAAAAGAATATGTTCCTGACAATCTGAGATAGAGAAGACTGCAAAAGAAGACCAGTGGTACCTTCTTTACCTTAAAATAACAGAAATGTTTTTTGCTTTACTCCTCGGCTGCTTATGAGACATAAGATTATACTTTGATCTGTCATACCACCCAATTCCCTTCTTTCTTAGTGTTACAAATTTCTCTAGAATTCCTTTCCACATTACTTTCCAACAAAGCTACCATAGCTTTACCTGTCACACTGCCTACTCCTTTCCTGATGGAATACTAACAACATCACCCATAAAAAAAATAGTGCCTCAGTAGCCTAGTTGGGAAAACCACCCGACTGGGCTACCAATCTTTGGACAACCCATATCTGCTTCCCGCTGGAAGCAGTGTGAATTGTACTCGTAGTTGAAAAAAAAAAATACCCCACATGGTCAACCCAGCCACAGGCAGAAATTCGTACCAGGGTATTACTCTGGGAAGGTGAAGAATGCTGCCTCGCATTGTGAGTTTCGATGCTTGAAGTGAGACTGTCCAGAAGTCTCCAAACACTTCTGGATAGGCGGCTGAGCACATATGGGTGAAAACTCGCGTGCTAAGATGCTGATTCATGTCTCGTACTTTACCTACGATGGTGGTCAGTAAAAATCATTTCACAATATTGCCCATATAATACAAGGTGTGTTCTAATGCAGATGTTTTTAAATCAGATATATTACCTTTCTTTTTTCATTTATTTTCCTTCCATAAGAAATACATGTCCACTCCATATTTCATGCTTTCCAATGTTGACATTTTGGTTGCACATTTCAGAAAACTTATACGCTTTCATAAGTCAGTGTCAATTGTTTTGTTTTCAAGCTTCTTAAAACTACCCCTTAAGCTCAACTTTAACATTATATCTTTATGGAGCTTTGCATATAACCTGTTGTTTTTTGTTTTCAGTTTTACATCAGAGTTATCTCAAAGCAATTTTTTAATTCACTATAAATATCATCATTATAAATAGCAAAACAAAACTGTGATAACTTATGTGCTATTATTATAACCCTGACATGTGCTAGCAGTATTTTGATTTTATCACTATGGGAGGTGGTCCAATTTTTCTTTTGTGTTTTTGTTAGGTAAGCATCGTGTGAACCAGTGTATACACTAAATAATGTGCACAACAATCAAATGATAATGCAGCAACTGACAAAGATCTTTACATTCTCCTATTTACTTCACTGTCAATATCTTCACAACCAACCTGTAATTACTGAGACCTATTCCAAGTTTTAATTTAATTCTCATAAACAAAAAAAAATAAAAGAAACTATCTTGGTGTTTTTATTTGCTGATTTCTGCAGACATAAAATACTAATTCATCAGAATAATATGAGTCATTTGACTCAAAACAGGAACTAACGGTTGGCAACTTCATCAGCATTCACCTATCAACTGGGCATGGATGTCTAGTGTCGCTGGTTTTTAGCAAGCCATAATATTGTGCCTTTCAGCCCAACACATCCAAATTTGGCATGGGTAAATTTACATGAATTATCCTAGGCAGCGACCAGTTTGGCCTCATCGTTTTTACTTTTTAACTGCTGAGGGTTCTTTAATGTGTGTAGAATGCAAGTAGGACCTCTGGCTTTTTATTTTTTTTTTTTGCTAACTAAAAGGACTAGGCATCAGATCTTATTGTTTATTGACTCGTCATCATGTGCCATACCGGTTGGTGTAGATGATCATGTCCCTTCACAATCTTCTATCTACAGTGCATCGTATCGGTTCTGTTGTTGACTGTTTCCCATGCCATGACACCAAGCTATCCAGTATTTTCTCTCTTTATCGTCCGCGATCTCTCTTTCCTTTTATTTTACCAGTTGTAACCAAGTATTCCAACTTTCCTCTTCTCATGATGTGCCCGAAAAATGTTGATTGCTTCTTTGTGATGTTTTTTAAGAGTTCCCTTTTTGTGTTGGCCTCTTTGAGAACTTCCTCATTGGTCTTTTTAGATGTCCAGGGAACTTTCAACATTCTTCTGAGAAATCCCATCACAGAGGCCACAGAGGCCTCTAATCGTCTTTTCATTTGTTTGTCTACTGTCCATGATTCACTTCCATAGGTCAGAATTGGTTCTATATAGCACTGATGAACTCTCTTTCTCATTTTCTCTCACTAGTTTATTGACTAGGGGAGGTTAAAGCCACAAAGAAACTACTGACTCGTAAAATTTCCATGCATGTCATGGGATTCAAACCTAGGACATTCTTGTCTTGAAGTCAATGTCTTACATCTAATCCACTTTCCCCAGGGGGCTGACAAAAGGTATAGCTCTATGTTTCATAAGAACAATTATTAAATACCCTAATGTAATAACAACAACAACTCCTCTATTGAATTTTACCTTTTAGTAAATATATTGAATTCTGCATTAAGAAGCAACATTTTTACTACATCTTTGACAAGGATATTTCCCAAAACATCCTGTAAAATAAATAATTTATACCGGCTTTCACAATATTGAACTAAACAATATACTTTCATTTGTTAACATTTTCACATGGGATTTTTACAGATGAAATCTAGATAAACATATATGTAATGAACATTCAGTACTGAAATAGATCATGCAAATATGTTACACTATGATCTAAAAGCAACAATCTTTATTTGTCCGAAGCATCACAATCTTTATTTGTCCGAAGCATCACAATCTTTATTTGTCCGAAGCATCACAATCTTTATTTGTCCGAAGCATCACAATCTTTATTTGTCCGAAGCATCACAATCTTTATTTGTCCGAAGCATCACAATCTTTGAAGGCACAGTGCATTTGTGTCCAGATCTTCAAGAAAATTATTTAACTATGAAAAACAAAAAAGAAAAGAGAACAGATACAGCTACAGCCATATTTACAAGGTTACTTCACACTACAAAGCTGAGATTATAATGAGATGAAAACAAATGAGACAGGCAATAATTCTACATGGTCTCCTTACCAGGCGAGAGATTTCAAATGCAATTTGAAGTGATCCACCACCAAGATCAAATATGGTCACTGTGTTCTCATGCTGTGTGTTCCAAATCAAATCTGGCAAGTTGGACAAAGATAAACGTGTGAGTAAAAACTGGACAAAAATCAAACTATTTTAAACATTCATTAAAAGTAAATAATAACCCACACTTGTCTGTGTTTACTTATATATGAGACAGTAGTGACATAGTACAACAAATCCTAAAGAAAATTAACTGATAGCAGAAAATTGTGAGGCCAATAAAAGAAAGACAATAAACAAAGTTTAAGTTAATTGAGAAATATAACAAATTCAGGGCCAAAAGTAATTGATTTCGCGACAACTCACCTAATAGAAAGTTGACACTGATCCAAGCAAACAGGCCTGTGCAAATAAAAAGTCAGTTTAATTAAATTGTTTTTTAAAAAGCTATAAATAAAACTTTAATCCTATTTATCTGTTGACCTTATAAGCTGAAGACAGCACATAAATTGTACTCTCTATGTCCGACAATCTTTGTTATCAAGTGTCAGACCTTGCACATGACCCACATTGCAACTCACTGCACGCCCCTGTTCTGGGAAAGCCTCTCAATCTCAGCAAGGGATTTGATGCCTGTGCTATTGCCTCTCATCTCCTTCTTTTTAGTATTTCTCTAGGTTGGCCTCTTTAATTCTTTCTTTTCTCTCATTTGAGGGTTTGCTTTGAGATTCTAGTGTTGTCTCTTCTCATCACATAACTTAATATGACTACCTTCTTCTCTTCATTATAGATATATTTGTAGACTGTCATTTCTCTTATTTTTGCACTAATCATTTAATTGATTTTTAAGGTATACAAAGTATTTCCTGAGGTATTTGTATTTATAAACTATTACATACAAAAAGAAATGTCCCAAAATAATAAATAACAGCAAAATAATTATAACAACAAAATAAATCATACAAAACATCACATTTTATTTGGGGTGAAAGAATAATGAATTATTTATTGAAAAGATTAATTCTCTGCACTATAAGAAGGTAGCATGCCATTCCTTTCCTTCTTGACAGAGACTGCACTAGTCAGCCATTGTCTTTACAATTAAGATCCTCTGCTGCCATCACGGAGTGGGGACCATAACTGACACTACTTGTCAGCTGCTCTCAACAGCTAAAATGAGGAAATTCTAAATTCTCAAAGAGGTCAACACAAAATGGGAGCTCCTTACAAACATCAGAAAGAAACAATCAACATTTTTTGGGCACATCATAAGAAGAGGAATGCTGGAATACAAGGTCACAACTGGTAAAATACAGAGAAAGTGAGATTGCGGATGACAACAGAGAAGATACTGGATAGCTTGATGTCATGGAAAGAAGTAAGCAATAGAAATGTTACGATGTACTGTGGATAGAAAATTGTGGAAGGACATGATCACCTATGCCAACCAGTAAGACACCAATGCTGAAAGCAGTCAGCAACTCATAATGGCCCTACTCGTCTTGTCAGATGGTCTAGTGGAGGCTATTGTGTATTTTTTTTTGTGAGGTTTTGTTTTTGTTGAGCAGTTTCTCTTGTGGCACTTCTTCTTCGTTTCTCATTTCACTGATACCTAAAAGGCGTTGTGGTTTATATCATTTGTCGTTCTTGAGCTGCTCGAACTGTCTGAATTAGTGATTTTCCTTTGTTGTTACATGTCTCTGTCACTGCATCTATCCATCTTCTTCTGGGTCTTCCTCTTGGTCTTTTTCCATGCATCTTTTTCTCTCATGGCTAATTCTACCAATGTTTGACAAACACACACGGCCACAGAAAGAACAAGTCAGGCTCACTGATCCACAGGGTTTTCCATCCTTTTCATAAGTCTTTTCACTTCTAAGTTTTGACTTCGCATAGTCTCAAATGATGTTATACCATTCCTTATACATGCTCTCCATGATGTGCGATTACTTGCCAGTTGTTCCCAGTCATTTTCACAGATGGAGAAATCATTCAGAGATGATTTACAGATATTTCTATAAAAAAGGCCGATTTGCCTTTTTTCGTGTATTAGTTTACCACGTAGTATTTGCTTGTGGATGCGTTTTTCTTCCATTCGCTGGATGTGCCCCAGACATATTAGTCTTAAACATCTGAGCATCGATATGATTGACGGGGTCTTAGCATGTTGCAGGACAGTTAAGTTGGTTATTTTGTCCTGCCATTTGATGTGCACTATTCTGCGGAGACGTTGCATGTGGAAGACATTTAGTCTTTTTTCGTGATTTGAATATGTTGTCCAGGTTTCAGATCCATATAATAGTGTGCTAAGCACACAAGTTTGAAATATAAAGAGTCTGGTCTTTAGTGTTAGTTTTGTGTTGTTCCGGGCCATTTCTGTGAGTTTTCCAAAAGTCGTAGCTGCCTTACCAATTCAGCTGTTTATTTCATCATTAAGAGAAGGGCTGTGCTAAGGAGAGAGATGCCTCTGTAGTTATTGCAATCACCCCTGTCTCCTTTGTGGCTAATTAGGTTCTTTTTAGTCCAAGGGCCTTTTTTATATTGTTATGCATGATTTTTTGAGTTGCCCCCGTCTGAGACTTTCTGTATTTCAGAGCATAGATTGTTCCAGTATTCATATGCGCATCTTCTTGCTTCGCGTTGCAGAGTGGTTTGCGCATGTTTAAGCTGGTCCTTGGTGATTTGCTTGGAGTTGTTTTTGAATTTCAGTAGTGCCTTTTCCTTATTAACTATTAGTGGGTCTAGTTTTGTTGCATTTTCTTCGACTCAGTCGAAGTATAACTCATAACTGACTCCGTGTTATATAATGATGAACCAAAACCATAAAGATTCTACTCCACTTCTTCGACGTGCCTATAGATCAAGCTAACCTATCTGGCCAGGGTAGGGATTGAGAAGGAAGGCAATCCAGTACTAAAAAATGCCATGTTGAAGACTGATGTGATGGGCCAAAGTCTGTGAGCTACAAAACAATGCATCTACAGTCACTTGACATCCTTTTAAGGGCAAATGATGAAGAGGACTATTCATTCCTTTAGTAGTCATTGGGGGGACATAAGAAAAAAGCAAAGATTTTATGTAACAATGTAAAAATGATGTTTCTGTGCTTATGTAAGTCTGCTTCTGTAGTCAGTATTTCTTTTTTTAATAAAGCTGATCAACAGACAAAATAACCCAATCAGGAGAAATAAAGGATGTGATTTTCTTCTAACCTTCCTCATTTGTTTTTCAGCATTAAGGGAGAGATATAGTGTGTTGTATTTTGATCTTCTGTTGGCCTTTACTAGTGTTATGTTTCCAAATGTCTAAAATTCCATCAATCTTTTCATGGTCAGCTCTTTGATGACTGATTGTGTCCTAGTTAGTTCTTTCACATAAACAAACTATTCTTCTATCCAATATCTCTTCATGTACTAATGTACTTCATGTTAAGAAGCATCATTTCAAGGAATTGTCTACACTGCTAAACTTGATTCTCATACAATTCCAATGAGCAATAATGAGATGAACATATAAAAACAACAATATTTTTCTGACATGGTTAAATTTGTCAAATTAGCAACAATGACATTTAAAAAATATATAAACAGAGTAAATAGAGAACAACTGTGGAGATACTAACTACATATGGAGTAAGCCAACATCTAACCAACCTAATTAAAAGCTCTACATCAACAGCAGCTGCACAATCAGAACAGTAACAGACCACTTCAAAGTTAGATCAGGTGTAAGACAGGGCTGCGTACTATCCCCCTACTGTATATTACATACATGGTCTATATATGCAAGTTAGCCAACCCCCTCAGATACAGAGGAAATCAACGAGCTTTTATTTGCATACAATCAGACACTCTTCTTCTACCTTTTTAGCTCCCACTGGAGCATAGGTCTTCAACAAACACTTTCCAAGTCATTCTGTTTTTTGACATTCTTTTAAGATCATTCCATGTCTTCCCCATCATCATGATCTCTGCTTCTATCTGTTTTCTCCAAGAGTTCCTTGATCTTCCTCTTTGTCTTTTCCCCTGGTGATTCCAAAAAAGGGCCTGTTGTGTAATACTCTCAGTTGGCTTCCTCAGTGTGTGTCCTATCCAGCGCCATCGTCTTCACTGTATCTCTTTATCCACTGGTATTTGACTGGTATATTTCCATAATTCTATGTTAGTGATTTTGTCCTACCATTTTCATCCTTTTAATCTGCGTAAGCATCCATTAATGAAAGTCTGTATCTTCATGATTGTCAATTTTGTTGTTCTCCATGTTTCACAGCCATATAATAGGACCGACTTAACATTTGAGTTGAGAATTTTTATTTTTGTATTTAACCTAATTTCTTTGGATTTCCATATGTTTCCCAGTGCAACGAAAGCTCCTCTTGCTTTTGATATCCTTATTTTGGTATCATTTTCTGTTGCTCCCTCTTTATCTATATTACTGCCCAGATATAAGTAACATTGTACGTCTCATCATCAAGTACCGGGCCTAGTGGCGTAGGTGATCATGTCTCTCCACAACTTTCGATCTCAGCAGCTATTTATCATTTCTGTTGTTGACCTTCTGCCAAGCCATTCTCTTAAGCTGTCTGGTATCTTTTCTCTTTGCTTCCCTCTATCTCTTCGTCCTTCAATTTTCCCACTTGTCACAATATACTCCAGCTGTTCTCTTCTCATTACGTCGCCAAAAAATGATGATTGTTTCATCCTAATATTGGAAATTAGTTCTCTTTTTGCTTTGGCCTCTTTCAGAATGTCTTCATTACTCTTCTTAGCTGTCCATGGTATTCTCAACATTCTTCTGTAAAACCACATTTCTACAGACTCCAGTGATTTTCTTGTCTGTTGTCCTATTGTCCACGAATCACATCCATATGTTACGACTGCCTCTAATAACATTTATGGTCTCTTTTTCTTGTTTCTATTGTCAAAAATGGATTGCATAGTATCTTACTCAGTGTTTGGAAAGCTGCTTTTGCCTGAGCCATTCTGCATCTCACCTCTTTTGTATATCTTCTGTCTGAGGTTAACAAAGTTCCCAAATATTTAAATTCATTTACCTGTTTTAATATTGTTCTTGTCTTTATTTTGCACTGCGGTGATGTCTTTTTATTTGTTGTTATCATTACTTCTGTCTTTTTGCTATTAAGGCTGAGTCCTTTATTTTTGCTTTCTTTCACTATAATGTCTAACATTTCTTGTAACTCATTTTCACTCTTAGCAATTGACTGTCTTACAATGACTGTATCATCAGCATAAAAAAAAAGTAAAGAACCCTCGTCACGCCAAGTGGCACATAGGGAATATGGTGTTAGTGACCATAAATTTTATAGACCTTCAGCACATGATTTTTGAGGTAATGTGGTCGGTATTACGCCTGTGCCACTTTACTTTCCCAGAAAAAATCTGGTACCCATTTAAGGCTGGGTGAACCCAGAAGCCGTCGGTTGGGATCGACCCTACCTCTTGTCCTTTGTAGTCCAGTTCCCTAACCACTGAGCTATCATGGCTCCCGTATCAATAGCATACCTTAGATTATTTATATTATGACCTCCAGTTGTTATTCCAGGCATGCCCTTTATGGATCTTAAAATAATCTTACTAAACATATTTTAAAAATCTGGTGACAGCAGACAACCTTGCCAAATACCCTGCTTTATTTGTTGAAACATTCACAATTGATTTCCAGTTCTTATGGCCGCTGTTTGTTGCTAGTACATGTTCTTTATTATTCTTAGATCTTCGCTGTCTACGTTTATGCCTTCTAAAATTGTGATTATTTTTTGGTGCTTTACTTTGTCAAATGCTTTGGTATAATCTATGAAACATAAGTATAGATTTGTTTTAACCTCTATGGCTCTTTCTACTAAAGATCTTATGATGTATATGGCATTGCTCGTTCCTTTACCTCTAATAAAACCATACTGTTCATCACTAATTTCTGGACTGATTTTGTTTTGCACTCTTCGCATGATGATTCTTAGTAATATCATAGTCACATGACTCATAAGGCTTATTGGAAGATGATCTGATCATCGCACACAATTGCACCCGATTTCTTTGGTAGGGCTATGAATATTGATTTTGAGCAGGTCATCTGGTATATATCTGCTGTTGTAGATATCATTCAATATTTTTGCTATTATTTCTATTCCAAAATCACACATGGCTTCAATCTCTTCTTTAGTTATATTATCTGGTCCAGGATCTTTTCCTGCTTTCATATTGCGCAAGGCGTCTGCCACTTCTTCTTTGAGTAATTCTGGTCCTTCTCCATTATCCTTAATATTTACTTCCGTTCGTTCATCATTATAAAGATTTTTAATGTATTCTGTCCATAGTTCCCTTATGCTTTCTTGTTCAATCAACAGTTCTCCTTCCTTTGATCTGAAACATCCAGTTTTTGATTGTGTTTTTCTTCCTGTTAATTCTTCAATTTGTTTGTATAAAGCTTTGGCATCTCCTTTTTGTTGCATTTCAATCTCTTTGCATCTCTCTTTTAACCATGCTTCTTTTGCTTCATTGCATTTTATTATAATTTCTTTATTTAATCTCTTATACTCATCTTTATTTTTTTTAAATTTTTTTCTTCTTGTATCCATTAGCTGCAAAATGTCACTTGTCATCCATTTCTTTCTTGAATTTGTTCTGACTGGTGGTATGAACTCTTTTGATGTTTGTTACATAGATTCTTTTAGCATTTCCCACTGTTCATCAATGCTTTGTATCTTCTCTATTGCATTGTACCGGTTCTGAATGTTATATTTGTCTTGCAACTTCTTGTCTGATTTGAGTAAATCTAAATTTAACTTGATGTTAACTGAGGCACATTTTTACTGCTTTTAATTTTACTCTAAGCTTTCCTTTCCCGCAACCGGTACATGATCACTATTGTAATCTGTCCCTGGTCTAGTTTTCACACACACAAAACTGTTTCTAAATCTATTCTTTATCATTATATAATCAATTTGATTACGTGTGTTGTCTCCTGGGCTTTTCCATGTCCACAGATGTCTTGGATGTTGCTTAAACCAGGTGTTTCCTTATCATCATGTTGTGTGTTCTTGTTCAGTCAATAAGTTTGTCACCTCTTTCATTCCTCTCGCCTAAACCATAATAACCAACTACTTCCTCAACTCTTTCTTTTCCTACTTTTGCATTGAGATCCCCTAGAACTATGGTGTTTTCATGTGGTTTGCATTCACGAAGTGGCTTATTTAACACATTGTAAAATTTATCAACTGCTTCCTCTAGATTGTCTGCTGTTGGTGCATAAACTTGTATGAGATTTATATCTATTGACTTTCCAACCAATTTCACTAAAAGGACTCTGTCAGATATTGGGTAAAAGCCTTTCAATGATCTTGTTCTTTCTGCATCCAAAATAATACCTACTCCTCTTTGGTGGTCAGTACCTCCAGAATAGATTATTTTATGTTCAGCAGAATATATCACCCCTGGTCCAGTGTAACTCATTTCGCAAAGTCCCAATAAATGTAAACCCATTCTTTTCATTTCCTGTTTGATGTTTTCCAGTTTACCCTTCTGCCTGAGTGGTCTCACATTCCAAGTACCTATTTTTTTAGTCTGTTTTATCTTTATTTTGCTTACAGTAGCTTAATGATGATCAGGTATCACCTGTAGCACATGATGTCACCAACCAAATGAAATGAGGGTTTTCCATTGGAACCCCCCTTAACGTTGTTGTCAAGATCTCTATTATTGTGACGATTCATGATTGTACAAAGAAATTACAATGTGATTTTCTGTTGCCTTCTGTCAGTTTGTTTAAGGTTGGCCCTTCGACTAAAAAGTCTCACCCACAAGGCAGTGGGGTTGTTTTACTTCAAGGTACCCTCCCTTAGCCTTTTACTCTCTTGAGCATACCTGCAAGGCAGCAGGGCAGCCGCAGGTTGTACTGTTTACTGCAGCCGCAGGTTGTATTGTTTTATGACATGTCATGTCTTTTCCTGATATCTATTTTTGGAATTCAAGTTAATTTCAACATGTTTTGTAACCTTTCTGAACACAGTGATGTAGTTTTTAATGGTCATATAAATGCACATGTGGACCTTAAGTCAGGTCACATTTTGACGAAATTGGGGGCATAAATGGATATTTTTGGTTACATTTGGTGATATTTGTCATCAGTTTAGGTACAATATAACTTTCATTGTGATGACGCTTTATTAAGCAGAAAAAAATTTGGCTTTGTAATTTTATTGCTAAACAACATGTAAACTTGCATGAATAAATATGTGTCTATAACTACCTATCTACTGACCTTTCGAGCCGTAGCCGGCCCATAGGGCATAGACCCAGATACTCTTTCTCTTATATAAATTTTTATTCTGGCAGTTTTCAATCCTTGTAAAGATCTTTTATTAAATCTTGCCATTTGTCTCTGTTCTGTGCAAGCAACTCTATCTCACTGAGGGAGCCGATTCTTGCTGCTCTTGTCTCTCTGATCAATGTTCTTCTCAGTGTTTCTCTGGGTCGGCCTCTTTTTCTCTTACCTGTTGTTTCCCACATGAGGGCTTACTTTGTTATTCAGTTATTGTCTCTCCTCATCACTTGTCCAACATATGACCATCGTCTTTTCATGATTACTGGAGATATTAGTGGTTGATTGGCACTATATCTAATTTCCTTGTTTGTTTTGAATTCGTTCCATGCTATACCAATTATTTTCCTTAGACATTTATTTTCAAATACGTTCAACTTTGTTTCTATGTCTCTTGTTGTTTTCCAGCTCTCACATGCATACGTAAGGGTTGATAGTTTGTTTGATTTGAATAGTCTAAGTTTTGTGTTTGTGCTGCTGAGTTTTGATTTCCACAACTTTTCAAGGCTTCTGAAAAACATTGCTGCTTTATCTATTCTGATTTTAATTTCTTTACCTGTATCCCCCTCCTTATCAATGTGACTTCCAAGATAGATAAAATGATCAGTCTCTTTCATTGGTTTGTTTTCCATGTATATTCTGTCATCTGTTTTTCTGCATTGTTTTTATCAGACTGATGGTGAGGTCTATGTCATCAGCAAAGTCGAGGTCCTCCAAATGGTCTCCTTGTTCTTTCAAATGGTTCTCCAGCATTTCTTCATTATGAAGTCCATAACAATTCCAAATAACAAGGGCTATAAAATACATCCTTGTTTAACCACAGTTTCTAATGGAAAACATTCGCTCAGTCCTTCCTCTGTACGAACTGCACATGTGTAGCCATCATACATGTCTTTCATAATATTTATGATTTTTTATAGTAAGCCATATTGCTTCAGAATTTTCCACAAAGAATCTCTATGAATGCTGTTGAATGCTTTTTTTGAAGTAAATGAATTTATGTACAAAAGGTTTTTGCTTTTTATTTCTGCACCAGCAGCAGAATTAGATATAAATTTAGATGACTTCACCTTGAGCAAAATTGAGACCTCCTTAAAGCGTATGGCCAACAACAAGGCTACTGGCGAGGATAAGTTAACAGCTGAGATTCTCAAGGCAATTGATAGCCATAATTTAATACACCTCCAGAAAATGTTCAACATCATTTGGAAAGCAGAGAAGGTGCCTCATAAGTGGAAAAAAAGGAATCATTGTTAAGATTCAAAAAAGGGGAATCTCAGAGATTGTAACAACTGGAGAGGCGTGACACTTTTGTCAGTTGCCTCAAAGTTATTCTGCAAAATCATCATGAACAGAATAAAGGATTCAATAGATACAGTAATGCGTGAAGAACAGGCTTGGGTTTAGAAAAGGGAGAAGCTGCCTTGACCATATTTTTACTCTATGACTTAAAAAAATAAAAGCAAAGGTTTATAACTCAGACAACATAATTCAAAATAAACATTTAGATAGAAAATGAAAGACTACTTTTAATTGATTTACCATATGTCAGGATCAATATTTGAAGTTAAAAATATAAAAGAGACCTTTGGCCAAAACACAGCACCGAGCAGCAGCACGCAAGAGTGACAGTACTCTCAAAAAAGTTTGTTCTGAAGTGAGACCTCAAACAGGAATACTATTTCAAGCGACTTCACTGTTTAAAGAGAAGAAAACACAGTCAGGCACTTCTTTCATATGAAAGTAATTGCAGACACCTAAGGGTGGATAAATGTGTCCAAAAAATGGGGAAAAAGTTAAAAGAGGTGTACCACATCAGAAATTGCTCATCAGCAAGGACAAAGACATGAGAACAGATTCCGATGCAAAGGATATCTTAGTGGATAATTTAACGTCATTTTTAGTAACAAGTAATTAATTTATGTCATATTTTTCATTTTTAGATCATATAAATCCAAGCCCTAGTAATGAGGATGACCTTTTGACTAAACTAAACATCTGTTATGTGAAGCTGTGAATGAATCGCCGATAGTGAGATGATAAAAATAAACATAAAATTAAATAAAATATAACTTACCCTCTTCTTCTCCACTCATTATTTCGACACTGTTGGGATCAGGCAGACTGAATGGTGAGGATGTTAACAACTTTCTAACCTGTAACATGATACACAACTATCACTTTTATGTTATAAATAATGTTACTTGAAAAAAACATGAACACTGAAATAAACACAAAACAAGCATTTCAATGACAAATAACTTAAAAAACTAATTTGCTTATTTCGTTTACTTCCTCTTAGAGTTATTAACTTCTACCCAAACCTCTGGGTTGTTGTATAGCTAGAAAATGTTTCCACCATAGCGGTTTACATTACACAATACTTTATGGGTGATTATATATGAACAAGGGAGCCATGACAGCCCAGTGGTTAGTAAACTGGACTACAAAGGACAAGAGGTAGGGTTCGATCCCAACCGACGGCTTCAAGATTCGCTCAGCCTTCAATGGGTACCGGATTTTTTTCTGGGAAAGTAAAGCAGGACGGGCGCAATATCAACCACATTACCCCATAAATCATGTGCCGAAGGTCTGTAAAATTTATGGCCACTAACACCATATTCCCTATACGCCACTTGGCATGACGGGGGCACTTTACTTTTTTTTTAAATATATGAACTGTCTAAACATATATCAACAAAAAAAAACATTAAAAAAAACTTTGGGTGACATAGTTATACATATATATCTTACAATGAAGAAATGGTGATCATTCACCTGGCCACACATATTTTATCTTACAAATTTTAGGTGGCCACCCTGCACATGCATCACAAATACTTTAAAAAAAGGTATATTCTTCTTCTTCTACCTTTTTTAGTTCCCAGTGGAGCATAGGTCTTCAACAAACACTTTCAAAGATGTTCTGTTTTTTTGCCATTCTTTTAAGATCATTCCATGTCTTCCCCATCATCTTCAACTCTGCTTCTATCCGTTTTCTCCAAGAATTCCTTGGTCTTCCTCTTTGTCTCTTCCCCTGGGGATTCCAAAAAAGGGCCTGTTGTGTAATACTCTCAGATGGCTTCCGTAGTGTGTGTCCTATCCAGCGCCACCTTCGCTGTATCTCTTTATCCACTGGTATTTGACTGGTACATTTTCATAATTCTATGTTATATTTCTCATTAGATGGATCGCTGCGGCACTGTTTCAGAGGAAGGTGATACTCAGATGTGGAAGTTGGTCTTCCAAGCCAACATCCATTTGCCCAGGGCTGCCACAAGGCTCACCATTGTCACCAGTTCTAATTAACGCGTACACAATAACGATCACGGAACAATAGCTGGATGGGAGGGAAAGAACTATGACTTTTGCTGATGATATTCTGGTATATCGACAGGGAAGAGACAGACGGGGAATCGCCTCCACAATGCAAGACGAACTCGATCGCATTTCTTCCTGGTGTGGGGTTTCAGGTGCCTTGGTTAATCCTAATAAAGCATCAGTTTCATGGTTCTCCCTTAACAATCATATAGTTAATACGACCACACTGGTAGTACGAATGGGAGCTGATGAGGTGACCAGGGACAAGTTGATGACATACCTCGGAGTTAAGTTTGAACGTAGCCTGTGTTTTCGGGACCACGTCAACCATGTGATAACAAAATCCCTCAAAGGATTAGCCGCACTTGAAGGTCATGGCAGCTGCCAACATCGAGCAGAGGCTACTTACTCCTCTGTTCCAGGGATTGGTCCTCGCACCAATCGAGTATGCCCTGGCAATTCTTACTGTCAGTACGACTCAAAATGATAGGCTGGAGAAAATACAAAACGAAGCCATGCGCATTATCTTGGGATGTACAAGGGACACTCCCTGTATAGCAATGAGGTATCTTCTTGACTTTCCAACCATGGATGACAGAATCAAGATCTGGAGAGCACGAGCATACCTGAAGATTAGTACAGATACAGAGCATCCATTGCACCATGTGCTCAACACAGGGAAAGGTGCCAGGCTAAAAAGAGGCAAATCATGGGTGGGCCGAGCAGAAGATGTCATCAAACAGGTCTGTGGGCTTACCAATATCAGTGTTGGTGAGGAGTGGATACCGGTGCTACGTCGTTCAAGGGAACTTTCTCGTGTATTGTCACACTCGACAGGAAAAGTAGGGAATAGAACCCGGTCATGGTTAATGCTGAGGTCAACGGTCTCATCTGCGATAACACTGATGAGAAAGATGCAGTCATCTATACAGACGGATCTGTAATATGACACCAAAGAAGTGCATGGGCATTTACAGCACGCTCAGCAGGCAGAATAGTCTATGAAGACAGTGGTGCATACGTCATGACCACGAGTAGTATGACAATGGAGGTGATGGCAGTGACCAAGGCATTCAAATGGTTAGAGTCACAAGACTACACCCACGCAGGTATACTGAGTGATTCGATGAGCATGATAAAAAAAGTAGAGGCGGGCTCTATACGCATGCAATGGGTAGAGTCATTGCAGAAATCCAAAATATGTACGGTCACCTTTGTCTATGTCCCTGGACATGGGGGAGTGCGGGGAAATGAAAGAGCGGACAGGTTGGCTAGCTGTGCTGTCGTTGAGGACAGGCAACCAATGGATCAGGCGGACATCATCAATGCCCTTCGAGATGTTGGAAGAGCACAGGACTTCGACAAACACAGATCCACGTCACTTCTTTGGATGATGGAAATAGGAGTTAAGATGGGCACAGCCAGAAATGAGAAACTTAGTGGCCATATAAGAGGACTTATCAACCAACATAGAACTGGAGTCGTCAGTCACAGGACACTGCAGGAATTGCTGAGGAGGGGATCTGAGCACCTATGGACATGTTCGGAGTGCAATGATGATGACCCATAAATAACTCAATTCTATGTTAGTGATTTTGTCCGGCCATTTCCATCCTTTTATTCTGTGTAAGCATCCAGTAATGAAAATCTGTATCTTCGTGATTGTCAATTTTGTTGTTCTCCATGTTTCATAGCCATATAATAGGACCGACTTAACATTTGAGTTGAAAATTTTTATTTTTGTATTTAACCTAATCTCTTTGGATTTTCATATGTTTCCCAGTGCAATGAAAGCTCCTCTTGCTTTTGATATTCTTATTTTGGTATCATTTTCTGTTCCTCCCTCTTTGTCTATATTACTGCCCAGATATATGTAAGATTGTACGTCTAATAGAGGTATTTCTCCTAGTTTTATTTGACTATTGCCAACTGTATTAATTCTCATAATGTTGGTCTTATCTCTATTAATCTTCAGTCCTAGCTGTTGTGATCTCTCATCAAATATGCTTATTTTATCCTGCATCTGTTGATGGCTGTGTGATAGGAGAGCTATGTCATCAGCAAAGTCTAAATCATCAAGTTGCTTGGTCAGTGACCACTGGATTCCATTTCTGTTGTTTTGAGTTATTTTCATAATCCAATCTATAGCCAGTAGGAAGAGAAATGGAGATAGAAGGCATCCCTGCCTTACTCCCGTTCTTATTTCAAATGCTTCTGTAAGCTGTCCTTCATGCACCACACTACATTTCGTTCCTTCATACATTGTTTTTATGAGGTTAATAATAAACTTTGATTTGAGTATACTTGATTTCAAGCATCCTGTACTCTAGATTAAATTTAATGAAAGTTCTATTATTTTTACTAGAAACATGGACATTAGACAAGAAAATAGAACAGAGAAATGAAGCCTTTGAAATGTGGATATATAGAAGAATAGGTAGAATTGGATAGAAGGAAAAGAAAACAAATGATGAAGTCTTAAAACAACTAAAAATGAAAAGAGAACTACTAAGCACAATTAAAACAAGACAAATGCGCAGATCAAGACTAACATGGACGAGTAACATCAAAAGATGGACAAATCAGCCTATGACAACCTGCACCATCAAAGCAAGAGACAGAGCCGTATGGCGCTCCATGGTAGCCAACCTTCATTGCGGAGACGGCACTCGATGATGATGATGAATAAACTTTATGGGGATTCCGTAATGTCTCAGCAACTTCCAAAGCATTCTTATGCCTAAACTATTAAATGCCTTTTCGTAATCTATGAAACCAATATAAAGTGGGGATTTTAGTTCTAAACTTTGTTCAACTATTATACATAGAGTAGTTATTTAATCAGCATATGATCTGTTCTTCCTAATGCTTGTTCATCTCTTAAATGTTTCTCTATGGCCTCTTTTAGTCTCTCCAGAATGATTCTGCTTAATATTTTTCCTGGCACTGATAGTAGCATAATTCCCCTATAATTTGTGCAAAGAAAGGTAAATGGTAAAGGTAAAGTATGATACTTGAATCGGCATCTTAGCATGCAAGTTTTTACCCATATGAGCTCGGCCGCCTATTCAAAAGACTTCAGGATAGTGTCACTTCAAGCATCAAAACTCAAGATGCCGAGGTGGCATTGCTCACCTTCCCAGAGTATTACCATAGTTCCTATTTCTGCAAGCGGCTAGGTTGACCGCAGGGGTATATTTTTTTTTCCAACCATGAGTACAATTCACACTACTTCCAGCAGGAATTGAACACAGGTTGTCTGAATGTTAGTACCCCAGTCATGGTTTTCCCAACCAGGATATTGAGGTCCAATATTTAAATACAAACAGCTAATATAATTGCTCACCACACTGATGATTTGATCAGCTTTAGATTTACGCAGTAGTCGAAGCCCTGCAGTTGCCTTGAAGGTAACAAGTGTCGATGGCTGGAATTCCTTTGGAACACTCTCTATAGCTTTCTTCAGAAGTGGTTGAAGAGAAGTCACAACCTGAGAGAAAAAGTCACAAGACTTTTAAAAATGTTGCTATGTTGATAATTTACTAAATTTACCAATAAATGTTTTGTAAATCTCTTTTGTCTGATTAAAAAAACTTACATTTTCACTGTTTTAAATGTTATATTAAATTTACATGTTTACGCATAATTTTCTCAAAATTAAACTACATCAAGAGATTACAAAAACTCTAATGTCAGAGTATTACTTTACATTTGCATGCCACTTAATTCAGGGAAAGAAATGTTTTTTAAAGC
Organism: Megaustenia siamemsis; assembly: GCA_032433765.1. NCBI lineage: Eukaryota > Metazoa > Mollusca > Gastropoda > Stylommatophora > Ariophantidae > Megaustenia > Megaustenia siamemsis. The sequence goes on from JAVIAB010000124.1 coordinate 75,935,558, forward strand.
TTTAAGTTTTATCATCATCATCAAAATCATCAGGTTCCATGCCATCTGGTATAAGTGATCATCTGTTTGTCCTTCATGCATGTCATAATTTCAATTGGTGATCTTTTATTATGCCACTTTAAGCTGTTCAATATTTTTTTTCTTTTGGTTTTCCTCTGCTCTAATTTCCATTCATTCTGCCCACTGTTATAGTAATCTCAATGCCTTCTTTTCTCATCACATTCCTAATGTAGATTGTTTTTTCCTTACGATTCTGATGATATTTCTGGTTTCTCCAGCTCTTTTTAAGCATGCTTCATTAGTAATTTTTGCTATCCATAGAATTTGCATAATTCTACTGATAAACCACATCTTAACTGTCTCTAATGTTCTCTGTGTTGTTTTGCTAATCATCCAACTTCCATAGAGTGGAACAAGTTCAATGTAGCACTTAAGGACAAGTTTTGCAATATTAATAGATAATTCTGCTTCTAATTTATACAGTATGTCTGCCATTTGATGTTATTTTTTTTATTTCAGGTATTTGAATCTATGTACTTGTTTTAATATTTTTTCATTTAGTTTTATTCTACATTTTTTTGTGTTCATTTTCTTTGATATTATCATAGTTTCTGTCTTTTTATTTTGAGGGTCAGGTCTCTTTTTGTTCACTTTCTGTCAGAGTTTCATCCAATAGATTTTGTAGATCTTGTTGGTTTTCTGCTATCAACACTATGTCATCTGCATACCTGATGTTGTTTATGTTGCTTCCCCCCACTTTAATGACAGGCTTGTTCGCAATTTCTCTTAAAATATCTTTGCTGTACAAAGAAAATAGATCTGGTGACAATACACATCACTGTCGCACTCGCCTTGTTTGTCGATGATTGAGTTATTTGTGGGTCATCATCATTGTACTTCGAACAAGTTCATAGGTGCTCAGATCCCCCCCCCCCCTCAACAAGTCCAGCAGTGTGCAGCAACTGATGACTCCAGTTTGATATTCTCCATGTTTGTTTTCAATTCTAATGACTGCTTTTTGTTTCCAATATATATGTTTAATAATCCTAAAATTGTTACTATCTATATTGATATTTTCTAGCATTTTGATCATAAGTTCATAATTTACTTCATCAAAAGCTTCATGTAGTCAATAAAGCATGGGCATAGATCTTTTTGTTCAAGGCTCTCTGCCAGTGTTCGTTGGGCATAATTTGCATTTTGTGCTCCTTTTTCTTCAACAAATCCACATTGTTTGTCTGCTATTTCTCTTTTAATCTTTTGTCTTGTTCTTCTCAAAATGATTCTTAGTATGATCTTTGTGATATGACATGATAAATTAATAGTTCTATATTCATTACATCCTTTTGCTTATGGTACTTTGGGCTAAGTTATAAAGGTGGATTGCAGAAAGTCATTAGAGGTATGACCACATTTATAAATGCCACGCAGTAACTTCGTTAGACGGTTAGAGGCCACAGAGATGGGATTTCTCAGAAGAATGTTGAAAGTTCCCTGGACAGATAAAAAGACCAATGAGGAAGTTCTCAAAGAGGCCAACACAAAAAGGGAGCTCTTAAAAAACATCAGAAAGAGGCAATCAACATTTTTTGGGCACATCATGAGAAGAGGAAAGTTGGAATACTTGGTTCTATCTATTGACCTTTCGAGCCGTAACCAGCCCATAGGGCGTAGACCAAGATACACCTTCTCCTATATGAATTTTTGTTCTAGCAGTTTTCTTTTAAAGATATTTTATCAAATCTCGCCATCTGTCTCTGTTCTGTGCAAGCAGTTCTATCTCATTGAGGGAGCCGATTCCTGCTGCTCTTGCCTCTCTCATCAATGTTCTTCTCAGTGTCTCCCTGGGTCTTCCTCTTTTTCTTTTACCTGTTGTTTCCCATATGAGGGCTTGCTTTGCTATTCGATTATTATCTCTTCTCATCACATGTCCAACGTATGACCATCGTCTTTTCTTTATTACTGAAGATATTAGTGGTTGATTGGCGATTTCTCTAATTTCCTCGTTTGTTTTGAATTCGTTCCATTCTATACCAAGTATTTTCCTTAGACATTTATTTTCGAATGCGTTCAACTTTGTTTCTATATCTCTTGTTGTTTTCCAGCTTTCACACGCATACGTAAGGGTTGATAGTACATTTGATTTGAATAGCCTAAGTTTTGTGTTTGTGCTAATGAGTTTTGATTTCCACAACTTTTCAAGGCTTCTGAAAGACATTGCTGCTTTAGCCAGTCTGATTCTAATTTCTTTGCTCGTATCCCCTTCTCGATCAATGTGACTTCCAAGATAGATAAAGTGATCGATCTCTTCTACTGGTTTGTTTTCCATGTATATTTTGTCACTTGTTGGAATTAAACTTTTCATGACTTTAGTCTTTTCATGATTGACCTCAAGCCCAATTTTGCTGGCTATTGATGATAGTTCATTCAAACACAAATGAACTATCATCAATAGCCAGCAAAATTGGGCTTGAGGTCAATCATGAAAAGACTAAAGTCATGAAAAGTTTAATTCCAACAAGATAGAAGATTGTGGAGGGACATGATCGCCTACGCCAACCGGCAGGGTACATGATGCTGATTGATATATTATCTGCTTCTGTTGATTTTTCTTTTTTTTTTCATGCATTTGATAGCATCTGCTACTTCCTCTTCGAGTATCAATGATCCTTCATAATTTATATTAGCTTGGTCTGATAGTAGTTCGTTTCATTAACAACATCGTTTTTACGATAGCGGCTTGTTAAACCTCTGATCAACGGTTCTATACCAAGCCGGAGAAAAATAATTCCTCCATTTTGGAAACAACCGGAAACCATTTTTCACGTTGGACATGTGATGAGAAGAGATAATAATCGAATAGCAAAGCAAGCCCTCATATGGGAAACAACAGGTAAAAGAAAAAGAGGAAGACCCAGGGAGACACTGAGAAGAACATTGATGAGAGAGGCAAGAGCAGCAGGAATCGGCTCCCTCAATGAGATAGAACTGCTTGCACAGAACAGAGACAGATGGCGAGATTTGATAAAATATCTTTAAAAGAAAACTGCTAGAACAAAAATTCATATAGGAGAAGGTGTATCTTGGTCTACGCCCTATGGGCCGGTTATGGCTCGAAAGGTCAATAGATAGATAGATAGATAGTAGTTCTGGTCTTTCTCCTCTATATAACTCTTTGATATATTCCATCCATGTCCACAATGTTTTCTTTTTTCAGTAACATATCACCTTCTTTTGATTTCAAGCATCCTGTACTCTAGATTAAGTTTAATGAAAGTTCTATTATTTTTACTAGTATTCATTTTTATTTGTTGTAAATAACTGTCTCCTACAAACATAGACACACTTCCTACCTCAATTCCACTATCTTTAGTCTGAAAACATAACAAACTACAAACCATTCCTAAGTGTAAGATTCTATTGTTGGGCTGTCTCCTTAAACATCTTAAAAATTGCCACAAGAAAATATAAATAAATAAACAAATAATTATTAGATATAAATTTAGACATCATCATCATTGAGTGCCATCTCCGCAACTAAGGTTGGCTACCATGGAGCACCTGCTCTGTCTCTTGCTTTGATGGTGCAGATTGTCATAGGCTGACTTGTCCTTCTTTTGATGTTACTCGTCCATGTTAGTCTTGGTCTGCCTCTTTTACCTTGTATTTTCCCCTCCAAGATTAATTTTAGTAGGCTGTTGTGTCTTTTAAAATGGGCCAAAAATTGTATTTGTCTTGTTTGAATTGCATTTAGTAGTTCTCTTTTCATTTTTAGCTGTTTTGAGACTTCATCGTTTGTTTTCTTTTCCTTTCATCCAATTCTACCTATTGTTCCATATATCCACATTTCAAAGGCTTCAATTTTCTGTTCTGTTTTCTTGTCTAATGTCCATGTTTCTGCACCATATGGGAATGTTGAGAAGACAACATTTTGCTATTCTTAGTTTTAGCCCTGGTGTTATTTGTTTTGATGTTGGTTTATTGACATTAAAATTACTTTTTTGCCACTCCTATTCCTTTGTTTATTTCAGAAGACAAGATAAACATAAATGAAAGTAAAACCTATGTTCCTATCTAATTTATAAAACACCACAAGGAAACTGTTCTTTCATCCTTTAATTATTTTTATTAAGTTCTATGCTGTCATTCCATTTTATTCCTTTATTTGTTGCAAGTACTTATAGTGGTTATTTTTCTCTCTCTAATGATCTAACATTACAATGCATTTCTTGTATTAATTTATTAGTTATTTGTATTCAGATGATAATTGCTTCTCTTTCTCATTTGCCTTTAATTGGGCACAAGATGTAAATCTTGATGTAAACACAAGATGTAAATTGTTTGCAAGCTGTGAAATCTGTGCCTCTTGGCACTTCAACTTGGCATACAACTTCAGCCCATTAATTTTAGTTACCAAGTAGCCTTCCTTATTGATCCCTACATACTTAACCGGATGGATAGCCTGTCCCCAGGCCCACTTTGGGGAGGTATTGATGGGATCTTGATCAGCTGTTCACTAATATTGATGTAGACAGTTAGCTGCTTTCAGTCCAGGTGCTGTTTGGTGTCTTGGACCCACCTTTCAGTTCAAGATCTATTTTAACAGTTCAGATAAATACATGCTTAATCAATATATAAAACTCACCTCATCTGGATTCTGTGCATAAGATGAAATTCCTGGCTCAACAGACTGAAAGACTGCTTCCTCTAGACCAAAAATATCTGCCAGCAAATCAACACACAATTTATTTTTAATTCTCAACCAGAAGTGGACATAAACTACATGACATTGCAGTTCAGTTGTTTGGTACCCCAACTACATCACAACTTCTCTATGGTCTAGTGTCTTAAACTACTAGTCTTTAAATTCTTCATGATAACAGCCTCTTTCCCCCTCATGCCAGCCAGCATACTCTATCACTCCACAATAAACCTCTAGATTCAATGCAAGATCATTCCTAATATCAGTGTAATAAAGTCTATATTCAAAACTATAGGGTCTTAATTTATCTTGTTTTCAATACATTCTTCTTGTTTGTTCTTGTTTTCAATATATTCTTCTTGTTTACTATAGACCATTATAGTAGCCTGTGCCAAATATTATAGCATTGCAATACAATCCCCTCATAATTTTCCTTTGACCATCAATTTTCAAACAAGGTGCCCCAATCTGACCCACACTGCAGCTTTTTCTCCACTGTTCTGCTTTAGTCAGCAGTCCAAGAGCAACACATCATAACAGTGCAAGTAAATGTTCCTCTTGCTGTCACATTTGATAAAAGTCATGTCTGCTTTTAATTTAAGAAAATGCACAATTTAAATCTTATTATAAGGGAGCCACGATAGCTCAGTGGTTAGTGAACTGGACTACAAAGGACAAGAGGCAGGGTTCGATCCCAACCAACAGCTTCCGGGTTCACCCAGCCTTTAATGGGTACCGGATTTTTTTCTGGGAAAGTAAAGCAGCATGGGCGTAATACCGACCACACTACCCCAAAAATCATGTGCCGAAGCTCTGTAAAATATACGGTCACTAACACCATATTTCCTATACGCCACTTGGCATGACGGGGGCACTTTACTTTTTTTTATACTTTTTTATAGATCTGATCCAAGAATCAGCAAAAATTAAATATATAAATCTCCATGTGATCCATTATGTAACTTAATTTGATATATAATAACTATTGTTACATTGCGCATGTGCATGCACACACACACACATACATATAAGGTGTGTTCAATGCAAAATAATATATTTTTTTTTGGTTTCTTAATCTTGATCCTTCCTGTGCTGATAGACACCACATAGGGCTTGTAGATTGTACAACAGCGGATATATACCAGACGACCTGTTCAAATCAATATTCATCATCATCATTGAGTGCCATCTCCGCAACAAAGGTTGGCTATCATGGAGCACTATTCTGCTCTGTCTCTTGCTTTGATGGTGCAGGTTGTCATAGGCTGGTTTGTCCATCTTTTGATGTTACTCATCCATGTTAGTCTTGGTCTGCCTCTGTTACCTTGTATTTTCCCATCCAGGATTACTTTTAGTAGGCTGTTGTGTCTTTTAACATGGCCCAAAAATTGCATTTGTAAAGCAAGCCCTCATATGGGAAACAACAGGTAAGATGAAAAGAGGAAGACCCAGAGAGACACTGAGAAGAACATTGATGAGAGAGGCAAGAGCAGCAGGATTCGGCTCCCTCGATGAGATAGAGCTGCTTGCACAGAACAGAGACAAATGGCGAGATTTGATAAAATATCTTTAAATGAATTGAAAACTGCTAGAACAAAAATTCAGATAAGAGAAGGAAGATCTCCGTCTACGCCCTATGGGCCGGCTACGGCTCGAAAGGTCAATAGATGGGTAGAAAAATTGCATTTGTCTTGTTTCAATTGTGTTTAGTAGTTCTCTTTTCATTTTTAGTTGTTTTAAGACTTCATCGTTTGTTTTCTTTTCTTTCCATCCAATTCCACCTATTCTTCTATATATCCACATTTCAAAGGCTTCAATTCTCTGTTCTGTTTTCTTGTCTAATGTCCATGTTTCTGTACCATATAGGAATGTTGAGAAGACATATTTTGCTATTCTTAGATTTAGCTCTGGTGTTATTTGTTTTGATGTTAGTATGTTCTTCATGACATTAAAATTACTTTTTGCCATTCCTAATCTTTTGTTTATTTTAGTTTTACATTTTCCATCACTGGTTATAGTATGTACAAAGTAGTTGTAGCTTTATATTTTCCATCGCTGGTAGTAGTATGTCCAAGGCAATATTCATAGCCCTACCAAAGAAATCTGGTGCAATTGAATGCGATGATCATCGCACAATAAGCCTTGAGAGTCATATGACTAAGACATTACTAAGAATCATCATGCGAAGAGTGCAAAATATAATCAGTCCAGAAATTAGCGAAGAACAGTGTGGTTGTGTTGAAGGTAAAGGAACGAGCAATGCCATATATACCATAAGATCTTTAGTAGAAAGAGCCATAGAGGTGAAAACAGATCTATACCTATGTTTCATAGATTATACCAAAGCATTTCACAAAGTAAAGTACCAAGAAATAATCAAAGCATAAACATGCACAGCAAAGATCTAAGAATAATAAAGAACATGTACTGGCAACAAATAGCGGCTATAAGAACTGGAAACCAATTGGGAATGTGTCAATAAATAAAACAGGGTGTTAGACAAGATTGTGTGCTGTCACCAGATTTGTTTGATATTTATAGTGAGATTATTTTAAGATCCATAAGGGGCATGCCTGGAATAACAACTGGAAGTCATAATATAAATAATCTAGGGTATGCTGATGATACAGTCTTAATCGTTAAGAGTGAAAATGAGTTACAAGAAATGTTGGACATTATAGTGAAAGAAAGCAAAAATAAAGGACTCAGCTTTAACAGCAAAAAGAAGGAAGTAATGTTAACAACAAAGAAAAAGACATCACCTCAGTGCAAAACAAAGACAAGTGGAACAATATTAAAATGGTAAATGAATTTAAATATTTGGGAACCTTGTTAACCTCAGACGGAAGATGTACAAAAGAGGTGAGATGCAGAATGCTCAGGCAAAAGCAGCTTTCCAAAAAAATTAGGAAGATACTTTGCAATCCATTTTTGACAATAGAAACAACAAAAAAGTTCTTAAATGTTATGTAGAGGCAGTCTTAACATATGGATGTGAATCATGGACAATAGGACAACAGACAAGAAAATCACCGGAGTCTGTAGAAATGTGGTTTTACAGAAGAATGTTGAGAATACCATGGACAGCTAAGAAGAGTAATGAAAATGTTCTGAAGGAGGTCAAAGCAAAAAGAAAGCTAATTTCCAATATTAGGAAGAAACAATCATTTTTTGGCCATGTAATGAGAAGAGAAGAACTGGAATATATTGTAACAACTGGGAAAATTGAAGGACGAAGAGATAGAGGGAAGCAAAGAGAAAAAATAACAGACAGCTTAAGAGAATGGCTTGGCAGAAGGTCAACAACAGAAATGATAAATAACTGTCGAGATCGAAAGTTGTGGAGAGACATGATCACCTACGCCAGTAGGCCCAGTACTTGATGATGATGATGATTTAGATATCTTCAAAGGCAATGATTTCTTACACTTAAATGACTCCTCTGAATTTTTTATCTGTTGTATTTTATAGTTGTATATGAGTTATTATATGCACGTGTGTAAAAACTAAAGCATGATATATGCCTGTACAGCTACAGATATAAATACTTACTCTAAGGTCTCTAGAACTGTTAGTAGCTGATTTAAAGTCTAAAATGAATAGATAGCAGAAAGTAGAAACGCATACCTGGATCTCTTAATTTGAAGTGAAATATAGAAACCCGGGATCCTGTGCTTCCTGCATCAAAAACAACAGAATATATGTCCTGTGCAGATGCTTCACCAAGAAAAGCAGGTATACTGCCCAACAAAATGACAGCAACAAAAGCTGACATGACGGCAAGAAATATAGCTCTGACACTTAAGGCTGTGTTTATATTAAGATTGGCTGTAACTGATTCTTCTTCACAAGATTCTGAACCTTCACCCATCTCAGAAGACAGAGATGATGTGACCCCATCACCACTCATATTTCTATATTTTTTCTGCAAAATTAAAAATAGAAAATTAATGGAAAATAATAGTACATAGTAAGGATTATATTATTTTTAAAAAATTGTTGCTTCAAAAAAAAAATTGACATCAGAAATAATAAATAATTATTAAATTGATATAAACAAATTAACTTGAATCTCTTTCAAAATAAAATATATGCAACAAATAATATTACCATACTTCATATTACCTATATGTTAATACAAACTTTGTTATTAAAAAAACGTCACATACAATAAAAAAGACACTGGGCTGGGCAGAATACTAATAGAAGACATGTTTAAAGAAGATGAGACAGAGGCAGACCTATAAGAAGGTGGTTTCAAGACATCAAAGAGACTTCAAACTTGACAAGAGAAGAAGAGAGGGACCTGGCTAGGGAGAGAGATTCTTTCAAATGGACTGTGATGAGTGCAATGTTCTGCAAAGGGCATGCAACATGATGATGTTATGCAACATTTGAATAAAATTATTAACTTAACAAGTAATTGATCTTATTTGTTATTATTATTTATACAGACTGCAAAATGATTTTCAAAAGACTACATGAAAAGTAAACTAGGTTTATCAACAAAATATGTATTATGTTCTCATCAACATCTTATCAAGTACCATGGCTGCCGACATAGGTGATCATGTCTGTACACAACTTTCTACATGTTTATTAACTTTATACTTGAATTAATACAAAACCTTTCTCTTAATAGGGTGTTAGGCAAGGTTGTGTACTGTCACCAGATTTATTTATAGTGAGATTATTTTAAAATCCATACGGGGCATGCCTGGAAAAATAATTGTAGGTCATAGCATAAATAATCTAAGGTATACTGATGATACAGTCTTAATCGCTAAGTGTGAACATGAGTTACAAGAAATGTTGGACATTATAGTGAAAGAAAGCAAAAATAAAGGACTCAGCCTTAATAGTAAAAAGACAGAAGTAATGGTAACAACAAAGAATAAGACATTACCATGGTGCACAAGAAAGACAAGTGGAACAACATTAAAACAAGTAAATGAATTTAAATATCTAGGAACATTGTTATCCTCAGATGGTAAATGTACAACAGAGGTGAGATGCAGAATAGCTCAGGCAAAAGCAGCTTTCCAAAAAAATGAGGAAGATACTGTGCAATCCATTTTTGACAATAGAAACAAGAATAAGAGTTCTTAAATGTTATGTAGAGGCAGTCTCAACATATGGATGTGAATCATGGACAATAGGAAAACAGACAAGACAATCACAGAAGGCTGTAGAAATGTGGTTTGACAGAAGAATATTGAGAATACCATGGACAGCTAAGAGAGTAATGAAAACGTTCTGAAAGTGGCCAAAGCAAAATGAGAGCTAAGTTCCAATATTATGAAAAAACAATCATCATTTTTTGGCCATGCAATGAGAAGGGAACAGCTGGAATATATTGTGACAAGTGGGAAAATTGAGGAATGAAGAGAGAGAGGGAAGCAAAGAGAAAAGATACCAGACAGCTTAAGAGAATAGGAGAGTTGTGGAGACACATGATCACCTACATCAGCAGGCATGGTGCATGATGATGATTCTCTTAAACTGCCCATATATCCTATCTATTCTATTCATGGAATCAGTTTCACTGCAGTTGGGGCATCCCCATATCTGCTCCACTGACTGTCCCAGCATTTCTTGAAGCGTAAGCACACTCATTGTTCCTGTAAGGTGTTGATTATAGGTACATTTGTTTGTTCCAAGTACTCAGAATCGGCCAGATCTCTTTTCCGCCTTTAGACTCCTCAGTCTCTCAATAAATACATTATTATCCCACCAATTCTCCTCCTCTTCTCTCAAAGAATAAAGAACAAACTTGGTGATGTCTTCTTTGTTGAGAGTAAGGCCACACTCAGTGTCTGAATTGCAGGTGAAGTTATCAGCTATTTCATTGCCATGTACATCAGCATGCTCTGGACAGTACACACATGGTAACGCGTTCACTTTGGAGTCATCCAAGAGCTGCATCCATTGTCTGTCAATCTTCTGTAGCATACTTTGCCAGTCAGTCACTAGACTGTGTGATTCACATTCTGTGCAATCAACCATGTTATCACCATCATAGCCGCCTCTATCTCCATTCTCATGCTGGATTTAATGCTACATTTGCCAGGTTCAATGGCCACTTCTCTGCCATGTTAGTATGCCACAAAATCCCAACCATTGCGTTGTCCATAGGATACAGAACCATCTGTGTATATGATCGGATCCTGAGGTGAGAACATTTATTAAAATGGATTCCCTTATAACAACCTCAGTAATTGCGACACTCCCTGTCGAGCTGAAGGATTACTTTAGTTAGCCCCTTTTTATCCACTGTTACTTCTAGCTAATCCTTGCCAGTCCAAATGTCATTCAGATCACATACTCTCATTATAGACTCCTCCGCCTTGGCCATCCAGGATTTTCCACGCCTGAGGCACCTGCCCGGGCTTGAGCAGATCTATATCACTCTAATGCTCGGTAAATCAAGTAAGCACCTCATTGGATGGATAGGTGCATCTCTGGTGTATCCGAGAACTGCCTGTTGGCCCTCATTCTGAACCCTTTCCAGCCTTGCAATCTGAGTTGATGAGAGAGTGAGCATACCCAAATCATAATCCAGTTGCTTGAGGTTCACCCTGGCCATGATCTTGATCATGCTAACACCTCTCCTTGCCTTTTAATGACATTGTTCACATGTTGATTGAATGAAAGGGACCTATCAAATGCTATTCCCAGATACTTAATAGTCAGACACCTCACGGTGGTTGCACCATTGCAGTTTATGACTGGGAGGATGTCTTTAACTATTCTGTTGTTTAGCGAACACCACATTACAGAAGCCTTGTTTGGATTAATGAGTGCTTTGAAGTTATTGCACCAAGTGGTTATCTGACCCACGCTTTCCTGTAATTGGCTAGCCTTTTCTGCTCTATTGTGACCATGTACATACATCATAATGTCATCGGCAAAGACAAGGGTGCAACTCAGTCCGACACCATTCAGCTGCACTACCCTTGCAGTGTATATATTGAACAAAGCAGGTGATAATGGCAATCCCGGCAACATATATCTCAGCTCAGATGTCCAGATACTGAAACTTAGAGCCAATTTCCTTCGCATCAGCACTGATGCCACCCAGCACATGAACCGTGGGTCAAAGTCTGTCTCACTAAGTAGGTGTAAGAGTGTCCTATAGTCCAGTCAATTGTATCATCCTCAAGATCAAGAGAAACCAGTGCCAACTCTATCTTTTGAAAAACATCATAAGCGAGGATGGAAACATTAGCGGTTGCATCCCTGCTTGGCTATGGTTATTCGAAGGCCCGGTATCACTGCAAATGAATGGAAATCCATAATTGCTCAACCACCCGTGCCAGTGGAATCATCCGAATTAACAACTCATTGAATATCCAAACAAAGAAAGGTAGTTGCAGTCCTCACCGTAGCAGATACAGCCCACGAAAAAAGACATAAGGCGTTTCCGCATCGAATTGAGCACATCTGAACTATCCTTCGTCATATGATATCATCATTCATTGTAAGCAATCTGAATATAGAAACACCATTTGGATGAAAAACACACAACTCACTGTGTACACAGAGCAGTTATGCGGCAGCACAAACGGAACTCATCAGCACAAACACAAAACTTAATTCTACTCGACTATTCAAATCAAATGTACTAACAACCCTTACATATGCGCGTGAAAGCTGGAAAACAACAAGAGATATAGAAACAAAGTTGAACGCATTCGAAAATAAATCTCTAAGGTAAATACTTGGTATAGCGTGGAACGAATTCAAAACAAACGAGGAAATTAGAGAAATCGCCAATCAACCACTAATATCTTCAGTAATAAAGAAAAGACGATGGTTATATTTTGGACATGAGATGAGAAGAGATAATAACTGAATAGCAAAGCAAGCCCTCATGTGGGAAACAACAGGTAAGAGAAAAAGAGGAAGACCCAGAGAGACGCTGAGAAGAACATTGATGAAAGTGGCAAGAGCAGCAGGAATCTCCCTCAATGAGATAGAGCTGCTTGCACAGAAGAGACAAATGGCGAGATTTTATAAAATATCTGTAAAAGAATAGAAAACTGCTAGAACAAAAATTCAGATGAAGGAGTATCTTGGTCTACGCCCTATGGGCCGGCTACGGCTCGAAAGGCCAATAGATAGAGAGAGAGATATGGCAGACCACCAGTCCAGTCTTCTGTCTCATGCTCGCCTCTCAACAGATAAAAAACAGTAAAAGAAGTTAGCAATAAATAACAGAGCGGAAATATGTAAATTATTCAACAAGCAACATGATTATTTGAACATGCAGCCATGACCTTACTTTTCTTCATTATATGCAATCACTAGATGAACTATTTGACAGGTATTATCATTGATGACATGGTCTAAGGATGTGATCTACAGATTTCTTGTAGCACCTCCTCACCATAGCTGGTATCATTTTATTTTTCAACATTAATACTATTCTAATGCATGCACAAACATCCTGGGCAGGCCATATAGTCTGCACCCCAATCTACTGTCTGCCAAAAATATTATTACTTGACAAGCTGAAAAAAAGGTCCATGCCTACAAAGTGGACAAAATGAGCGCTTAAAGATATGATCAAGACTTCATATAAAAGCCCTCCATATTAATCTTGATACATGGAAATATATGCCACAAGAAAGAACTATTTGGTGTACATCTCTACCATGTGGGGGCTACAATTGATAAGACAACCAAGAGAGTAGCAAATGAAAAATGGAGACCGGAAAGGCTTGTGAAATAGAATTCTAACTAGTATAACTACTACATGTCCATAGTGTCCTGAGCCCACGTGGAGCCTAAAGTATTCACATGCACAGACAAAACTAACAAATGGATGAAATAAGTGGTCTTCATCTCTCTGATGAACAAACAAAAACATTATTTTTTTTTTATTTAGAGGCAGTCAAGATCCACATTTTGCAAGCAAGTAAAAATATAAATATATATAGATTTTAAAAGACGTTATAGCTAAAAATGTTTGTATCTTTTTTGTATTAAGCTTGGTAACGTTATAGCTGCTGCAACTTGTACATTTCTAACCAGTATTTTGTTCATTGGAATCACAGCCAGAAACCATTGAACCCAAGTAAATGAAACTTAAGATTGCTTCAAGCACTGGTTCCACTTACTGTAATCTCTAATTCAATGCCTTTAGGGTTTTTTAAAATCATTATTAGGTCCTTTTCTCTTAAGGATTTTTTAATCATTATTAGGTCCTTTTCTCTTAAGGATTTTAAAATCATTATTAGGTCCTTTTCTCTTAAGGATTTTAAAATCATTATTAGGTCCTTTTCTCTTAAGGATTTTGAAAATCATTATTAGGTCCGTTTCACTTTAGGGTTTTTATCATTATTAGGTTCTTTCCTATATTTTAAGTTCCAAGTACCAACTATTAGTTTAACTTGCTTTGATCTTGTTTAACCATCTATACCATCATCAAAATAGAGTTGATATTCATTCTACCTCTGATTTGACTAATGTCTATGTGGTCTTGTAGAATATCAGTCATTATTCTCTCACAAAATGATGTTAACTAAAGTCAGCAAAAACATGCATATTTTCATCACAAACTAAATAAAACCAACTGAAATTAACTTTCAAAGCAAATTTAATAAAACTAAACTGCACCTACCTATGCAACTATCATCTGATACTCTTATTCTAATGTGTACTTGTCACCTGATACTCTATTCTAATGTGTACTTGCCACCTTTCATTGCAATAAGATAGGCCTCAACCTGCTTCCTACATAATGAAGCAATTATCATCCAATTGCAAAAGAGACTTTAAAACCCTAAGGAAGATTAATACATCAAAAGAAAATTCAGCATAAAATTCTTGCACATTGTTTTATATAATAATACATGAAGTCAATGATCAAAGGTAATCAGCAAGCTTCTATTTGTAGACATTCAGGCATCCCAAAATGGAAAAATAGATGACTACAAGAACACTTAAATAGACTTAACAATACAGGCAACCAATACAATAAGAAAATCAGTGCCAGTAAGACCGAGGTCATGAACATTGCAAAAGAAAAACTGAAAATCAATGTAACAATAGACAGCATACATTTAAAACGAGTGGATGAATTTAAATATCTAGGAAGGCAAGACAAATAATTCACAAGCAGTAAAAATAGACACAAGATGTAACAAAGCTTGTAAAATCATCAAACTATCACTGCTACTGCCCAACAAGGAAATACCACTTGGAGCAAAACAAGCACTCTACAACCCAATCCTTATCCTAAAGTTGTGCTAACAATGCCAGATGTAGACTGTAGACTAGAAAAATAAGAAAACTAACCACTATCGAAAAGAAATGTGTTAGACGAATGACAGGAAACAGAGATAAGATCAGAAATGAAGAACTGAGAAAAAAAAGAATACGTAAAATACATAAAGAAACAAAGTTGAAAGACAAATGAGGAAGGAAAGAAGAAGAATAATTAGAAAAATTAACATTGACTTGATTTACCATGACTTGCCATTCACAGTCCCTGTCTTTCATATAATCAATCCATTTTCTCCACTGGCTACCTCTACAGCTTTCATCTCTTCATTTTAAATGCACTCCAGCCATGAACTTTGTAACATGAGCAGTATAAGAATGACCAGTCCATAATCAATCACTTACAAAATCAAATGTTGATACATAATGAAAAGCAGCCTTTGTTCAAATTTTGTACCTGCCATTGCTTTGAGAATCGTGTACCAGATCATGGTTTGAGAGGGTTAAATAATGCACTAGGAGAGTGGGAGTTAACAAGGAAATAACCAGGAGGTGTTAAGTTACACAGCTCAGGTGAACACTGGTCAGCTTTGAAGGACACCTCGGGATCGCGTGATTAGGCTATAGTCATGTGACAAAGTCGACGAGTCAAACTAGAGGGCTGGACAAGTCAGTTTCCGCCGGTTCCTCGGACAAAAAGGATGTGGGGTTAGATATCAGGAATTACACTGGTGGGAAAGAGGATGGCAGACACCATGGCAGAGAAGGGTAGATAGAATTTAAGTAGACAGCTCAGCCAAAACGTTAGAAAAATGACATTTAGAATGACATAGAATGATTTAGAAGCTTGGGCCTATCCTTGACAATTTTAAAGAACTAAGAAGTTCTGTTAGATGCAACTGATTAGTAGTTGCTGATTTGTATATTTCACTATGGAATGTGGGAGATACGGCCTTACATCACAGCAGACAGAAATGATAGTTGTCAGCCTTTTTTCTGTAATAACTGGAAGACCTTTCTTTACTTCTCTATGGTGTGCTTGACATGGTGATTGTGTGATAGAATGTGGTTAAATGTGACTTCCAAATATTTTAGCTTGTTGCACCTCTCAATGGTGTGACCATAGCATGAAACACCAGGAAGACCATTCGCAGAACTCAGTTTTTAAATGGGAACATTGTGCAGTCTTCGCTGACAATATTATGATGAAGACTCCTGTGAACTGTGGTCATAAAACAAATAAAAACATTGTGATGAGAGGACCCTTGAGATAATCCAGAACATATAAGATGTGATTCTGGGACCCACAATCTTAATCTATATGCCACTATCCTTCACACTAAAGCAACGGCAACCCAATTCACTAACCAATAACCTGATAACACATGCCAGCATCTTCTTTACATTGTGATAGAATGAGTGACCCTCTTATAATGCTTTCAAACAGGATTTTTCTCCCTGACAAAATTCAACAATATATTTTATTTTCATTTCATGTTTAAATTCTTGTATTGTCCCTTTGAGTTCTCATGTCACTAGTATTTTAGTGACAGTGATGTTATTCTATATAGTGAATGTTTCTTTAAATTATACATTTGTCATATTTAATCCTTAAGTAAAGGAATAATGCAGCCCTTGGTGACTTGGGTGATAACCGATCTGGTATGGTCTTATGTGAATTTATCTTTTGTGATGTATCGGGTGAGGGCGGAGTATGTCATCTTGTTTGTTTGGAGGTGCTTAATCTTCCATGGAGAACACAGCAGATATCTTTTTAAAAATGAGAAGCTTACTAGGCCCCTATTATGTGACCTTTGGAGATGGTTCATAGTTCATCTGCCCTGACTAATGGTTTCTTTTCATAAGTTATAATGCTCAAATGATGCAATGGTAACGTCATCCTGTCATGTAATTTAGCCAGTCAGTTATGAAGGTTTACCAGGGTGTGTTAAATAATAAATAACAGTGGCCGCCTGCAGTGAAAATGTTATTCCCTAATGGCTTAATACATGGATGATCAATGGCATGACCATACCCTGTAATGTCATTTTTGGTCCACGACAAGCTAAAAAAGCATGTGCACAATTATCCATTAGTATTTGGCAGACTTTGTGATAAATATACTTGTTATATAATGTGTGTTACCGGGGCCTCATTATGAGGGAAGTAAAGAATAGTGACACTGTGACCTTCCAGGCATGTCGTAAAAGGTGACTAAGGAGTTTGATCAATGGCTTGACAAGCTGTCATTGTAAAAAGTATTGTTATGGAAAGAGCGCCACATATTTTAGAGCAGTGATCTCTGCAATATGTGCCACTTTGACACACAAGGTTTCTGTTTTTGAGATTGTGGTTCTGCCCTATGGTCTTCGGCCCGAAAGGACAATAGATATGTAATGTGCATAATGCAAAATGTTCAGGTTGATATTTATTCTAAATGTTTCAGATTAACTTATTTCAACAGAGAAAGTTAACTCAAATATTCCCTTTGTTTGTTCAAGGTTGTCCTTCCCCCTACTATTTGATCATCCTTAGATCTATTGAAAGGACTTTCGTCTCCAAGATGGCAGATCTAGTCCACGTCCTCTCGATTGCTGCAGAAAGTGCATCCGGGATCTGATTAATTTTGGTTCTTCGTTGCACTTTTCTGCGTTAAAGTCAAAATGATGATATACTTATTACATCTGCGCCGCTAAAGCGAGGTCGTAGGCTGACAACAGTCCCTTTTTGACAAATCAAGTGTTGTGAATAAGACCTTCCAACGTCTAGACGTTCTGTTCTTTACGCCACATTGGTGCTGTTCATGACCGTTGTTGGAATTCCTTGACGCAAGTTATTTACATGTTACTTATTAATATGAAATGCTTCGTCAGCCGCAGTTTTATCTCTTTAGGGAATTTGCACTGTGTTTTGTTCGTCATAGGCCGCATTCACTAGAGTAATCAAGAATCTAAAGGGCGAGTCATTGCTGTGCTTGCGACATTGCTATGTCATCGTAATGGCCCATCGTAAATCCCTAGACCGGCCTTACGCTAATCTTACGGTCTGTTGTTTGGTGTACGACGGAGATGATCTGATGACTAACTGTGTGTTTGTATGATCGGAATTGGAGTCAACAACGATGGCCTAACACCATCAAGAGCTATACATTTTTAAAGAAGTATGACGATCATCATTTTCAGGAGGATGTGGGCTTCGGGGTTTATGGTGGATAGGCAGCTGGAACCATTGAAGGCTATGCATGAAAAGTGTTCCTTGTTGCAGTTTCCTCATATTCCCAGTCCATGGGGGACTTGGTCTCAAGGCAAGACGCTGGCCTCAGGACAGAGAGGTTGTAGGTTCAAATCTCGGCTACACCAGTTGGGATTTTTATGTATGATTTCTCTCTGCGGCAACCACCCCTGGTCTCAGCAGTGAGATCCAGCTTAAAACGTCAGTTACTCATCGATGGAAAAAAACATGAGTACCTCCGAAGTCGGAGTTATCTGCCTGTGCGGCGAGGGACCCCTGTGCGCACAGCTGCCAGGGAAAAATGGATTAACACGCAAAATTCAGTTCCTAGTTTCTAGGGACTTCGTCAGAGTTGAAAGCTGGCGAACGCAACAACAACAAATCTATTGAAATAAAGGTAGTCACTGACAAATAGGGTGTAAACTACTTAGGAGTCGCAGGTCTCTGAGTTTTCTCGTTGACCCTCAGAACTCACTCTTGGCTCGGGTTTAAACAGTTGCCATCAACAAATATCATCAGCTAACACCTTCCCCTGCCCTTTCCCCCACAATACACCAGAAGAGTTTTCTTTTTTTTTTTAAAGTTAGCTAGTTCGTTTTTCCAGCCAACCCACTTTTCAGCATCAAATTTTATCCTATAAGTCTCTTTGCTCTGGTTACAAAGAGCAGTTTCATTTTTCACAGCACTATTGTTGTCATTTGTGTATAGTGTGTCATTGTTTTCATAATGTTTGAATACGGAAAAATGTCAAATTTTGAGGAACTTGTGTTTTGATGTAGTGGATTTTACTGTGGTATCGTAATCTAAGGTTAAACGCCATTACACACTGCACCATGGCATTAAATATATTGAATACTTTGGTAATAACTACACTTGTATGTAATTTGAAGAAAAAGTTTGGTGGCTCAAAATTCTATTTACTACATCAACAACAAAACAAAAAAGTTCACTTTCGGCATCATTTGTTTAAGTGTAAAGATAGCAAAAGCAAAACAAATCATTATATGACGGTGAATTTGTAAAGTGCTGTTCTGTGAACATGGCATGTGCATTTGGGTAAGAGATAATTATAGGTCATTTATCTGTTCCACTATCAAAACAAACTATCACAAGACGGGTTGAGGAAATAAGTTCTCGTATATCAGGTAAATTAAAAATTGTTACAAATTCCGCTTACTTTTCACTGGCTCTGGATGAATCCACCGACATATTCGATACGGCACAACTTCTTATTTTCATGAGAACTGTTTCAAAAGACTTTAATATTAATGAATTGCAACTAGCTTTAGAAGCATTGCATAACACAACCAAAGGTCAAGACATTTATGACTCAGTCACAAGGTTTTTAAATGCTATTGGTGATACCAACAGTCATTCAGTTATAGTGACAGATAGCGCTAGGTCAATGTGTGGTACTCAAACAAGTTTAGGTGGTTTATTATGAAAGGCTGGAATCCATTGCCCAGCATTGCATCGCACTATACACTAGGAGGCTCTGTGTGATTATATTCTAGAAATGGAGTATGTTATGAAAACTAATAAAGTGTGTGAATTTAATAAAGGCGGGAATCAAGCTTTGACACACCGCCATTTTACATTCATTATATCTGAAGTAGAGGCGGGACATGACGATTTAGTATTCAACACAAAAGTACGCTGGACAAGCAGAGGGAACTGCTTAAGGCGGTTTTATGCTTTGAGAAAGGAAATAAAATAGTTTTTAGAGAAAAAAATGAAACCAACAAAGAACTGATCACAAAACTATCTGATCAACATTTTAATAGCATACTGGCCCTTGTAACAGATATTACACAGCATATGAATGAACTCAATGTGAAGTTACAGGGATGTAACCAAACAGTCTCAGATTATTTGGTAGGACACCTAGAAATGTTAATAAAGATAAAATAAATAGATAAAATAAATGTTAAACAATATAATTATCAAGTTTTATTTAAATCATGACCTGCACAAAAGCAAGAGACAGAGAGGAATGACGCTCCAAGTTAGTCAACCTACGATGAAGAAAGCACTCAATAATGATGATGATGATTTAAATCAATTAAGCTTTTATATTGTTATAAAATAAAGATTTGCCAAAGCGAAGACAGCAGATAAATACATAAAATTATTGCATTGAACAAATGACAAGTTTATTTTTATTGATGTCTTTAAGTGTGTGATCCACGACACTATAATCATAAAAAGTGGCAATCCTATTAAAAGAAATTGGCCACTCTGGCTTAAAACACTATTATTACATTATACTAACTGGGAAACTAATACAACCTTATTAACAAAAAATGTAGGAGCATTCCATAAACAGTTAGTTTCTTGGCCACTGGTTTATTGCCATTCAAGTCATTGACAATGTCTCAAAAGAAATCCCACTTTTAACTAATTTTCCCAAAAGATAGCAAATAGCTATGTGTCATCTTATACATCAAAATGAAGGTTAGGCAATCCCTGATGTCACAGAATATTCCTCCTAAATTTATGTGAAGCAATTCTCTAGTTACAACTGTTTGTACACTTTATAAGTAAGTTTTTAATACATTTTGCAGCGATTACACTGCAAGATCATTTAGATTGAGTAAGCCAATATGGATAATTTGATGCTTTATGCACCTCTTCATTAATTTTTGCAACTTAAAAGTGACCTGACCAGTAGTTTTTTGCAACAATTTAAATGAGACACTCCCCCTCCTGATGCACAGTACACCACAAGCACATAAAGAAGATATACAGTGTCTGAACTGACTTTTGGATTTGCGTCAATGAATTGATGATAGATGATAGTGTTACTAAAATAGTTAAGATCAATTAAAGCAATATGATTATTTTTTTATTATTCATTTTTCAAAATTGTGTGAAATCTGAAAGTGATCTGACCAGTAGTGTTATTTCATTTTCAAATCAATGATGAATCACAAATTCCCATTAACCCTAGAGAACGACATCTCTCACTTGAGAGTTACATTTTTAAGACACCCTCACAAAAATTACAAACACCAACTGTTATATTTGGAGGTTGAGAAATAAGATTTGCTTTGCACTTCTGCTACACAGCTTTGTGTTTACCCAAGAAGAGGCACAAGAATCTGTTGTGGTAATCATTTCCTGGCTTAAGTTTGATTTATGGCCTCAAAAGTGACAGCATGGCACTGTGGCTACTGGAAGTTTTACGTTGTCAATTAACAGGTCAGCTGTCATTCCAGCCATATGTTCAGCTTCCTCTTAGTGTCGTTGTCTGCCTATCCCATGTACAAAGATTTGCTTGGTATCTCACAGACAGCCAAAGAGATTTTCCCCATTATAAGGGAATAAAAAACAAATTGCTCGAAAATTGGCCAAATTAATTTTTTTTTTAAAAACAGCCGCATTTTTATGACACCTTTATACTTTTTACGAAGCACACGTTGGTAAAAAAAAAATCCACACCATAGGAAACAAATTCAACGCCCAGGGGTCACCAGAAGCAATAGTTAGGAAGGTATAGGGAGGGGAGAAATGCATTTAAATTCCAAGGATTTTTTTAGCTCGTACTTTTAACAAAAGTGTCATAATCTAGAGTTAAAATAACTTTACTCCATTGTTTTTGTTATGGGATAAAATTATAAGAGTGAAAATGAGTTACAAGAAATGTTAGACATTATAGTGAAAGAAAGCACAAATAAAGGACACAGCCTTAATAGCAAAAAGACAGAAGTAATGGTAACAACAAAGAAAAAGACTCAGTGCAAAATAAAGACAAGTGGAACAATATTAAAACAGGTAAATGAATTTAAATATTTGGGAACTTTGTTAACCTCAGACAAAAGATGTACAACAGAGGTGAGATGCAGAATGGCTCTGGCCAAAGCAATTTTCCAAAAAATGAGGAAGATACTATGCAATCCATTTTTGGCAATAGAAACAAGAAAAAGAGTTCTTAAATGTTATGTGGAGCCAGTCTTAACATATGGATGTGAATCATGGACATTAGGACAACAGACAAGACAATCACTGGAGTTTGTAGAAATGTATTCTTTAATTACCGAAGAATGTTGAGAATACCATGGACAGCTAAGAAGATATATGAAAATGTTCTGAAAGAGGCCAAAGCAAAAATAGAGCTAATTTCCAATATTAGGAAGAAACAATACGCCACGTAATGAGAAGAGAACAGCTGGGAAAATTTAAGGACGAAGAGATAGAGGGAAGCAAAGAGAAAAGATACCAGACAGCTTAAGAGAATGGCTTGGCAGAATGTCAACAACGGAAATACAACAAACAAGAAAAAGAGTTCTTAAATGTTATGTGGAGCCAGTCTTAACATATGGATGTGAATCATGGACATTAGGACAACAGACAAGACAATCACTGGAGTTTGTAGAAATGTATTCTTTAATTACCGAAGAATGTTGAGAATACCATGGACAGCTAAGAAGATATATGAAAATGTTCTGAAAGAGGCCAAAGCAAAAATAGAGCTAATTTCCAATATTAGGAAGAAACAATACGCCACGTAATGAGAAGAGAACAGCTGGGAAAATTTAAGGACGAAGAGATAGAGGGAAGCAAAGAGAAAAGATACCAGACAGCTTAAGAGAATGGCTTGGCAGAATGTCAACAACGGAAATGATAAATAACTGTTAAGATCAAAAGTTGTGGAGAGACATGATCACCTACGCCAGCAGGCCTGGTACTTGATGATGATGATAAATTTATAAAGGCATAACCTATATTTCATTGTTGATAACAAAAAGTAAATCTGCTGTCTGTTATTTTAACAATTCACTTATGAATGAATGAAGTACTTTTGAATTCCTACAGTCAAAGGTTATCTATCTCTCTATCTACCATTATGAGACAAAGACAGCACATAGGGCAGAAACTCCAGACTCTAGCATCAAGTGATCCCTGTTATCAAGTGTCAAACCTTGCACAGGACCCGAATTGTATTTTGCCAATGGAGTTGATGCCTGCTGTGTTTGCTTGATTATAGATAAAATTGTTGGATGCTTCGTCATTTCTCTAATTCCTGCACTAGTTTTGAATCCATTCCATGGTATACAAAGTATTTATCTGAGGCATTAATGCATCCAGTTTATTTTCAATTTCTTAAGTTGATCTCCAGACCTCACATCCATAATTAAGCCACACAGGGTAGTTATATGCCAAGATAGTTGAAAAAAAGATTGAGACCAATTATAGACCCACAACTAAGCGATGCTCAGATGGGCTTCAGGAGGAACAGAGGTTGCACAGATGCATCATAAAACAACTAGCGGAGAAAACAATAGAGCATAATAAAACACTATATACAGCTTTTATTGACCAAGAAAAGGCGTTCGACAGGGTGGACAGGGAACAACTATGGTCCATATTGCCCTTGTACGGAGTGAGTCACCACCTAGTAGAGATATGCAAGAGCCTCTATGAAAGTAGTCGCACTATAGCAAGATCATCAGCAGGCTACTCTAAACATTTCATCATTAACTCCGGAGTAAGACAAGGCTGCGTGCTTTCCCCTTTACTTTTCATCACATATATGGACAATATATGCAAATTATCATGCCCAATCAAAGGAAGTATACCAACAAGGATGATAACAAGCGATAACACAAAAGAGAACAAAATATACGTACCAGAAAACAGCAGAAGAGAGGAAGAAATATATGAAATACTATTTGCAGATGACAAGTTCTGATACATGAAACAACTGAGGACCTGCAAGAACATATCAACAGGCTAAACAACACTTGTAAACAATATAACATGAAGATCAACATAAACAAAACCGAAGTAATGGCAATAGCGAGAAAGAAAGAAAAACTAAACATCATATGACTCTGAAGCAAGTAGACAATTTTAAATATCCGGGTAGCACGTTAACATAATACAATAACCAAGAGAAAGAGATAGATATAAGGTGTAACAAAGCATGCCAAGTATCAACACTATTGAAAAACAAAGCAATAACTACGGAAGCAAAAAGGGCAATATACAAATCAATTTTTCTACCAACTCTGTGCTATCAGTGCCAGAATTGGACGCTGGACTCTAGAACAATAAGAAAGATAACGACCACCGGAATGAAATGTGTCAGAAGAATGACAGAAAACAGCTTAAGGGACAGAGTAAGAAACACTGACCTGAGGAAGAAACTCTAAATTGAACCAGCCATCGAAAACATAAAGAAACAACAGATAAATTGGTTCGGCCACATAACAAGACAAAAAGAACTAACAATGACTCAAAGAGCCATAAACAAACGCTACAAAAACGCCAGATTAAGAGGAAGACTGAGAAAGAGATGGATAAAGGGAATACTAGAGTCACTAGGAGGGATAACACCAGAAGAGGCCAACAGAAGAGCAAAGAATCGCAGATTGTATCTCCCCTCGACGCCAATGGCAATGGAGGAAGGATAGAAGAAGAAGGATGCTAAAAATGCAACAAGACTAGACCCACTAATAATAAGAAAAGAGCACTACTGAACTTCAAAAACTACCCCAAGCAAATCACCAAGGACCAGCTTAATCATGCACAAGCCACTCTGCAATATGAAGCAAGAAGACGGCAAATGAATACTGGAACAATCTATGCTCTGAAATACAGAAAGCTTCAGACCGGGGCGACTCAAAAACCATGCATGACAATATAAAAAGGCCCTTGGACTAAAAATAACAAAATTAGCCCCCCCTAAAATCCAAGTTTGGAGAACCTATTACTGACAAAGGACAACAAATGGAAAGATGGATAGAACACTACTCCAACCTATACCATGGTGACAGACCAGCAAACACACTTCTAGCCCAGTCAATATCTAAATATCCTACAATGTCTGAGCTGGACGCTGAGCCTACTATGAACGAACTTGTTGATGCCATAAATGCCCTCTCAAGAGGAAAAGCTGCAAGAAATGACAACATTCCCACAGAGGTACAAAAGGAAAACTTAAACGTACTACTTCCACATCTATACAAACTGTTAATCAAATGCTGGAGACAAGGAGAAATACCTCATGATATGAGAAATGCTAAGATCATAACACTATACAAAAACAAAGGAGACAGGGGTGATTGCAATAACTACAGAGGCATCTCTCTTCTTAGCACAGCCCTTCTCTTAATGATGAAATAAACAGCTGAATTGGTAAGGCAGCTACGACTTTTGGCAAACTCACAGAAATGGCCCGGAACATCACAAAACTAACACTAAAGACCAGACTCTTTATATATCAAACTTGTGTGCTTAGCACCCTATTATATGGATCTGAAACCTGGACAACATATTCAAATCACAAAAAAAGACTAAATGTCTTCCACATGCAATGTCTCCGCAGAATAATGCACATCAAATGGCAGGACAAAATAACCAACTTAACTGTCCTGCAACATACTAAGACCCCGTCAATCATATCGATGCTCAGATGTTGAAGACTTAGATAGCCTAGGCACGTCCAGCGAATGGCATTTCTCTCCATAGCACAGCCGGTAAGGCTTTTGCGAGAGTAATACTAAAATGCCTGCATAGACTTGCAGAACATATTCTTCCAGTCTCAATGTGGCTTCAGGGCCGGGAGATCAACTATATACATGATTTTCACACTTAGACAATTACAAGAAAAATGCTGGGAACAAAATATGCCACTCTATATTGCCTTTGTGGATCTCATAAAGGCCTTTGACTCAGTAAATAGAGATGGGCTCTACAGGGTGTTAGAAAGCATAGGCTGCCCACCTAAACTACTTAAGCTTATTATATCCTTTCATAAAAATATGAATGCTAAAATCCACTTTGATGGGAGTTCATCAGAGAGTTTTAAAGTCAACAACGGAGTGAAACAGGGATGTGTCCTCGTCCACACCCTTTTTGGTATATTTTTTGCTGCCCTTCTAAATTACGCCTTCGAAAACATCTCAGGAGACATTTACATTCGCACAAGATCAGATGGCTCACTGTTCGACCTAGCATGACTAAGAGCAAAAACAAATGTTGCCCTACTTAAAGAACATTTATTTGCTGATGATGCAGCCCTAGTCGCTCATAGTGAGGCCACCCTACAAACGGTGATCAACAACCTAGGCAAAGCATGCAACCAGTCAATTAGTGCACTGTCAATTAGTGTTCAGAAAACAGTAATTCTAAGTCAAGGTGACATCAAACCTTTATTCTTCTTCTTCTTCCCTTCCTCATCTGCCTTTCAGCGTCGAGGGGAGATATAATTTGCGGTCTTTTGCTCTTCTGTTCGCCTATGCTGCTGTTATGTTTCCTAGTGCTTCTAATATTCCATCGATCCATCTTTTTTGTGGTCGACCCTTGGGTCTGTTGTTCTCACAACGTTTGTTGAAGGCTCGTTGTGTTGTGTTTTGTTCTTTCTGCCTTGTCATGTGGCCGAACCATTTTATCTGTTGTTTCCTTATATATTCTATGGCTGGGGCTATTCCTAGCTTTTTTCTCAATTCTTCATTTCTGATCTTATCTCTCAGACTGTTTCCTGTCATTCGTCTAACACATTTCATCTCTGTAGAGGTTATTTTTCTTATTGTTCTTGCATCTAGAGTCCAGGTCTGGCATTGGTAGCACAACGTTGGGATGAAGATTGTATTGTATAGTGCTCGTTTTGCCTCCAGAGTTATTTCCTTGTTGGACAATAGTTGTGATAACTGTCCGATGATTTGACAATCTTTGTTGCATCTTGTTTCTATCTCTGCTGTTTGGGAATTATCGTTTGTCATTAGACTTCCTAGGTATTTGAATTCCTCTAATTGTTTTAGTTGTCTGCTTTCTATAGTTATGTTGATGTTCTGTTTATTTTTGGCGACATTCATGACTTCTGTTTTGTTCCTAAGATGTTGAGTTTGTTTAAGTGTTCTTGTAGGTCTTCTATTGTTTCATGTATTAGTGCCTGGTCGTCTGCAAATAGAAGCTCGTTGATCTCCTCTGTCTCTGATGGGTTGGCTAACTTGCATATGTGGTCCATGTATGTAATAAACAGTAGGGGGGATAGTACGCACCCCTGTCTTACACCTGATCTAACTTCGAAGTGGTCTGTGTAGCCTGTTGCTGTTCTGACCCTGCAGCTGCTGTTGGTGTAGAGACTTTTAATTTGGTTGGTTAGATGTTGGCTTACTCCGTATGTTGTTAGTATCTCCCACAGTTGTTCTCTGTTCACTCTGTCGAATGCTTTTTCCTGGTCAATGAAGGCTATGTATAAGTTTTGATTGTGTTCTGTCGTTTTTTCTGCAAGCTGTTTTAGTGTGAATAGTGCGTCGGTACATCCTCTGTTTTTTCGGAACCCCATTTGAGAATCGCTTAACTGTATTTCTATTATTGGTCTCAGCCTTTTTTCCAAGATTTTGGCGTATAGCTTTCCTACGTGGCTGAGCATAGATATACCTCTATATTGATTGCAGTCTCTTTTGCTACCTTTCTTTTTCCATATTGGTATGATGATTGCCTGTTGCCAGTCTTCTGGGGCTTGTTGTTGGTGCCATGCTGCGTTAAATACTCTGTGCAGCCATTGCATTCCTGTTTCTCCCGCTGCTGCTATTATTTCTATTGGAATGTTATCTATCCCTGGTGCTTTGTTTCTTGGTGCATATTTGATTACTTCTTCTATTTCCTCTTTCATGATGTTGGGTTCAGTATTTGTGAAAAGATTGTCCACTAGAATCAGTATTTGTGAAAAGATTGTCCACTAGATTCAGTATTTGTTAAAAGATTGTCCACTAGAATCAGTTCAGAAATTCACGTATCTTGGATCTACAATTACGCAAACCACTTCTCTTGATGATGAAATAAACAGCCGAATTGGTAAGGCAGCTAAGACTTTTGGTTGTTGTTGACGGATTGTCACGAGTTGATGCGGGCAGGTGGCCCTTTGGCTCATAAGATGTGGCGGGTCGTAATGGCTTTCTTGACATTCCTGGCTCTTACTGGAGAAGGTGGAGTTAATCTATCCCAGGCTATACTGGGAAACTACTAGCCCAGCCCAGAGGTACTGCAATACTGGGTCCTCTATATCAGTAAAAGCCACCACTGCAGGGAACACGGCAATCCTAGCTTCTGTTAGCCAGTCTGTTTTAATGCAGAATGTTACCAGAGGAGACCACGAGGAGGTAGAACTGCTAGGTCTTAGTTAGCTGATGGTGCCCCGACCCTGCTATTGCGACCACAGGTCGTGGGCGCTTTTGCTCCTCCTACAACTTTTGGTAACTCATAGAAAGGGCCTGGAACAACACGAAACTAACACCAAAATCAAAACTCTTAATATATCAAACTTGTGTGCTTAGCACAATATTATATGGATCTGAAACCTGGACAACATATTCAAATTATGAAATAAGACTAAATTTCTTCCACATGCGATGTCTCCGCAGAATAATGCACATCAAATGGCAGGACAAAATAACCAACTTAGCTGTCCTGCAACATGCTAAGACCCCAACAATCATGTCGATGCTCAGAAGTCAAAGACTAAGATGGCTGGGGTATGTCCAACGATTGGAAGAAAAACGCATCTCCAAGCAAATACTATATGGTGAACTAATACACAAAAAAAGACAAATCGGCAGACCTAAACTACAATATAGAGATATCTTGCTTGCTTGCATTCGCCCGATGGCTAAAGGAGTGTACCTCTTCAAAGTAGACGTGTCTGCGTTATGTTGTGGTTTGCAGTATAACTGACAGAGATATCTGTAAATCAACTCTGAATAACTTCATCTGTGAAAATGCCTGGGAACATCTGGCTATTGATTGCACATCATGGAGACATGTATAAGGAATGGTATAACATCATTTGAGACTGTGCTAAGGCAATATTAGAAGAGAAAAGACTCATGAAAAAGGATGGAAAACCCTGTGGATCAGTGGGCCTGACTTGTTCATTCTGTGGCCGTGTGTGTTTGTCAGACATTGGTAGAATTAGCCATGAGAGAAGCTGTTCGACAAAAACAAAACCTAATAAAAAAATACACAATAGCCTCCACTAGACCGTCTGACAAGACAAAAAGGGCCATACTATAATGCTATACAATGGCATAATTTATTTAGCTGTTATCATAATCATGTTTTAAATTTTTAACAAATATTTTAACAATTTTACAAAAGTACCTGCCTAAATGTTTAAAAAAAATCTTATTTTGACATTTTTATCACTATTAGTACTTTAATAAGCTGAAATAACTTGAAACTGTTGCTCAGTTTCGTATTTATTTCCAAAATTAAAAATGAATAACAAATAATAATGGTTTCATTAACTTAAGATAATAAAATAATTAACTTTATTAAGAAGCTTCACTTCACTGGGTCTTTCTTTATGTCATTAACTTTAATTTACATTAAAATTTTAAAATTTAAATGGTCACTTCCACTTTTAAAATTCAAACACTAAAAGCTAAGAGTAAAGTTTTCTGTTACTCAAACTGTGGTTAGTGTTAGTTAGAGCACGTAGTGGGGCATAATGTACACTCCTATAATAAGTTAGGGAGCCGCGATAGCTCAGTGGTTAGTGAACTGGACTACAAAGGACAAGGGGTAGGGTTCGATCCCAACCGACGGCTTCCGGGTTCACCCAGCCTTTAATGGGTACCGGATTTTTTTTCTGGGAAAGTAAAGCGACATGGGCATAATACCAACCACATTACCCAAAAATCATGTGCCGAAGGTCTGTAAAATTTATTGTCACTACTAACACCATATTCCCTATACGCCACTTGGCGTGACAGGGGTACTTTAGTTTTACTTTACTTTTTTTTATAAGTTCCAATAAGGTATGGTGACAGCTTTAAAAAAAAAATGAACACAACAAAATACTGACGTTTCTGCCTACAAGTTGATGAGGCCTTCTCGTAAGAAAACGAGAACAGAACAGCACAAATGAACAACGAAATAAAGATAACTCTACTACATCTATCTAGGTTGAGCGAGACAGGTAAAACCAGCTAGTTTTAGTAAGTTTAAGTAGTGTTTACGAAACATTTAAAATTTATTATTTTAATCATGATTACTCAGATTACTTATAACTTATATAGGCCTACTATATACTATTATATTACTATTACTTGCCGGCCGGGTAGGTTAGTTACGTTAACTTAGTTAAGAAAAAATCAAAATCACGTAGACTAGACTGACTAGACGC
This sequence comes from Megaustenia siamemsis, assembly GCA_032433765.1. Lineage (NCBI taxonomy): Eukaryota > Metazoa > Mollusca > Gastropoda > Stylommatophora > Ariophantidae > Megaustenia > Megaustenia siamemsis. Next base: position 75,965,851 of record JAVIAB010000124.1, read on the forward strand.
CGGTCGACGCAAACAACACCTAAAAGAATTAATTTACTATTATGTTATAAGATTCAATCAAGTATCAAGGTTAGATACTAAACTAAACTTAATTATAACTAGACTGAGTGTTTATAAACAATCATTATTATTATAAATGAATGTTAAATTTAGATTTAAATCAAATCAACTTGATCAAGTTAAAAAAAAATTGTTACAATTGTATCATTACAGTACATACAATTTAATTCCTGGATGACGTTGCTGACAAACTTGAAATTAAATAATGACAACTGGATTATTATATACAATATTTTCAATTATTTTTTTTCAATGTGATTTTAGATAAACGTGAGGAACAAACGGAGATACCTTTTCTCTTGTGTATGTTCTGCCATCAGTTGTTAGCCGTAGTCTCTAAACGCGGCGATTGCTCAGTTATTGCTAACGTATACAATGAGGTGTCTACAAAAGTAGAATTTACAAGAAGGAAACACATTGACCTATTGCAAACAAGTGCTTCGAAAGAAATACACAAAAATAAACGAATATTATACTCAACTATTCTTTATTAAAGCAAATGATCTAATAATAATATTTAAAAAAACTAATTTTAACTGCATTACAATTTATTTTTTATTGTTTTTGTTAATATTGATTTCTTTAGCACTTCAGCGGCAGCGATTTATCCTTTTTAAAGTTTTTTGGGGAAAAAAGATTTAAGCTCAAGATGAAATTGTATAAACTGTTATTAGCATAATTGTATGTGTATATATATATATAAATAAATTACTTTCACACGTGTAAATATTTTGTTAATTTGAGATACAATATGCAAGAAAGAAATAAAGAATTGTGTTTACAAACAAATTATGTAGGTCAAAGACTTACCGTGAGTTGGGTTCGTTTCCTGTCCAATGGCTTCAGTTCAATGTTTGGCATAGCAACAACAATCCAACATGGCCGATAAGCTGGCTTCTTGTGTGTGCATTACCTGACATTATGTCTTAGAGATAATTTAAATTTGCCATAAAGTAAGAACAGGAAATGCCGAAGAAAGGAAGAAAGGAAAAGGTGGAAAGAAAGGGTAAATCCAAACATTTTGTTATTTGATGTCACCGAATAAATGAATGCACTTGCTTTCAATTTTCAATTCAATATTCAATATATTTATTCATCATCATGATGATCATCTCGTCTAGGACGTCCAGGGCATTCAGGACATTAGATAGATAGAGTCAGTCATTGTTTAATTGTAGTTCATCATCAATTAAAATTTAATTTGATCATCAATAAATTCAATTATATATAATCCAATATCAATCATCTCACAAAAATATTTTAAAATGACACAGACATTATATTATCATACATTATATGATGTGATTATAATTGATTATATATTAAAATTTATTAAATATGAGCCGCGGTAGCTCAGTCATCAGTGGTTAGTGAACTGGACTACATTACAAAGGACAAGAGGTAGGGTTCGATCCCAATCGACGGCTTCCAGGTTCACCCATCCTTAAAAAATGGGTACCGGATTTTTTCTGGGAAAGTAAAGCGGCATGGGCGTAATACTGACCACATTACCCCAAAAAATCATGTGCTGAAGGTCTGTAAAATATAGGGTCATTAACACTATATTCCCTATACGCCACTTGGCGTGACGGGGTGCTCTTTACTTTTTTTTTTTATTAACTTATTACAGCACGTTTTTTTTTCATGTTTAGGTTATTAAACACAATCTATTTAGCATTTTTGTTCATTTTATTGTCCATCATTGACATCCGTTTGTCCAAATTGACTCAGATTAATGTATGATAACAGACTTTAACAGCCACTCACAGAGCTGGGGCTATGAACATATGGACAAGAGAGGTGAAGAGTTTGAAAATTGGCAGGATGACATTGGGCTTATACTATTAAACCAGGCAACAGATCCACCAACATTCTACTCCAGATCATGGCATACCACATCTACACCAGACCTTGCTTTCCATTCACCAGACCTGGATTGGAATATCACACGAATTGTTGGGAAACAACTTGGAGGCAGCGACCACCGACCAGTCTTTTTAGTGGTGCAAAATGAGGCCATCAGGGAGAGCAGCACTCTCTCCAGATGGAATTACAAAAAGGCAGACTGGAAAATGTATCAACACTACACCAGTGTACTGACTAAAGATATAAATACAGATAGAGACATCAACAAAATAGTTGATGAATTCAGTAGACTAATAATACAAGCTGCCAGTGAAACAATACCTAGAGGGGCACGGAAACACTACAAACCATACTGGAGTAGTGAACTAGAGGAACTGCACAATGACATGGAAACATCTCGAAAGCAAGCAGAAAATAACCCTTGCCAAGAACACCACAACAACTACCAGCATGCTAAAGCCAAATTTCAACGGGCTAAACTACAAGTACATGTATGATGGTTACACATGTGCAGTTCGAACAGAGGAAGGACTGAGCGAATGTTTCCCAATAGAAACTGGGGTTAAACAAGGATGTATTTTATCGCCCTTGTTATTTGGAATTGTTATGGACTTCATAATGAAGAAATGCTGCACTGGTAATAAAGGCATCGAATGGATACAAGGAGACCATTTGGAGGACCTCGACTTTGCTGATGACATAGTTCTCATCAGCAGTCAGATAAAAACGATGCAGGAAAACACAAATGAACTATCATCAATAGCCAGCAAAATTGGGCTTGAGATCAATCATGAAAAGACTAAAGTCATGACTAGTTTAATTCCAACAGGTGACAAAATATACATGGAAAACAAACCAGTAGAAGAGATCGATCACTTTATCTATCTTGGAAGTCACATTGATCGAGAAGGGGATACGAGCAAAGAAATTAAAATCAGAATAGCTAAAGCAGCAATGTCTTTCAGAAGCCTTGAAAAGTTGTGGAAATCAAAACTTATCAGCACAAACACAAAACTTAGGCTATTCAAATCAAATGTACTATCAACCCTTACATATGCGTGTGAAAGCTGGAAAACAACAAGAGATATAGAAACAAAGTTGAACGCATTCGAAAATAAATGTCTAAGGAAAATACTTGGTATAGCATGGAACGAATTCAAAACAAATGAGGAAATTAGAGAAATCGCCAATCAACCACTAATATCTTCAGTAATAAAGAAAAGACGATGGTCATACGTTGGACATGTGATGAGAAGAGATAATAACCGAATAGCAAAGCAAGCCCTCATATGGGAAACAACAGGTAAAAGAAAAAGAGGAAGACCCAGGGAGACACTGAGAAGAACATTGATGAGAGAGGCAAGAGCAGCAGGAGTCGGCTCCCTCAATGAGATAGAACTGCTTGCACAGAACAGAGACAGATGGCGAGATTTGATAAAATATCTTTAAAAGAAAACTGCTAGAACAAAAAATCCATATAGGAGAAGGTGTATCTTGGTCTACGCCCTATGGGCCGGTTACGGCTCGAAAGGTCAATAGATAGATAGATAGAAACTACAAGCCAGACGGAGAAGCTGGAAAGAGAAAACAGAGTCCTTGAATCTTGAACGAGACACAAGAAAAGTGTGGAAGCTTGTAAAACAGCTGAATGATGAGGGTACAGAAAGGAACACCAAAATTACACTGAAGAAGGATGGAAACATTCTAACAGGTAACATGCAGCAAATTACTTTGCAGACTCCTTTGCAAATGATAATAATATTGAAATTAGCCTAGAAAAACGACAAGAGACCCGTCTAAAACAACAAAATGCAAGACAAGAAGAGACCACACATGAAGTCATGGAAACACCCATTACACAAAGAGAGCTAGAGCTGGCAATATCCAAATTAAAAATGAAAAAGTCACCAGGCAATGATGGAGTGTCCAATGAAATGATTAAGAACTTGGGAACTGCAGCTAAAGCAAAACTACTGCAGATCTACAACATTTGCTGGATCACAGGTAGAGTGCCACAGGCATGGAGAGAAGCAATTATGATACCATTACTAAAGCCAGGAAAAGATAGTTCAATGACATCCAGCTATAGATCAATCAGCCTTACAAGCTGTTTGTGTAAAACAATGGAACGTATTATCAACCTCAGACTGCAGTGGTACCTGGAAAGTGAAAATCTCCTTGTCCCACAACAAGCAGGCTTTAGACAGTGTTACTCTACCGAAGATCAAGCAACCTATCTTTCCCAGGAAATCGAAGATGCGTTTCAAGAAAAGAAACTGGTACTAGCAGCATGGATAGACCTAAAGAAAGCATTTGATAAGGTATGGAAGGAAGGGCTTCTGAAGAAACTGAGAAATTATGGAGTAAATGGCAGGATGTACAAATGGGTCAAAGCATACCTGCATAACAGGAGAGCCAGAGTGCAACTGGATGGTCTTAAGAGTAAGAAGGTCTTATTGCGCCAGGGCGTTCCACAAGGAGGGGTACTATCTCCAACACTTTTTCTGATCTACATCAATGACCTAGTTACTGAACTACCACATGGCATCAAAGTGGCAATGTATGCAGATGACTTGGTAATGTGGTGCACAGAGGAGTATGCAACAGTGGCCTCCAAATTGCTACAAAGAGCTATGAATGCACTGAATTCATGGACAAATAGATGGTGTATCAGCATCAATACAGACAAATGCAGTACTACACTTTTCACACTCTCCCCAAAACAAAAAGCAGAGCCATCTACATAAACAATGAGCCTGTGAAAGAAGACATACAAGCTACATATCTCGGAGTTACATTTGATAACAAACTATCTTGGAAACAGCAGATAAATAAGGCACCCAAAAAGCAAGGAGAAAATTGGCTATTCTAAGAAAGTTGTGTGGAACCACATGGGGTGCGAGTGGGAAAATACTCAGTAAAGTTTACCAACAGAGTATACGCCCACATTTAGAATATGGATCATCCGCATGGTGCTCAGCATCAAACACCACATTGCAAGAACTGGATAAAGTACAAAACCAGGCACTTAGGGTCATCACAGGAGCAATGAAATCAACACCAATATTGGAGATGGAGAAATTGTGGAGGATACCAGCACTGAGAGAACGGAGAGACACAAAGGTGCTAATACAGGCAGAAAAATTTGTATGCATGCCGAGACATCCAATGAAGGACAGATTCCAAAATCTTGCATTGGGACGACTTAAGAGAAGCAGCTTTATCCACCAAGCCAAGCGTATTAGTAGACAAACACCAGACATGCCAAGAGTTGTTAAACCCCTTCTGCCCATACCAGAACAGACTCCCTGGACAGATGAATCAGGATTATCAGTTCAAATACGGACAGAAGTGAAAGGAATAGTTGACAAAGAGGAACAAAATAGTCTACAGCGAAAAACAATAGCTCTCAGTTTCCTGGATGAAGAATACCCACAAGACCTATGGATTCGTGTGTTCACAGATGGATCAGCACAGAATGCAGTAAAGAATGGGGGAGCAGGTGCATATATAGAGTACCCAAATAACACTAGGGATATGGATAAAATAGCAACAGGGAAATATTGTCACAATTATGATGCAGAAATACAAGCAATAAAGTTGGCAATAGAAAAACTGCTGAACAGTAATCTTAGCCCACAGCCTGTAGTGTTTTTGACAGATGCAAGATCAGTACTCCAGGCACTACAATCCAAAAAATTACCACATCTGCAGACCTTATTGACTGAACTCTGCAAGCACCACAGGGTTGCCCTGCAGTGGATCCCGTCTCACTGTGGAATACCAGGAAATGAGAAAGCAGATCAGTTGGCAAAGGAAGGTTCAACAGGCACACAACTAGATACACCAGTTACATACCATCATAAGAAACAGATAATCAAATCAATCAGAGGACCACAAGCCCCAAATCAGGATGCCTTTCATAATATGAATAGATATGAACAAGTTATCATTATATGCCTAAGAACAGGACACAATCGACTCCATAGTCACATGTATACAAAATTCAAGATTGGCACATCAACTACTTGTACATGTGGACAGGCACCCCAGACTGCTGAACACATACTTCAAGACTGCACTGAATATAGTAGACTGAGGAAAATCCATTGGCCCATAGATCTACTAGACGTACAATCTTATATATATCTGGGCAGTAATATAGATAAAGAGGGAGGAACAGAAAACGATACCAAAATAAGGATATCAAAAGCAAGAGGAGCTTTCATTGCACTGGGAAACATATGGAAATCCAAAGAAATTAGGCTAAATACAAAAATACAAATTTTCAACTCCAATGTTAAGTCGGTTCTATTATATGGCTGTGAAACATGGAGAATAACAAATTGACAATCACGAAGGTACAGACTTTCATTAATGGATGCTTGCGCAGAATAAAGGGATGGAAATGGCAGGACAAAGTCACAAACGTGGAATTATGGAAATGTACCGGTCAAATACCAGTGGATAAAGAAATACAGCGAAGACGATGGCGATGGATAGGACACACACTACGGAAACCAACTGAGAGTATTACACAACAGGCCCTTTTTTGGAATCCCCAGGGGAAAAGACAAAGAGGAAGACCAAGGAATTCTTGGAGAAGACAGATTGAAGCAGAGATGAAGATGATGAGGAAGACATGGAATGATCTTAAAAGAATTGCAAAAAACAGAACGACTTGGAAAGTGTTTGTTGAAGACCTATGCTCCACTGGGAGCTAAAAGGTAGAAGAAGAAGAGACATCAACTACTTGTACATGTGGACAGGCACCCCAGACTGCTGAACACATACTTCAAGACTGCACTGAATATAGTAGACTGAGGAAAATCCATTGGCCCATAGATACAACACTACAGACAAAACTATATGGGCCACTGCAAGAATTACAAAAGACAGTAAAATTTATACAGGAAACGACATTGCAGATATAGACAATACTTCAGGCGAACGAAAGATAGATAGATAGATAGACATAGGACAATCCTTAATATGTTAAATTCCTTTCTATATTTAGCAAAAAGCATACATTCATGTGATTCTAGCAGTTTGATGGTTAGCAACACCTTGAACTTATAACCTCACCTGTGCTTATTTACTTTTATCATGTCTGAATTTGTAAAATTCAAATGATGATTACCACATAATTACTATTTAGGATCCGTAAGGTAGGATACGTAATAAGGAGGTACAACATGAAAGCATGTCCAACATGACTGATCTTGATGAAATCGAAACCTCTGCCATAATAGTTTTGGGATACAAAAAATTATAGGGTTGAAACTTAATTATATAATCGATAAATAGGCTTGCTCATAATATAGAAACATGATAAAAGAATTTGAAACAAAAAGGTTTATACAGTTTTTAGAAAGATATTTGACACAAAAACATATCTATGTGCTGACATTTTTTATTCTAGAAAAAAAGGAGGTAAGAAAGGAAAAGCAAGGAAGGAGTCTCCGCTCAAGCTAGCAGCAATCAGTTCAAAGATATGGGAGACTAGACTTGATATTGCAGAGAAGTCAAAGCAGGAATTCAGGCATGTTATTGTTTGTGTGAAAAAGGAAGATCAAATGTTATGTCTTTGACCCATTCTGTGAAACATGGGGAACTAGTTTTCTATCTTGACCAAGAATGTTGTACTGGTAGAAGCTGCAGTTTTCTATCCTGACCAAGAATGTTGTACTGGTAGAAGCTGCAGTTTTCTATCTTGACCAAGAATGTTGTACTGGTAGAAGCTGCAGTTTTCTATCCTGACCAAGAATTTTGTACTGGTAGAAGCTGCAGTTTTCTATCCTGACCAAGAATTTTGTACTGGTAGAAGCTGCAGTTTTCTATCCTGACCAAGAATTTTGTACTGGTAGAAGCTGCCTCCTGTGTGTTACCGGGGACCTCATTATGAGGAAAGTAAAGAATAGTGACACTGTGACCTTCCAGGCATGTCGTAAGAGGCGACTAAGGAGGTTGATCGATGGCTTGACAAGCTGTCATTGTAAAAAGTATTGTTATGGAAACAGAGCCATAAGTTTTGGAAGCAGTGATCTCTGCAGTATGTGCCATTTTGGCACGCAAGGTTTCTGTTTTTTGAGATTGTGGTTCTGCCCTATGTGCCGTCTTCGGCTCGAAAGGACGATAGATAGATAGACGCTGCAGTTTTCTATTCTGACCAAGAATTGTGTACTGGAAGAAGTTGCAGTTTTCTATTCTGACCAAGAATGTTGTACTGGTAGAAGCTGCAGTTTTCTATTCTGACCAAGAATTTTGTACTGGTAGAAGCTGCAGTTTTCTATTCTGACCAAGAATGTTGTACTGGAAGAAGTTGCAGTTTTCTATTCTGACCAAAATAGCAAAGGCATTATTAATTTATGCCCCTACAAGATTTATGTAATATTGTCCAACTTTTGGCTCTTGGTCTTTTCAACATCCTTGAAACAAGAGTTGTTAGTTGTAGACTTGAAATGGTTGTTTGCTTCATCCTCATGGGACAGAAACACCACCTCTTTCTGTCTTTCTATCTGCTTAAAGCAAGATGATTGTATGATCAAAAAGTCCTCATTTTATATTCTCTGTCTCTTATGGTGACATTCATATTTCTCTCAAGTTTCTACCAATACACCATCTAACTTCTTGTAATTTTCCTCTCTTATATCTTGATATGGACTTTTTGACAATATACTATTTATTATTCATTGTTTTGCTTGGGCATATGAATATTGGTAGCATATGTCACCTTATTTGTGTTCTGGTATCTTACATCACTTTTTTCTTTCACATTTGTCTTCCTGTATGAAAATACTTTAGGTGGTTGAAATTTGGGACCTATATGAGCTTTGTATTATTCACATAAATGTGTTAGGTGAGTCAGTTAATAAGCTTATCTTCATAGATTCTCACTTAATTTTAAAGTACCTGTCACACCTTGCTGTGCAAGGGTAATATATATATATATATATATATATATATATATATATATATATATGGCCCTTTTCGTCTTGTCAGACGGTCTAGTGGAGGCTATTGCGTATTTTTTTGAGGTATTGTTTTTGCCGAACAGCTTCTCTCGTGGCTAATTCTACCAATGTTTGACAAACACACGCGGTCACATAATGAACAGGTCAGGCTCGCTGGTCCACAGGGTTTACCATCCTTTTTCATGAGTCTCTTCTCTTCTAAGTCCTGTCTTAGAACAGTCTCAAATGTTGTTATACCGTTCCTTATACGTGCTCTCCATGATGTGCGATCACTTGCCAGATGTTGCCAGTCGTTTTCACAGATGGCGAAGTCTTTCAGAGATGATTTGCAGATATCTCTATATCGTAGTTTAGGTCTGCCGATTTGTCATTTTCCATGTTTTAGCTCGCCATATAGTATTTGCCTAGGAATGCGTTTTTCTTCCATCCGTTGGACATGCCCCAGCCATCTTAGCCTTCGACTTCTGAGCATCGACATGATTGTTAGGGTCTTAGCACGTTGCAGGACAGTTAAGTTGGTTATTTTGTCCTGCCATTTGATGTGCATTATTTTGCGGAGACATCGCATGTGGAAGACATTTAGTCTTTTTTCCTGGTTTGAGTATGTTGTCCAGGTTTCGGATCCATATAGTAGTGTGCTAAGCACACAAGTTTGATATATTAAGAGTTTAGTCTTTTGAGTTAGTTTCGTGTTGTTCCATGCCCTTTTTGTGAGTTTGCCGAAGGTCGTAGCTGCCTTACCAATTCGACAGTTTATTTCTTCATCAAGAGAGATGGTTTGCTTATATATGTATATGGTATGATATATATATGATTGTATGGTGTAAGCATCCCTATTTCACCTTGATTGCCAGCATATTTATGGGAGATGTGGTTGGTATTGTACCAAATCACCCGCCATTCCCAGAGGAAATTTCCGGTACCAGTTTTAAGTTTTGGTAAAATCCAAAGCCATCTCTGTATGAAAACAATTGGCTACATTTGTAGAATTTAATCTGGGCTTACCTGAGCCGCGATAGGTTCGAGTCAGTGGTTAGTGAACTGGACTACAAAGGACAAGGGGTAGGGTTCGATCCCAACCGACGGCTTCCGGGTTCACCCAGCCTTAAATGGGTACCGGATTTTTTTCTGGGAAAGTAAAGCAGCACGGGCGTAATACCGACCACATTATCCCAAAAATCATGTGCTGAAGGTCTGTAAAATATAGGGTCACTAACACCATATTTCCCTATATGCCATTTGGCGTGACGGGGGTACTTTACTTTTTTTTTTTTTTTTTTGACTTGAACACATACCTTCCTTATATTTTTAAGGTGAACCTGTACACCAGACCAAAAAACCTGTACAAATGAAAAAAAAAACATACATGTCAATTTGAAGTGTTAATTTATAATGATAATAAATATTAATGATATTAAATTCTTGGGGATTTTGCCTACTTCTCTTCACAGCGAGACACAACCCGTCCAATCTTAAACCATGTTTTCTAGGTTATTAGACTGCAATTTCTATCCAAAAATGAAAAAAAAACTACTTTGTACTGTATGTAGCCAGCAAATTGTATTGTTAGCGAAGTTATTTTTTTTCTTGACCTTTTACCTGATGTATATTTAGTAAAGGATATTTGGAGGACCTCGACTTTGCTGATGACATAGTCCTCATCAGCAGTCAGATAAAAATGATGCAGGAAAACACAAATGAACTATCAGCAATAGCCAGCAAAATTGGGCTTGAGATCAATCATGAAAAGACTAAAGTCATGAAAAGTTTAATTCCAACAGAAGACATAATATACATGGAAAACAAACCAGTAGAAGAGATCAATCACTTTATCTATCTTGGAAGTCACATTGATCGAGAAGGGGATACAAGTAAAGAAATTAGAATCAGAATAGCTAAAGCAGCAATGTCTTTCAGAAGCCTTGAAAAGTTGTGGAAATCAAAACTAATCAGCACAAACACAAAACTTAGGCTATTTAAATCAAATGTACTATCAACCCTTATGTATGCGTGTGAAAGCTGGAAAACAACAAGAGATATAGAAACAAAGTTCAAAAATAAATGTCTAAGGAAAATACTTGGTATAGCGTGGAACGAATTCAAAACAAACGAAGAAATTAGAGAAATCGCCAATCAACCACTAATATCTTCAGTAATAAAGAAAAGACGATGGTCATATGTTGGACATGTGATGAGAAGAGATAATAACTGAATAGCAAAGCAGGCCCTCATATGGGAAACAACAGGTAAGAGAAAAAGAGGAAGACCCAGGGAGACACTGAAAAGAACATTGATGAGAGAGGCAAGAGCAACAGGATTCGGCTCCCTCAATGAGGTAGAGCTGCTTGCACAGAACAGATACAAATGGCGAGATTTGATAAAATATCTTTAAAAGAAAACTGCTAGAACAAAAATTCAGATATGAGAAGGTGTATCTTGGTCTACGCCCTATGGGCCAGCAACTGCTTGAAAGGTCAATAGATAGATAGATAGATATTTAGTAATATAACCATGTGATATCTCTGGTTAAATGCTTTAAAATGCGAGTCCTTTCGCCCATTCTGTGTAACTTGTTTTGGCTTTTCACCACTTCCAGAATTAGCCAATACACAATTTTCAACAAAAATATTATTTGTAAGAGTAATTTTATAAAGAAACAAAATGTGAAATTTTATAAAAATAAATGTTTTTTTTTTTGCATATTAACTCCTAGAAGCCCTTGGTTTTTTTTTATATTTTGGGATATTTCAGGTTCCTTTTTTGTGATCAATCAGTCAATTTTTGGTTTGAACATAGACTTATTATATATATTGCTGAATAGGGGATTTTTGTTGAGTGTTAATGTTTGGAATTAGAATGTGTTTGTTTAATCTATCTATCTATTGGCCTTTTGAGCTGTAGCTGGCCCATAGGGCGTAGACCAAGATACTCCTTCATCTGAATTTCTGTTCTAGCAGTTTTCAATTCTTTTAAAGATATTTTATCAAATCTCGTCATTTGTCTCTGTTCTGTGCAAGCAGCTCTATCTCATTGAGGGAGCCGATTCCTGCTGCTCTTGCCTCTCTCATCAATGTTCTTTTCAGTGTCTCTCTGGGTCTTCCTCTTTTTCTCTTACCTGTTGTTTCCTACATGAGGGCTTGCTTTGCTATTCAGTTATTATCTCTTCTCATCACATGTCCAACATATGACCATCATCTTTTCTTTATTACTGAAGATATTAGTGGTTGATTGGCAATTTCTCTAATTTCCTCGTTTGTTTTGAATTCGTTCCACACTATACCAAGTATTTTCCTTAGACATTTATTTTCGAATGCGTTCAACTTTGTTTCTATATCTCTTGTTGTTTTCCAGCTTTCACACGCATACGTAATGGTTGATAGTACATTTGATTTGAATAGTCTAAGTTTTGTGTTTGTGCTGATGAGTTTTAATTTTCACAACTTTTCAAGGCTTCTGAAAGACATTGCTGCTTAAGCTATTCTGATTCTAATTTCTTTGCTTGTATCCCCTTCTTGATCAATGTGACTTCCAAAATAGATAAAATGATTTATCTCTTCCACTGGTTTGTTTTCCATGTATATTTTGTTGCCTGTTGGAATTAAGCTTTTCATGACTTTAGTCTTTTCATGATTGATCTCAAGTCCAATTTTGCTGGCTATTGATGATAGTTCATTTGTGTTTTCCTGCATCGTTTTTATCTGACTGCTGATGAGAACTATTGAGTTATTGAGTTATTTGTGGGTCATCATCATTGCACTCCGAACATGTCCATAGGTGCTCAGATCCCCTCCTCAGCAATTCCCTCAGTGTCCAGCGACTGACGACTCCAGTTCTATGTTGGTTAATAAGTCTTCTTACACGGCCACCAAGTTTCTCATTTCTGGCTGTGCCCATCTTAACTCCCATTTCCATCATCCGAAGAAGCGACGTTGATCTGTGTTTGTCGAAGTCCCATGCTCTTCCTACATCTCGGAGTGCATTGATGATGTCCGCCCGATCCATCGGTTGCCCGTCCTCAACGACAGCGCAGCTAGCCAACCTGTCCGCTCTCTCATTTCCCCGCACTCCCGCATGTCCAGGGACATAGACAAAGGTGACTTTACGTATTTTGGATTTCTGCAACGACTCTACCCATTGCATGCGTACAAAGCCCGCCTCCACTTTTTTTATCATGCTCATCGAATCACTCAGTATACATGCGTGGATGTAGTCTTGTGACTCTAACCATTTGAATGCCTTGGTCACTGCCATCACCTCCATTGTCATGCTACTCGTGGTCATGGCGTATGCACCACTGTCTTCCTTGGCTATTCTGCCTGCCGAACGTGCTGTAAATGCCCATGCACTTCTTTCGTGTCGTCTTACAGATCCGTCTGTATAGATGACTGCATCTTTCTCATCGGTGTTATCGCAGATGAGACCGTTGACCTCAGCATTAACCACGACCGGGTTCTGTTCCCTACTTTTCCTGTCGAGTGTGACAATACATGAGAAAGTTCCCTTGAATGATGTAGGCACCGATGATGAGAACTATGTCATTAGCAAAGTCGAGGTTCTCCAAATGGTCTCCTTGTATCCATTCGATGCCTTTATTACCAGTGCAGCATTTCTTCATAATGAAGTCCATAACAACTCTAAATAACAAGGGTGATAAAATACATCCTTGTTTAACCCCAGTTGTTTGTTTAATAATGTTACCTAATTTCTTTGATACTAAAAATAAACACTGACCTAAAAACACGCAACATAAATTGTTACCTAGAAGGAAAAAAAAAGAGTAAGATGATCATTATGAAAATCTTTAATCCAATCATTTTTTACATAAGTTAATGAAAATAAATTTAAAAACAAATTAAAATAAGTAGTACACATTTTTAAAAAACATATAAAATTGTCAAACTATAGTCAAATTGCTCTCTATGTTATACAAACAAATTTTTGACAACACATCTAATGTTAGAAAGAAAGGATACCATAATTTATTTCAAAATAAATTAAAGAAATTATCTTATATGTTATATGTATTCACAAAGGTTATAAAAAATATAATATAATTGTTATTTAAATAAGGTATATACTTGCTGGCACATACATAAATGTGCAAACTTACACACTTTCATACACAAACTCAAACATGTAATGAGTGAAAGAAACCTGCTGATTAGGAAAACATCTGCATCAGTTATCAGTCACATTATGACTTGCAGGAAGACAATTCATCTTGCTGCTGAAGCAGAAATGCTTATTGCATGCCTGACCTACAATTTCACTTCTCATTTCCATTTATTTTTGTTTGGTAACAGAAAAATTAATTTAGTGACAAATCAGATATAGCCGGGATAGCCTGACTGCAATCATTTACTCTCTTTACAATCTCAAACAGTGGGACAGTAATCATCATCATCATCAAGTATGCCTGCTGGCATAGGTGATCAAGTCTCTCCACAACTGTCAATCTTGGCAGTTATTTATCATTTCTGTTGTTGACCTTCTGCCAATCCATTCTCTTAAGCTGTCTGGTATCTTTTCTTTTTGCTTCCCTCTATCTCTTCATCCTTCAATTGTCCCAGTTGTTACAATATATTCCATCTGTTCCCTTCTCATTACATAGCCAAAAAATGATGATTGTTTCTTGCTAAAATATAGGAAATTAGCTCTCTTTTTGCTTTGGCCACTTTCAGAATGTTTTCATTAATCTTCTCTAGCTGTCCATGGTATTCTCAACATTCTTCTGTAAAACCACATTTCTACAGACTAGTGATTTTCTTGTCTGTTGTCCTATTGTCCATGATTCACATAAATATGATAAGACTGGCTCTCCATAACATTTAAGAACTCTTTTTCTTGTTTCTATTGTCAAAAATGGATTGCACAGTATCTTCCTCATTTTTTGGAAAGCTGCTTTTGCCTAAGCCATTCTACATCTCACCTCTGTTATACATCTACTGTCTGAGGTTAACAAAGTTCCCAAATATTTAAATTCATTTATCTATAATAGTTTTATCTATACAACAAGTTCCTTTATGAGCTCCTTGGTAAACTGAAGCTGTTAACACTTCTTAGGTCATGCTAAAGCTGTATATCCGGATGCTTTTTTTTATATTCTTGAAATAATATAATATGTCTATAAATGTCTATAAAAAATAAAGTTTTACTGTACTTATTGGTTTTCCTCCCATAAGAATGGCAAAATGTTACGTCTTCTCAATATTCCTGTATGGTGCAGAAATATGGACATTAGACAAGAAAACAGAAGAAAAAATTGAAGCCTTTGAAATGTGGATTTATAGAAGAATAGGTAAAATTGGATGGAAACAAAAGATAACAAACGATGAAGTTTTAAAACAACTGAAAATAAAAAGAGAACTACTAAATACAATTAAGACAAGACAAATTAAATTTTTGGGGCATGTTAAAAGACACAACAGCCTACTAAAAGTAATATTGGAAGGAAAAATACAAGGTAAAAGAGGCAGAGGCAGACCAAGACTAACATGGACGAGTAACATCAAAAGATGGACAAGTCAATCTATGTCAGCCTGCACCATCAAAGCAAGAAACAGAGTAGAATGGTGATCCATGGTAGCCAACCTTCGTTGCGGAGAAGGCATGCGATGATGATGATGATGATTGGTTTTCCTAAGGGATTTGTATTAAGAAATTACTTGATCAGACCTATCTTCTCCTTCTATATAATTATTATAATCACTGACAACAATTGACAGGTCAACATATATTTCTTCAAAGATACTATAACATTTTGTTCTACATATGCATGTTTTAGAATTGAAATATTTGATCATAGTGGTAGTCATATTAACAGTTTTATTATCTTTCTACTGAATAATCTCTATATTGTCCCTGCTAACTCATCTTATCTGAAACCTTGCACCTTTTTCCTGGTACCACATATTTTTAACTCTGCTGAAGACCCCTATTAATAGTAAATGAAAGCAACAAGAAGGGTCTCAGTCTGAATAGTAAGAAAACAGAAATAATGGTTATATTGAAGAAACAATCACCACCATCATACTCCATCAAGATACTCCTTCTCTTATCTGAATTTTTGTTCTAGCAGTTTTCAATTCTTTTAAAGATATTTTATCAAATCTCGCCATTTGTCTCTGTTCTGTGCAAGCAGCTCTATCTCATTGAGGGAGCCAAATCCTGCTGCTCTTGCCTCTCTCATCAATGTTCTTCTCAGTGTCTCTCTGGGTCTTCCTTCATTTTCTCTTACCTGTTGTTTCCCATATGAAGGCTTGCTTTGCTATTCAGTTATTATCTCTTCTCATCACATGTCCAACATATGACCATCATCTTTTCTTTATTACTGAAGATATTAGTGATGCTAAAATAATGCCACATGCTAATGTTTTCCCGTTTAATAAATTTATAAATAAATGAAAACAAGTATGATAACTATCCATACATCTTGTATATTTCTGACAGATGAAACTTTTACATTATTTCATAACAATGTCAGATCCCAAACCTTGTTTTGAGGAGCTGAATCTTTCCTTGTATTACTTCAAAGTTATATGTAGATCCTGTCACTGCATTTTATCTGCTGCTACCCACAATTTCCTTCTCCAGTTTGTTGATTTATGCTTAGCATTCCTGGTCAAAAGATATATAAATGAACTCTTGTTAAAAATGTATTGTAACAATAAATTATCTGGTCTCCCATCATTATCACTATAAAAAAAACCCCCAAAAAACACAGCTTTCCTGATTAGTTGCAAACATTTCCATATAGCAACTGTTACTAGGGAAGAAAGTAATTAAATAAAGCAAATATAAATTATTTTGGTTTCAATTATTAAATACTATTGTTATATCAATAAAAGCACACAAAAGTGACAGAAACTTGTTTCAGACATATAACAGAGCAAAAAAACATGCTTGCATTTGAGATGCACATATAGTTGTGATGTCAAGATACCTCACTTAGTGCATTGAGTTTGTCAATCAAGTTCAATATCTTAATCGTCTCCATTTAACAATTCCCCATCTGTGATGATATCATCTCTATCAGTACTTAAATCCAAAATAGGGATGTAGTCAGGAATTAGATGACATTTTATTAGTGAAACAATCAATTTTAGACCTTGGCTGAAGAGCCACCAACTGTCAGCTTCCAAAATGGTTCATGGCCGTCATATCATACATAAATTTAGTGTGATCTTCAGATTAAATTTCAATAAACTAAAATTTTAAAATATTATTTTGTTTTACATTTTATAAAAGTCTTACATATTAATGTTGATATTATGTGATTTCTCATAATTTTTTCACCCAAAAATATCTTATAAAAGGCTCAGCAAATATTGGATTACCGATCATTAAAATTTCTATGAAATTCATATAGACAGGATGTTTTAATTGAAAGTACGGCTGTATTAAAATAAAACAAATAAAAAACATATTAAATATGGGAAAAACATATTATATGGAAGGTATATGAACATTACATGAATGCACTAACTACTGTGACTTCAATTTTTGTTTTGATGTGTCAGTTTGTATGTTGTATCAATCACAGATTGGTGTGAGGTTGTGTATTTTTGCAGTTTATCTTTTTGTTTTTGTATACAGGACTGGAGGTCAATCTGCCTCTACTTTATCTGGGCTATATGTAATCTGCAAATCATAATTACAACCACCACTGATCACAATTCTGCTTCTTCTTCCGCGATCATGACTCTTTCAGAGTAGGATTCTGGACTCTCTTATGAAGGCAGCTGTCTGTTTAAGTGATTCGGTTGCCCCGTATAGTTTCTCTTCCAATGTGATGGGTGTGGTCCACATTGTACTTCTCAGGTCTGTGTACTGGGGGCAATCCTGTAGAACATGTTTTGTTGTCATGTTGTCCAGTGTGCAGTGACATTGTCTGGAGTACCAATTTTGAATTTGGTGAACATGTGGTTGTTTCTCATTCTGTTGTGGCCAGTGAATAGGCGAAGTATGATGACTTGATCCCTCCTTGATCATAAGACATTATCTATATAGAAATTCTACTTCAACTCTCATTGATGCATCTGGAAACAGGCTATTCAGTATGGCCAAGCAATTGATGATCAAAGATGCAATTCAAGCAATCCAATGCTATGCTGAAGTTGGACGTGTTAGGCCAAAAGGTATAAATATTACAGCTTGTTGTAAACCAACACAATGCATCTACGCTCATTTAGTATCTTTTTAAGGGCAGGCAATGAAGAGGACTAGTCTCTGGGTGAACGCAAGAAAGATATATCCAAGACTATCATCAGAGTTTTCTGTATCTTGCCTTTTACCACAAGAAGATCTTACCAAAGTGTATGAACTCCATAGTGTAACTGTGACAAATATGACATGGATAATCATACACACAATAGAGAATATGTAACTCCAAAAGTTCTAAACAACACTTGTTTGACACTTCATATGATGACATAAGACATTATCTATTAAATCTTGTGCAAAAGTTTATTCACACAGTTCTTTAGTTACACTACATAACTCACCTGGTTATCCATCAAAACAAAAATTAGGACATACATGCACATATGTTACCAACCATGTGACGAACTCATCTGTCATGATGTTGTTCTTACCCCTCCAGCGTGAAATAGAATGAGTCAAGTTTGTATGATCAAAAGACTTGAACGCAGAAGAAGAAAAAGGAGCATTTAAAAAACTTAGCAAACTGAATGGGAGATTGATTGACTAAAAATAAATTATTGTATTTCTTTCAGTAATGTTTTACCATGTGATTTACTTGGTTCTTTTTTAAGTGCATGCTGTTTTGATGTTCTGCCCTAAAACATTATACATTTAATTGAAATAATAGTTTTAATAAAATTATAATATGCAGTTTGTCTTGTAAAAAGTTCACGATTTTTTTCTATTTTTTAAAAATTAAAATTTGTTTTGTTTCTTACAAAACTTTTCACAGAGAGAATGCTAGAAGACTAATGTATGAGAATGATGGTCTTCATGCTCAGATGTTCCAAAATGAGCGTGACACAATTGATATCATCACTTATATGAAGAAACAAGATGAAGAAAAAGAAGCTCAGGTGATTTAGTATATAAAAACTTTATAAATAAATTGACTGAGATGTTGTGAGTTTCAAGCTTTGCATGGAATAGATGACACTTATGAACTGAATAATGCAAATAAGTGTTCCTGGTACATGGGTATTTTCTAATTCAAAAGTGAAATTCATATATTATCTGTCTTATCCATATAATATCTGTATTACCTGTCTTATCCATATAATATCTGTATTACCTGTCTTATTCATATAATATCTGTATTACCTGTCTTATCCATATAATATCTGTATTATCTGTCTTATCCATATAATATCTGTATTATCTGCCTTATCCATATAATCTGTATTATCTGTCTTATCCATATAATATCTGTATTATCTGTCTTATCCATATAATATCTGTATTATCTGCCTTATCCATATAATCTGTATTATCTGTCTTATCCATATAATATCTGTATTATCTGCCTTATCTATATTATTAGTGAAATTAAGCACAGCTATCTCTTTACTTGTGATTAAAAAGTTGAGGTTTGATAGTTTAATTAATTTAAGTAAAAAATACTCTTGCTTAATTAAATTAATTTGGTGTTTCTACTCCAATTCTGTGCCAGACTCTAGCATAGTCTATTAATTTGGTGTTTCTACTCCAATTCTGTGCCAGACTCTAGCATAGTCTATTAATTTGGTGTTTCTACTCCAATTCTGTGCCAGACTCTAGCATAGTCTATTAATTTGGTGTTTCTACTCCAATTCTGTGCCAGACTCTAGCATAGTCTATTAATTTGGTGTTTCTACTCCAATTCTGTGCCAGACTCTAGCATAGTCTATTAATTTGGTGTTTCTACTCCAATTCTGTGCCAGACTCTAGCATAGTCTATTAATTTGGTGTTTCTACTCCAATTCTGTGCCAGACTCTAGCATAGTCTATTAATTTGGTGTTTCTACTCCAATTCTGTGCCAGACTCTAGCATAGTCTATTAATTTGGTGTTTCTACTCCAATTCTGTGCCAGACTCTAGCATAGTCTATTAATTTGGTGTTTCTACTCCAATTCTGTGACAGACTCTAGCATAGTCTATTAATTTGGTGTTTCTACTCCAATTCTGTGCCAGACTCTAGCATAGTCTATTAATTTGGTGTTTCTACTCCAATTCTGTGCCAGACTCTAGCATAGTCTATTAATTTGGTGTTTCTACTCCAATTCTGTGCCAGACTCTAGCATAGTCTATTAATTTGGTGTTTCTACTCCAATTCTGTGCCAGACTCTAGCATAGTCTATTAATTTGGTGTTTCTACTCCAATTCTGTGCCAGAATCTAGCATAGTCTATTAATTTGGTATTTCTACTCCAATTCTGTGCCAGACTCTAGCATAGTCTATTAATTTGGTGTTTCTACTCCAATTCTGTGCCAGACTCTAGCATAGTCTATTAATTTGCCATCATGTCACTGTGTTAAGTCACCCATACTCTTTATCATCTTTAATTTCTCAGCATTAAATTTTGCCTTTTCAGAATGCTTATTGTGTTCTAGCTTATCCATTACTATAATATGACTAGTGCATCTTTTTCATGTACAGTCGAACCTGGTCTTAGGACCACCTGTTTAAAGCGTTTCCCTGGTTATAGGACCGGGTCTACAATTTCCCCGAGTTTTTTACTATATGCTAACACTGATTACGGCGCTCACCGTATGACGCGACCAGAGACCAGGCTAATTAACCGCCGCCAATGTTATTTATCCTGTTTACGACACGCGGGTAGTAATCCGAGATAACGATACACTGACCAGCCAGTCCTTATCCGTCTCGCTGGGAGCCATAAACGATCGACACAGGTGTCTACAGGTTTCGAAGTTTTCCCGTATTTAGTGAGTCCCAGATTACAGTGGGACGTGTTACGTTTATCAGTCAATACTGGTGTGAGAAAAACGGCAGACACAGATCTATGATTCGTGAAGTGACATCACTTCGCGGTTCCGTCTAGACCAGAGTAGACCATTGCGTGGCCCGTATAAATTACAGGAATTAACTAAAGAATTAGTTATTGCCCGCTTAGAGTGTATTCACGTACATGTACAGTATCTCAGTGAATTATTTTTGTGGATTTTAAAAGTGTTACACACAATATAGGAAATGGCCAGTGTCAAAAGTGTAAAACCAAAAGCATTAACGCTGGAAGAACGAATATCAGTGATTCGACAAAATATTTTTGTGTGTTTAACTATCGTGTTTTATGAAAAGTGTCCAACCAGTGGCTATTGTAGACCGACATGTGCACTATGTTCTACTCATGGATTACGCTGATTTGCAGGTTAGTTTTCATAGTGCTTAGGATCAAATTTTTTTTATCGCTCTATTTATTATGTGAAACCTGTGAGGCAGGACCACCTGTCCTATGGGACCAGTTTTTGAAAGTCCCGTGAATGGTCGCCTTAGACAGGTTCGACTGTATTTTACCAATATTGACAGTTATTGACATTTCTTAGGTTGTTCAACTGCCATTGTAACACTCTCATGTGTTTGTATATTCTCATATCTTTGAATTCTACAGCGCTTTCTCTGAATGCTTATTTTTATTATTTTTGGTGTACTCATTAGAAGGAACAATTTCAGAGAGGTCAACCTACATAATAGAGTTGATCAGAAAGCTGACCTTGTCCGGGCTGATATTTCAGTCCAGTGAAATTTGTAAACAGTATATCTTCAGTATCTTTAAGGATTTAATTTATAAATCATTAATGTGAGGACGTCTACAAAAATATTCACTTGTTTATATTTCTTGCCTGTTCGACATCTATGCTGAGAATATCATGAGAGATGACAGAAATGATGACAGATTTGTGAAATTTGAACCTTTCACAATAAATGGCAACATAATTTCAGAACTCAGATACAATGAAGACAGTCCTCCTCTCAAACAGTGCAAAAGAATTGAAAGAGACAGTTGAGTGTGTGATAAATCACAGTGAAGAGCAAAACCTCTATCTAAACAAACAGAAAACTAAGATAATGTCCACTGACAAAACAAAAAGCCAACCCAAAATCATCATCAACAGTGAAAAACTTGAAATTGTAACAACTATGAATATCTGGGATCTGCAACAACTAATAATGGGGATTGCCAGAAAGGGACCTAAAGAAGATTAGCAATAGTAACACAAAAATTATAATGCAATGAAGAACATGTTGGCAGCAGTTAGAATTACTCCTTTATTTCACATTAAAAAGAACTGGTATATAAAACTCATTCTATAGAGGAATTTAAAATACTATGGCCATGTCAAAAGACAGTGGGCTTGAAAAAACAGTAATAGAAGGCATGGTTTCTGGGCAATGTTTGATAGGCAGACCAAGAAGAAGGTAGTTTCAAGATATCAAGGAGACTTTGGGCATGTCAACAGAAGAAGTGGGAGATCTGACTAGAGACAAAGATTCTTTCAGATAGGCTGTGGTGATATTCTACACATTGATATTCTTACATGTTGTGCAAAGGACATGCAGCCTGATGGTGATATTCTACACATTGATATTCTTACATGTTGTGCAAAGGACATGCAGCCTGATGGTGATATTCTACACATTGATATTCTTACATGTTGTGCAAAGGACAAGCAGCCTGATGGTGATATTCTACACAATGATATTCTTACATGTAGTGCAAAGATCAAGCATCCTGATGGTGATATTCTACACAATGATATTCTTACATGTTGTGCAAAGGACAAGCAGCCTGATGGTGATATTCTAATACATGTAGGAGAATAAAGAGAATGATTTGGTAAGAAATCAACATTGGAAATGATGGCTGTCAAAATAGAAAATTGTGGAAAGACTTAATAACCTTCACCCGCAGGAACTGTACTTGATGATGATGATGATTCTGTCTAACAATTTCAGTGTCTTTTTTCTTCTTATACTTTTTTATCTTCTTTTTTTGTTGTTCTTCTTCATCCTCTTCCTTTTTCTTCTTCTTTCTCCACCTCTTCCTCCTCCACCTTGTCAATGGTTGGTCTTGTGACGTCTTGTAAAACAACAAGTTTATTCACATCATCCTTTTCTGTGTGTCCCATATCTGTCCCACACTATTCTTTTCTGTTATTTTTAACTGTCTTTTACTGCCCTTGATAATCCTTTCGGCCATTAGTTACATCCAATGTAAACAGCATAATATCAAGCTTATAATGCAAATAAACAGTCATTTCTTATTTTTGTTATATAATGTGCCATTTGTTGACTGTAGTTGCTATAGTTTTTTTTTTATTTCATAAAACATATTCTTATGCTTCTTTATTATATTAAATTTATATGTTGTTTTTCCTGAAACATGAAAGATTGAGCAGCAGCTGCAACAGATAAGAGATCATCAGAAAGACCATCACAAAGAGAAAGAAACCATTTTGGAAGAGTTCAGTAAGCGAGTTAATGATCTTGAAGGAAAGCTTGCAGAAAAGACCCGTGAGATTGATCTCATGCACAATGAATTGAAACTAGTGAAGGAGTTTAGGCACAAACGAGGACAAATGCAAAGGCAACTAGAGGATGTGAGATAATAAATTTGTTTCTATCATGTTCCAGAAATAGTTTTGTAATAAAATTGTATGTTTATTTTAATTTTTAATTTACTTCTATTGTGTATTTTAGCAATAAGATAATAACTAAGAATTTGAAGTTTGTTATACCACAAACTAATTTGAAAAAAAACTTTTGCTTTTACAATAATTTAGAAGTATAGAATGGACTATTATAGATGAGAATATAAGAAACTATTGAAGTAGACAGACACAACAGAAGTATTATCTTTCATCAATTGTTACTTCTAAATAGACTTACTTGTCATATAAGGCATATCCCATTGTCTTCAGAGATTGAACAAGGCATAACACATTGAGAAGACATGGAATTGGTGAGTCTGGAACTTAATTAAGAAACATGAAAATCACATTCCACATGAATGTTGGCACTACAAGAATGCCAGAGAAATATGTGCCACTGCTTCCAAAGCTGTTCAGCTGTATAGGACTTTATCAAGCAGTTCATTAAAATTGTTGGCACTGTAGGACCTAATCATAGACTTCATTCTTCTTCTTCTTCTTTCCTTCCTCATTTGCCTTTCAGCGTCGAGGGGAGATATAATTTGAGGTCTTTTGTTCTTCTGTTCGCCTCTGCTGCTGTTATGTTTCCTAGCGCTTCTAATATTCCATCGATCCATCTTTTTTGTGGTTGACCCTTGGGTCTGGTATTCTTGCAATGTTTATTGAGGGCTCATTGTGTTGTGTTTTGATTACTCTGCCTTGTCACATGGCCAAACCATTTTATCTGTTGTTTCTTTATATATTCCATGGCAGGGGTTATTCCTAGCTTTTTTTTCAGTTCTTCATTTCTGATCTTTTCTCTCAGACTGTTTCCTGTCATTCATGTGACACATTTCATCTCCGTAGGGGTTATTTTTCTTATTGATCTTGCATCTAGGGTCCAGGACTGGCATTGGTAGCACAACGTTTGAATGAAGATTGTATTGTAGAGTGCCCGTTTTGCCTCTATAGTTATTTCCTTGTTGCCTTTGCAAATGACAATAATATTGAAATTAGCCTAGAAAAACGACAAGAGACCCGTTTAAAACAACAAAATGCAAGACAAGAAGAGACCACACATGAAGTAATGGAAACACCCATTACACAAAGAGAGCTAGAGCTGGCAATATCCAAATTAAAAATGAAAAAGTCACCAGGCAATGATGGAGTGTCCAATGAAATGATTAAGAACTTGGGAACTGCAGCTAAAGCAAAACTACTGCAGATCTACAACATTTGCTGGATCACAGGTAGAGTGCCACAGGCATGGAGAGAAGCAATTATGATACCATTACTAAAGCCAGGAAAAGATGGTTCAATGACATCCAGCTATAGACCAATCAGCCTTACAAGCTGTTTGTGTAAAACAATGGAACGTATAATCAATCTCAGACTGCAGTGGTACCTGGAAAGTGAAAATCTCCTTGTCCCACAACAAGCAGGCTTTAGACAGTGTTACTCTACCGAAGATCAAGCAACCTATCTTTCCCAGGAAATTGAAGATGCGTTTCAAGAAAAGAAACTGGTACTAGCAGCATGGATAGACCTAAAGAAAGCATTTGATAAGGTATGGAAGGAAGGGCTTTTGAAGAAACTGAGAAATTATGGAGTAAATGGCAGGATGTACAAATGGGTCAAAGCATACCTGCATAACAGGAGAGCCAGAGTGCAACTGGATGGTCTTAAGAGTAAGAAGGTCTTATTGCGCCAGGGTGTTCCACAAGGAAGGGTACTATCTCCAACACTTTTTCTGATCTACATCAATGACCTAGTTACTGAACTACCACATGGCATCAAAGTGGCAATGTATGCAGATGACTTGGTAATGTGGTGCACAGAGGAGTATGCAACAGTGGCCTCCAAATTGCTACAAAGAGCTATGAATGCACTGAATTCATGGACAAATAGATGGTGTATCAGCATCAATACAGACAAATGCAGTACTACACTTTTCACACTCTCCCCAAAACAAAAAGCAGGAGCCATCTACATAAACAATGAGCCTGTGAAAGAAGACATACAAGCTACATATCTCGGAGTTACATTTGATAACAAACTATCTTGGAAACAGCAGATAAATAAGGCAACCCAAAAAGCAAGGAGGAAATTGGCTATTCTAAGAAAGTTGTGTGGAACCACATGGGGTGCGAGTGGGAAAATACTCAGTAAAGTTTACCAACAGAGTATACGCCCACATTTAGAATATGGATCATCCGCATGGTGCTCAGCATCAAACACCACATTGCAAGAACTGGATAAAGTACAAAACCAGGCACTTAGGGTCATCACAGGAGCAATGAAATCAGCACCAATATTGGAGATGGAGAAATTGTGGAGGATACCAGCACTGAGAGAAAGGAGAGACACAAAGGTGCTGATACAGGCAGAAAAATTTGTATGCATGCCGAGACATCCAATGAAGGACAGATTCCAAAATCTTGCATTGGGACGACTTAAGAGAAGCAGCTTTATCCACCAAGCCAAGCGTATTAGTAGACAAACACCAGACATGCCAAGAGTTGTTAAACCCCTTCTGCCCATACCAGAACAGACTCCCTGGACAGATGAATCAGGATTATCAGTTCAAATACGGACAGAAGTGAAAGGAATAGTTGACAAAGAGGAACAAAATAGTCTACAGCGAAAAACAATAACTCTCAGTTTCCTGGATGAAGAATACCCACAAGACCTATGGATCCGTGTGTACACAGATGGATCAGCACAGAATGCAGTAAAGAATGGGGGAGCATGTGCATATATAGAGTACCCAAATAACACTAGGGATATGAATAAAATAGCAACAGGGAAATATTGTCACAATTATGATGCAGAAATACAAGCAATAAAGTTGGCAATAGAAAAACTGCTGAACAGTAATCTTAGCCCACAGCCTGTAGTGTTTTTGACAGATGCAAGATCAGTACTCCAGGCACTACAATCCAGAAAATTACCACATCTGCAGACCTTATTGACTGAACTCTGCAAGCACCACAGGGTTGCCCTGCAGTGGATCCCATCTCACTGTGGAATACCAGGAAATGAGAAAGCAGATCAGTTGGCAAAGGAAGGTTCAACAGGCACACAACTAGATACACCAGTTACATACCATCATAAGAAACAGATAATCAAATCAACCAGAGGACCACAAGCCCCAAATCAGGATGCCTTTCATAATATGAATAGATATGAACAAGTTATCATTATACGCCTAAGAACAGGACACAATAGACTCCATAGTCACATGTATACAAAATTCAAGATCAGCACATCAACTACTTGTACATGTGGACAGGCACCCCAGACTGCTGAACACATACTTCAAGACTGCACTGAATATAGTAGACTGAGGAAAATCCATTGGCCCATAGATACAACACTACAGACAAAACTATATGGGCCACTGCAAGAATTACAAAAGACAGTAAAATTTATACAGGAAACGACATTGCAGATATAGACAATACTTCAGGCGAACGAAAGATAGATTTCCTTGTTGGACAATTGTGGTGATAGCTGTCCAATGATTTGACAAGCTTTGTTGCATCTTGAGGTTGATGTTCTTTTTATTTTTGGCGACATACAAGACTTTTGTTTTGTTGATGTTTTTATTTTGTATTTTGTGACTGTGTTGTTGAGTTTATTTAAGTGTTCTTGTAGGTCTTCTATTTTTTCATGTATTAGTGTCTGATCATCTGCAAATAAAAGCTTGTTGATCTCCTCTGTCTCTGATGGGTTGGCTATCTTGCATAAGTAGTCTGTGTTTGTAATAAACAGTAGAGGGGATAGTACGCACCCTGTCTTACACCTGATCTAACTTCAAAGTGGTTCGTGTAGCCTGCTGCTGTTCTGACTGTGCAGCTGCTGTTGATGTAGAGACTTTTAATTAGGTTGGTTAGATGTTGGATTACTCCATATGTAGTTAGTGCCTCCCACAGTTGTTCTCTATTTACCCTGTCGAATGCTTTTTCCTGGTCAATGAAAGCTATGTACAAATTTTGATTGTATTCTGTCATTTTTTTCTGCAAACTGTTTTAAGGTGAATAGAGCGTCAATACATCCTCTGTTTTTTCAGAACCCCATTTGAGAATCGCTTAACTGCAGTTCTATTAGTGGTCTCAGCCTTTTTTCCATGATTTTGGAGTATTTGTAGCTTTTCTACATGGCTGAGAAGAAATATACCTTCTTTCTCTACCTTCCTTTTATATAGACTTCATTCAATCTATTTTTAAAATGGTGACTTATAAATGGGTTATAAAGATGAAGAATTGCTTATAGCTTTCTCTCTTTTTAAATTTCTTTGAAGTGTATCAGCACTTTGAACATGGTAGTCAGTTGAAAAGATGAAAATGTGAAATATTAGGTTAACATATTCCGTACCACAAGCAATAAAATGCAGCTCTAGGAGCCAAAGCAAAAAACCTTGGTTTCATGGATAGAATAGTCTGAAGATGTATCTGGCCAGATTTCCTACTTCTTCTGTTGTTATGTTCAAGGTCTCCTTGATGTCTTGAAGCCATCTTCATATTTTTCTGCCCCTGATGCATCGCCCAGGACCTGTGCCTTCCATTATTGTTCTTTCCAACCCACTGTATCTTTTGATGTGGCTTTAGCATTTAAATTTTCTCTGTAGAATGGTGTTTATAAACCAGTTTTAATGTTTTAATTTTTTCATGTCTTCATTGCTCTTTTTATGTCTTTGGTATGTTGGTCTTTTTTATGTTGGACATGTGATGAGAAGAGATAATAACCGAATAGCAAAGCAAGCCTTCATGTGGGAAACAACAGGTAAGAGGAAGACACAGAGAGACACTGAGAAGAACATTGATGAGAGAGGCAAGAGCAGCAGAAATTGGCTCCCTCAATGAGATAGAGCTGCTTGCACAGAACAGAGACAAATGGCGAGATTTGATAAAAGATCTTTACAAGAATTGAAAACTGCTAGAACAAAAATTCAGATAAGAGAAGGAGTATCTTGGTCTACGCCCTATGGGCTGGCTATGGCTTGAAAGGTCAATAGATAGATTGCTCTTTTTCATTAATTAAGGTAATTTAAGGATTATTCTGTAGCATTCATCCATCCATCCTCCTTTCTTCCCTCCCTCCCTCCCTCCCTTGTCAAAGATGGCACATAGAGAAGAAATTCTAGACGCCAAGACTGACTTAAATATATAATAAGGTATCACTTATATAATAAATCTGTATATACACATATGCATAAACACTCACATTGTTTTTTCATAGATGACATTGCAAATTAATTTTACATTCATTTACTAGTTTGTATAGTTGATTTAAAAGGAAATTTTGGAAAGGACTGTGTGTTTAGTAAACTCATTCTTCATTATTCCAATGTTATTCCATATAATTTCAAATTAGATGCAACATATATTGTTAATTTATTCAAATAATTTTCTTTTTTTCCCCATCAGATTAAAGACACATTGCATAGAAACACTACTGACCATAAATTAGCACTTGCAAGAACAGAAGAAAAATTCTTTCACGAAAAGGTAAATAAACATTCATGTTCAGTTAATTTTTGAAAGACTTGTATTAGAGACGTACTTATTTTTTTGTTGTTAATTATATTAGTATGATATAAACAATTGATATATTGATATAAGATTTGGAACAGAAATATTGATCTTTGTCATACAGTCTAGTAAGGATTCTAGATATCCTGAGTGAAGAAGATTTATATTATTTTGTTGATATCAAGGGAAATGTTTGCCACTTTGTTGAAAGAGTGTAACCAGTAACTTTCTCATCCCATGCCCAAATAAAATGGTCTACACTGACTGCAAATCTTACAAATCTCTTCACATAATTTGTTGTTGTTGTTGTGTTCGCCAGCTTTCAACTCTGACAAAGTCCCTAGAGATTGGGAACTGAATTTGAGAGATATTTAGATTAATTTATACAAATATTATTTTATTTTCAGTTGCGGCTGCAACAAGAAGCTAATAAAAAGATAGAAGAAATTGCAGGAACAGCACACACAGAAGCAATCGCGTAGGTTATATTAATGTTTATGTTAAATTAATACAATACTATTGTGCATGTATGCTTGTGGGTATTGTATTTCTAATTATCATTTTTAAAGTGTTGATTTCTTTAAATTTGAAATTATATTGCTGTATATTATGTAATTAGTTCCTTTCAAACCATAGATAGTCTATCTATCTATCTATCTACCTACCTACCTACCTACCTGCCTGCCTGCCTGCCTACAATACCTACCTAAGATACCTACCTACCTACGATACCTACCTACCTACCTATCTATTGACCTTTTGAGCCGTAGCCGGCCCATAGGGCATAGACCCAGATACTCTTTCTCTTATCTAAATTTTTATTCTAGCAGTTTTAAATCCTTGTAAAGATCTTTTATCATATCTTGTCATTTGTCTCTGTTCTGTGCTAGCAACTCTATTTCACTATATTCCTGCTGCTCTTGCCTCTCTCATCAATGTTCTTCTCAGTGTCTCTCTGGGTCGGCCTCTTTTCCTCTTACCTGTCGTTTCCCACATGAGGGTTTGCTTTGTTATTGTATAAGTTGTGTGTTTAATGTAGTCCTCTTTGACGAGATAGCACCTCTCAAAGCATTGAGCTAGCTGCAGTTTTATATGTTTAATGTAGTCCTCTTTGACGAGATAGCACCTCTCAAAGCATTGAGCTAGCTGCAGTTTTATATGTTTAATGTAGTCCTCTTTGACGAGATAGCACCTCTCAAAGCATTGAGCTAGCTGCAGTTTTATATGTTTAATGTAGTCCTCTTTGACGAGATAGCACCTCTCAAAGCATTGAGCTGGCTGCAGTTTTATATGTTTAATGCAGTCTCTGGTACAAATACACATGTTTGTGTGTTTTATCTTGAATTTGCTGTACATGTGGTTTTAAAGTATATTGTGTCCTGTTGATGACTTGTTCCTTCTGATAAATACGTAGTGATCATTGTGCTGGGATTTGGTACTTCTGGTCCTTTTTATCATAGTGTCCTTTAGCTGGTATGTGATTGGTAAGC
The DNA here is from genome assembly GCA_032433765.1 of Megaustenia siamemsis. Lineage (NCBI taxonomy): Eukaryota > Metazoa > Mollusca > Gastropoda > Stylommatophora > Ariophantidae > Megaustenia > Megaustenia siamemsis. The sequence goes on from JAVIAB010000124.1 coordinate 75,996,384, forward strand.
TTAGCTGTTCCATTTTACTATCAACTTTGGCCAGAATATCAGCTTTTTCATTGCATGGTACACCTCAGTGAGATTGAATACTCTGTAATACAATATTTCTTTAGCTACATATTATTAAAAATAAAACTGCTTTTAATTAATACATCTAATAGGAGATAATGATTCTCAGATGTATTTTCTTTTATCTGCAGAAAGAATGCACTTTTATGATAGTGTTTATGCATGAAAAGACAGGACAAAGGAATAAATGGTTATATGTTGGTCATTAGAGAATGACTGTTTGTCCAATCGTCCTTTTTAATACTGTGACATCATCTTAGCCGTGTTGTGGTCTTATTAGCATATTTCTGTGGCAGGGATATTTATTATAGAGTATAGTGACAGTAAAGGCCACCTACCAACTCTTATAGTTGTCCTTGTGGTCTTATTAGCATATTTCTGTGGCAGGGATATTTATTATAGAGTATAGTAACAGTAGAGGCCACCTACTAACTCTTATAGTTGTCCTTGTGGTCTCTGGAAACAGATTGATGTGGACAATACTTGACATATACTAAATAGACAATGAACTCGCTGATGGCTTATTAAGATGTTAAGGAGATTGACTCAAACAGTCCAGCTTTCGATAAATTTATTTAAAATTGCATCATAATCAAATATCAATGGCAGTATTCTCCATTCCAGACACTCATACAAACCAGATTCAGTAAAATAATATTCTTACAAACTGCTGCAAGTTTTCAATCTAACGACCTATTGTACCTCTAAGATTTAACACTGTCTGAGGCAGACCAAAAATCTCTACATTATTAAGCTATCTTAACTGAATACTATCAGGATCTTGTGTTGCTACTATCTACTTGGGGTCTCTCTATTGTCTCTATATTGGGGACATACAATGTCCAGACCAGTGATGGAAAATGTAAAACTGAAATAAACAAAAGAATAGGAATGGCAAAAAGTAAATTTAATGCCATGAAAAATATACTAACATCAAAACAAATAACACCAGGGCTAAATCTAATAATAGCAAAATGTTATATCTTTTGAACATCCCTGTATGGTGCAGAAACATGGACATTAGACAAGAAGAAAACAGAACAGAAAATTTAAGCCCCTGAAATGTGGATTTATAGAAGAATAGGTAGAATTGGATGGAAAGAAAAGAAAACAACTGATGAAGTTTTAATGCAATAAAAATGAAAAGAGAACGACTAAACACAATTGAAACAAGACAAATTGGATTTTTGGGCCATGTTAAAAGACAGAGCAGCCTTTTAAAAGTAATCTTGGAAGGGAAAATACAAGGTAAAAGAGGCAGACCAAGACTAACATGAACGAGTAACATCAAAAGATGGATGAATCAGCCTATGTTAACCTGCACCATCAAAGCAAGAGACAGAGCAAAATAGCGCTCCATAGTAGCCAAGCTTCGATGTAGAGATCACTTAATGAGTATAGTCTCTCTAGCTAATTCTGCCTGTATCTGGTTGTTGTCTACTTTCTAGGTGGTGACAGCGTCTCACCAGAACCTTTTTTTCTCAATCTCTCAATGTGACTGTTCCCCTCATTGTCTGCAAGCTTCTCTTGATCTGAAACAAAAAAACTTGGCTTAAGGCCATAGTCACCAGACTAACTGGACATGATTTGCCTGAGATATCCTTGAACTGTGGGCTGACAACAATTCCCTATGTTCTTCAATTCTCTTTTAATGTAGTCTCTTAACTTCTATTTTTGTCCTTACTAAGCTAAACTTTATGAAACTTTTTTCACGTGTAAAATAGTATAGAATTATGATGTAGTTTAAATTAAATATCACAAAAATGAAGAGACAGATAAAGTCAATTCTTTTATTGGCAAAATTAATAAATTTATGTTTTTTATAGGCCTATGTGTTGTTCATCATCATCATCAAGTACCGTGCCTACTGGCATAGGGGGTCTTGTCTCACCACAATTTTCTATCTCGGCAGCTATTTATCATTTCTGTTGTTGACCTTCAGCCAAGCCATTCTCTTAAGCTGTCTGTTATTTTTTCTCTTTGCTTCCCTCTATCTCTTCGTCCCTCAATTTTTCCAGTTGTTACAATATATTCCAGTTGTTCTCTTCTAATTACATGGCCAAAAAATTATGATTGTCTCTTCCTAATATTGGAAATTAGTTCTCTTTTTGCTTTGACCTCTTTCAGAACGTTTTCATTACTCTTCTTAGCTGTCCATGGTACTCTCAACATTCTTCTGTAAAACCACATTTCTACAGACTCCAGTGATTTTCTTGTCTGTTGTCCTATTGTCCATGATTCGCATCCATATGTTAAGACTGGCTCTATATAACATTTAAGAACTCTTTTTCTTGTTTCTATTGTCAAAAATGGATTGCATAGTATCTTCCTCATTTTTTGAAAAGCTGCTTTTGCCTGAGCCATTCTGCATCTCACCTCTTTTGTACATCTTCCGTCTGAGATTAACAAAGTTCCCAAATATTTAAATTCATTTACCTGTTTTAATATTGTTCCACTTGTCTTTATTTTGCACTGAGGTGATGTCTTTTTCTTTGTTGTTACCATTACCTCTGTCTTTTTGCTATTAAGGCTGAGTGCTTTATTTTTGCTTTCTTTCACTATAATGTCCAACATTTCTTGTAACTCATTTTCACTCTTAGCGATTAAGACTGTATCATCAGCATACCTTAGATTATTTATATTATGACCTCAAATTGTTATTCTAGGCATGTCCCTTATGGATCTTAAAATAATCTCACTATATATATTAAACTAATCTGATGACAGCACACAACCCTGTCTAACACCCTGTTTTATTTGTTGAAACATTCCCAATTGGTTTCCAGTTCTTATGGCCGCTGTTTGTTGCCATACATGTTCTTTATTATTCTTAGATCTTTGCTGTCTACGTTTATGCTTTATACAATTTTTATTATTTCTTGGTGCTTTACTTTATCAAATGCCTTGGTGTAATCTATGAAACATAGGTATAGATTTGTTTTCACCTCTATGGCTCTTTCTACTAAAGATCTTATGATATAAATGGCATTGCTTGTTCCTTTATCTCTAACAAAACCACACTGTTCATCGCTAATTTCTGGACTGATTTTGTTTCACACTCTTCGCATGATGATTCTTAGTAATATCTTAGTCATATGACTCATAAGGCTTATTGTGCGATGATCATCGCATTCAATCGCACCCGATTTCTTTGGTAGGGCTATGAGTATTGATTTGAGCATGTCGTCTGGTATATATCCGCTGTTGTAGATATCATTCAATATTTTTGTTATTATTTCTATTCCAAAATCACCCATGGCTTCAATCTCTTCTTTAGTTATATTATCTGGTCCAGGAGCTTTGCCTGCTTTCATATTGCGCAAAGCATCTTCCACTTCTTTTAGTATTTCTGGTCCTTCTCCATTATCCTTAATATTTACTTCCGTTCGTTCATCATTATAAAGATCTTTAATGTATTCTGTCCATCGTTACCTTATGTTTTCTTGATCAATCAACAGTTCTCCTGCCTCTGATCTTAGACATCCATTTTTTTATTGCGTTTTTCTTCCTGTTAATTCCTCAATTTGTTTGTATATAGCTTTAGCATCTCCTTTTTGTTGCAATTCAATCTCTTTGCATCTCTCTTTTAGCCATGCCTCTTTTGCTTCATTGCATTTTACTACAATTTCTTTATTCAATCTCTAATACTCATCTTTATTTTCTTTATTTCTTCTTCTTGTATCCATTACCTGCAAAATGTCGTCTGTCATCCATTTCTTTCTTGAAATTGTCCTCACTGGTGGTATGAACTCTCTTGATGTTTGTTGCATTGATTCTTTAAGCATTTCCCACTGTTCATCAATGCTTTGTATCTTCTCTATTGCATTGTACCAGTTCTGAATTGTGATTTTATATTTGTCTTGCAGCTTCTTGTCTGATTTTATTAAATCTAAATTTAACTTGATGTTAACTGAGGCTTATTTTGTTGTTTTTAATTTTACTCTAAGCTTTCCCACAACTGGTACATGATCACTATTGCAATCTGCCCCTGGTCTTGTTTTCACACACACCAGACTGTTTCTAAATCTATTGCTTATCATTATATAATCAATTTGATTACGTGCGTTGTCCCCAGGGCTTTTCCATGTCCACAGACGTCTTGGATGTTGCTTAAACCAGGTGTTTCCTATCATCATGTTGTGTGTTCTTGCCCAGTCAATAAGTTTCTCACCTCTTTCATTCCTCTCGCCTAAGCCATAATGACCAACTACTTCCTCAACTCTTTCCTTTCCTACTTTTGTGTTAAAATCCCCTAGAACTATGGTGTTTTCATGTGGTTTGCATTTATGAAGTGCCTCATTTAACTCGTTGTAAAATTTATCAATTGTTTCCTCTAGACTATCTGCTGTTGGTGCATAAACTTGTATAAGATTTATGTCTATTGGCTTTCCATTCAATTTCACTAAAAGGACTCTGTCAGATATTGGGTAAAAGCCTTTCACTGTTCTTGCTCTTTCTGCATCCAAGGTGATACCTACTCCTCTTTAGTGTTCAGCACCTCCAGAATAGATTATTTTATGTTTATCAAAATACATCTCCCCTGATCTCGGTGTATCTCATTTCGCAAAGTCCAAGTAATTGTAAACCCATTCTTTTCATTTCTTGTATGATGTTTTCTAGTTTACCCTTCTGCATGAGTGTTCTCACATTCCAAGTACCTATCTTTAGAGTTTGTTTTATCTTTATTTTGCTTACAGTAGCTTGATGACGATCGGGTATCACCTGTAGCACATAATGTCCCCTACCGAACGAGGGTTTTCCATGGGAACCCCCCTAAACGTTGTTGTCGTTATTTCTATTGTTGTGGCGATTCATGATTGTACAAAGAAATTACGATGGTGGTTTTCTGTTGCCTTCCGTCGGTTTGTTTACGGTTGGCTCTGCTAGCCTTTGACTAAAAAAGTCTCACTCACAAGGCAGTGGGGTTGTTTTATTTCGGTGTACCCTCCCTTAGCCTTTTACTCTCCCGAGCTTACCTGCAAGGCAGCAGGGCAGCCACAGGTTGTACTGTTTACTGCATACAGTAGCAGGTAAAATTACCTAACCTGATAGTGTTGTTACTATGTTATAATAATCTGTATTAAATTAATGCAAATACTGTTGCATGTTTTCTTGTTGAATAACATCTTTGAGATTGCCTAATTTTTTTTTTATTGAAATAAATTTTATTTATATAAATTTATATTAAATAAATTACAATCTTGCTAACAGCAAGGAAGAAAATCAATTCATTCAAAACAAAATTGCTGCAGAAAAATCAATATATACCTTGGATAATAAATAAGAAGCAATAGTAAAAGATTTAAATATTAAAAAGAACTGCCTTATAAACGTCATTCTACAGAGCAAATTAAAATACTATGGCCACGTTCTGATTTCTCAGAAGGATGTTGAAGGTTCCCTGGACAGCTAAAAAGACCAACAAGGAAATTCCCAAAGAGGCCAACACAAAAAGGGAGCCCAGTAAAAAACTATGGCCACGTTCTGATTTCTCAGAAGGATGTTGAAGGTTCCCTGGACAGCTAAAAAGACCAACAAGGAAATTCCCAAAGAGGCCAACACAAAAAGGGAGCCCAGTAAAAAACATCAGAAAGAAACAATCAACATTTTTCAGGCACATCATAGGAAGAAGAAAGTTGGAATACTTGGTTACAACTGGCAAAATACAGGGACATATAGATCGCGGAAGACAAAGAGAGAAAATACTAGATAGCTTGGTGTCATGGTATGTAAAACAGTCAACAACAGAACTGATACAATGCATGATGAATATAAAACTGTGGAAGGATATGATCACCTATGCCAACCAGTGTGGCACATGATGATGATGGCCACATCAAAAAGACACAGTGGGCAGGAAAAAACAATAATGGAAGGCATGGTTCTGGGGCAATGCATGAGCGGCAAACCAAAAAGAAGGTGGTTTCAAGACACCAAGGAGACCTTGAACATGACAACAGAAGAAGTGGGAAATCTGGCTAGAGACAGAAATTCTTTCAGATGGCCTGTGTTGAATGTAGTGTTCTGCAAAGGACATGCGACCTGATGAGGATGATTAAATAAATCAAATGCTATATTATTTTAACAAAATTATTCTAGAAAGTACACATTACAGAATTTATATCTATAAAAGAGTATGTTTATTGTGTCCTGAAATAGGAACCTAGATGAGACAACCAAGTCAGTGTACAAGGAGAATGTTCGACTGACGGAGGCTATGAGCTATCACATGAATGAAGGAGAAGATTTGAAGAAGGAGAGAGACAGACTGTTGGAGGAAAATATCATTCTGAAACAAGAGAAGGAAGTTACTGACATGATAGTTCAAAATAAGGTGACCCTTGATAAACAGCAGAAGGAGACTATTAAAGAGGTATGAGTGTATGGAGATGTTTATAAAGTGTGGTTGAACTCATAGCAAGAACAATTTGATGTGCACAGGCCAGACATGTTGTAAGAGACTGTTCTAGGATTTCTTATATCTTATGAGACATATAATTATTTCAAGTGTTTCAAATGGTTATTCTTCTGAAATCATGATATTTTACCTTGGCATGTGTCTTATTATGAGCTGTGTGAATATGTGTGCATGCATGTGTGCAGTTAATCAATAAACAACAGCTGCAGTACTGTAGTATGAAGTTAAAATAGTATAATCAAACTATTTGAATTGGTTGTCGGGCATAATAAAGTTATTATGATTTAATTATAAAACCAGGCTAGCATTGATTTTGTAATAATTACTACTATGTGTCTTTCTCCTTCTTCTGCTACTTTTCAAAACCCAATTGGGGGGAGGGGGGGGGGAAGGTGTGTGAGATAAATGCATATGGAGATGCCCTGACTACAATGAAACTGATTCCTTGAATAGAATAGAATAGAATTAGCCCTGTCAGATTGAAGCTTCATCAATTGTCTGTAAAATTTTAATTTTAAAATAACAATAAATGAGTATATTATATTTTTGTTGCCCATACTCTGTATATTATACATAATAATAATATAAATAATTAAAATTAATTGAAACTTCCGGGGAATATGGCGCCCTGTTTGATGGTTTTTTTCAAAGGACTCATAGATAAGTGCTGATTTCCAGTAAACTTTTCTGTTTATTTGTTTGTTTTTATTGATATTTTAAGGGATTATGTGATTGTTCGCGCTTTCTATTTGATGTAAATCACGTTGCTTCTTTTGATTCATTGCATTTTGTTACAATTTCCTTATTTAATCACTTATACTCATCCTTGTTGTTGATTGCATTATTGAACGCGTCAAAAATGGCGGTTTGTTTACGCCGGTCTATCGTTAAGGACGCGTAATTCATTTAATTTGGGAAAGGCTCTCAGTGTATCCGCGTGCTGCAGAGTTATTTACTGGAGTTGGTCAGTTCATAACTATCTCAGAAATGGGTTCTGGACCGTGCGACTGAGTAAGTGCATGTGAGTCTGGACCATCCACAGCATCAACGTTCAGCGACAAAATAATCTATGATGACGGTAAGTGTATGTATTCAGATGCAGCCCAAACGACATCATCGAAGAAGGAAAACATGACAGGGCAGCGTGTTGGCATTAAAAGATCGAAGTGTGAGAGGCTAGGCCTAAAGTATGTGCGCATTACTTATTGGAATTGTGGGTCCATAAACAACAACAGCCCATTCTTGATAAGCTACTGTGCGGCGCCGATATAATGGTTTTGCAAGAAACTCTTTTTGATGACAGGACAGTAAGTACTCCTGGCTTTCATTGTTTTTACAATAGACGACACCTCGGGCAGGCCATCCTTGTGCGCAACAATATGGTGGCAGCTGAGGTTGATATGTCTGAGTGGGACAATGCATTTGATGAGAGCAAAGGGAAAGCCCTGCTTGCCCGCTACATTGAGCTGACGGACCAAAGAAATGAGGCTGTAAGAATGAGGATACGGGGATCGCTGTCAAAATTGTGTAAGGATGTAGGGCTGGAAGAAGATCTCACAATCACAACCGATACCATTTGCACGACACTTAAACGGTCACACAACACTGCTCCTGGTCCAGATGGTGTTCGGTACGATAAAAAAGGCGATTTAGCTGACGATGACTTGACAAAACTGGCCAATGAGTTTAATGCCAGTATTTGGAGTGGCCAGATTAAGGAGGAATGGCTACACAGCTACTTACTACCGCTACCGAAGCCAAACAAGGACCATTCTCAGATCAGTGCCTACAGAATCATCACAATGCAGAACACTGCGGGCAAGCTGCTGGAGAAAATAGTTGCCCGTGTCCTCACCTGTCACCTTGAACAGAAACGCGTACTCCCACCCACACTCGGAGGTTATAGATATAACAAAGAGACATGGCTCAATGCGGCAGTCTTTGCCTATGATGTCTTCGAAGGCTTCCACAGACGAGAGGAGACATGTGCTGCTGCTATAAATCTGGAGGATGCATACAACAGGGTACCATTTGAATATCCCATGCATATGCTCCTCAAACTGGCGGTGCACCCCTTCCCTTCCTCATTAGATGGATCGCCGCAGCACTGTTTCAGAGGAAGGTGATACTCAGATGTGGAAGTTGGTCTTCTGAGCCAATATCCATTTGTCTAGGGCTGCCACAAGGCTCACCATTGTCACCAGTTCTATTTAACGTGTACACAATAATGATCACGGAACAACAGCTGGTTGGGAGGGGAAGAACTATGACTTTTGCTGATGATATTCTGGTATATCGACAGGGAAGAGACAGACGGGGAATCGCCTCCACAATGCAAGACGAACTCGATAGCATTTCTTCCTGGTGTGGGGTTTCAGGTGCCTTGGTTAATCCTAATAAAGCATCAGTTTCATGGTTCTCCCTTAACAATCATATCGTTAATACGACCACACCGGTAGTATGAATAGGAGCTGATGAGGTGACCAGGGACAAGTTGATGGCATACCTCGGAGTTAAGTTTGATTGCAGCCTATGTTTTTGGGACCGCGTCGACCAAGTGATAACAAAATCCGTCAAAGGATTAGCCGCCTTGAAGGTCATGGCAGCTGCCAACATCAAGCAGAGGCTACTTACTCTTCTGTTCCAGGGATTAGTCCTCGCACCAATGGAGTATGCCCTTGCAATTCTTACTGTCAGTACGACTCAAATTGATAGGCTGGAGAAAATACAAGATGAAGCCATGCGCATTATCCTGGGATGTACGAGGGACACTCCCTGTGTAGCAATGAGGTATCTTCTTGACTTTCCAACCATGGATGATAGAATCAAGATCTGGAGAGCACGAGCATACCTGAAGATTAGTACAGATACAGAGCATCCATTGCACCATGTGCTCAACACAGTGAAAGGTGCCAGGCTAAAAAGAGACAAATCATGGGTGGGCCAAGCAGAAGATGTCATCAAACAGGTCTGTGGGCTTACCAATATCAGCGTTGGTGAGGAGTGGATACCGGTGCCTACGTCATTCAAGGGGACTTTCTTGTGTATTGTCACACTCAACAGGAAAGTAGGGAACAGAACCCGGTCGTGGTTAATGCCGAGGTCAACGGTCTCATCTGCGATAACACCGATGAGAAAGATGCAGTCATCTATACAGACGGATCTGTAATACGACACCAAAGAAGTGCATGGGCATTTACAGCACGCTCGGCAGGCAGAATAGTCAAGGAAGACAGTGGTGCATACGTCATGACCACGAGTAGCATGACAATGGAGGCGATGGCAGTGACCAAGGCATTCAAATGGTTGGAGTCACAAGACTACAGCCACGCATGTATACTGAGTGATTCGATGAGCATGATTAAAAAAGTGGAGGCGGGCTCTGTACGCATGCAATGGGTAGAGTCGTTGCAGAAATCCAAAATACGTAAGGTCACCTTTGTCTATGTCCCTGGACATGCGGGAGTACGGGGAAATGAAAGAGCAGACAGGTTGACTAGCTGCGCTGTCGTTGAGGATGGGCAACCAATGGATCGGGTGGACATCATCAATGCCCTCCGAGATGTGGGAAGAGCACAAGACTTCGATAAACACAGATCCACGTCACTTCTTCGGATTATGGAAATGGGAGTTAAGATGGGCACAGCCAGAAATGAGAAACTTAGTGGCCGCGTAAGAAGACTTATCAACCATCATAGAACTGGAGTCGTCAGTCGCTGGACACTGTGGGAATTGCTGAGGAGGGGATCTGAGCACCTATGGACATGTTTGGAGTGCAGTGATGATGACCCGCAAATAACTCTCTATAGGTAAGACATAAGTCTCTGGACAGTAAGGTTCCAGCTTCAAATCTGAGCACCCCCCATCCCCCCCCCCCCCCCCCCCCAACCAGGTGGTGGCAAATTCTCACTTTGAATTCATGGTTATTTTGTGGCTTTACCCTCATTTGGTCTCTAGGTAATGAGATCTAATGTCTAGTCCTCTCAGAAAATAGTGAAAAACAGGTCCCTTGCATCTGTTAAAGAACCCATGGCAGTTAAGGTAAAAAAGAGTAGATAAAAAAATGGACACTGCCCGGGGCAAAAATTGTTAAACAAATCTAGCCAAGCTGAAGACAGATGTGATGGGCCTAAATATCCAGTTATCCCATAAATAAGCAACACAACGCATCCACACCCACTTAATGGGTGAGTGTTCAGAAAAAGAAGAGGAAAGTTTTTCATACATTGTTCATTAGCTACTGCTGTAGTTACTGCTCATACTACCTGAATTGCCTCATCTTGACCTAAACCAGGTAACACAGACTCATCATTATATAAAATCCTCTCCATCCACAGTGATACTTTAAAACCTATATACATAACTCTACTGCATTTTGTGTCTGTGTTCTTAATGGTTACTTCTCTTCTTTGTCAACATTTTTAAAGGGCATTCAATATTGCATTTTGTTATGCTTGAAACAGAAATTGCGACATTTGCATCTAGGGCTCCAGTGAAAACATCCAGTGTTAGTAAAGCTTTCATTTTGCTATAAGGTTCATAATTCCTCTTTGATCCTACACACATGGCTTGTTTTTTTCTAGAGCCATCATAGGGAGGTGAAGTAGAATCTTTATCAGTTCTGGTTCTATGTATGACATTTATTTTGGTACCAGGTTTATAATCCCTCTTTGATCCTACTTATTTGGCTAGATTTGCCAGTTTGTTACCAGAGCCATCATAGGGAGGTGAAGTAGGATCTTTATCAGTTCTGGTTTACTGATCCTGGGACAAACAGACAGTTGAAGTTATTGATCACTTTCAGCCCATTTGCTGACTGGCCCTAGAATAATAACACAAATGTGGATGGTTAGTTTATTCTGGAGAAAAAAGGTTGAATAAAACAGCCTTAATGGCATGAAAAGTTGCATCTCTATTTTTACTAGCTGTCCTAATTTTGTGTCATTATTTCAATTGGTTACCAAAGAAAATTAGATTTTTTTTTTATTGTGTCCATTTTCAAGTTTCTTAACCCTAGATTGTCATTCTGTGTGATTGAGTTTCAGGCTAAAATTCAACCGTAAATCAGGAAATAATTACTGCATCTAATTCCCCTTTTTTCATCTTGTGTGAAGACACTACTGTGCAAGAAAAATTCAAAGAAAGTTTGATTTTGAAAACTCAAAATGTTACATTTAAGTGGTAGTAATTTTTACTACAGAAGTGTGACAACATGAGTCACAGGTATATGAATCATAATCTAGGGTTAAAAAAACAAAATCAATGAATGTTGCTTGTGCAACAGTTTAATGAAATTGAACATTTGTTTGCAGCTGAGTGAAAAAGTCAAGATTTTAGAGAAATCTCTTAGCCATGTTGTAAGAGAATTTGAGGCTGAGCGCAAAATTATTCTCCAGAGAGGGGAAGTAGAGAATGAGGCAACAAAAGTTGAAATAATCAAACTGCAGAGAGTTATTGAACTCAAGACAAGGGAGATGAACAAGGTGAAGAGACTGGCCAAAAATATCCTTGATGAGAGAACAGAGCTGGAAAGGTTTTTTCTCATGAGTCTGGACCATGTCAAGGCTGAAGTATTTGCCAATCAGTATGTTTCTTTCATATCATGATAGTTTTTTGTGTGCTTTTTATATTGTAAAAGAAATGAATTTGCTCACAAATATTGGGATATATATAGTTAGATATAGTATGTCTTTTAAAGCAGCTGATATTTAATTCTAGGGATTGAAAGAAAGTACTCATAAAAGCATAATTTTACTACGTTGAGGGAAGGAGATTTATAAAATCATATGATATCAAAGGTGATATGTAAGACTTGAATAAAATGTAAAAAGAAATTAAGTTCAAAAAAATTTAAATAAAAAAATTCATTACAAAGAGAACACCTTACAATTTTTTCAATAGATGACACCATTTTTTAAAAAATTGACTTTTACGATTTACACTGAGTGGCTAAAATGGATTTTTTTTACTAATAAAATGTCATCTAATGATTGTGACTAGCTCTTTAATTTGGATGTATGTAGCAGTAGTGATGATATCACCACAGATGAAGAATTGTTAACTGGGGATGACAAAGACATTGAACTTCATTCAACAAACTCAGTACTCGGAGTGAGCTATGTTGACATCATGGTCTTATCATTTGTTTTGACATCATGGTGTTATCATTTGTGTTGACATCATTTGTGTGTCTCATTACAAGCATGTTTTTTTTGGTCCTGTTTGTGCTTCACTTAATTATTTTCTCCCCCTAGCAACAGTTGCTATGGAAATGTTTGCTACAGCTCATTACTAAGTAGAAAAGTCTGTTTTTTCACAGCCATAATGGATAATGGTAAACCAGACAATTTATATATATATAACATTTCTAGAATGCTCATTTATGTATATTTTGTCTTGCATTGTTTTTTCTATTCCAAAATAATGAACAATTTGGTTTTTTTTTTAACTGCATAAATATTGATTTAGTAATGAATAAATCTTCTTCTTCTTCTTCTTTCCTTCCTCATCTGCCTTTCAGCGTCGAGGGGAGATATAATTTGCGGTCTTTTGCTCTTCTGTTCGCCTCTACTGCTGTTATGTTTCCTAGTGCTTCTAATATTCCATCGATCCATCTTTTTCGTGGTCGACCCTTGGGTCTGTTGTTCTCACAACGTTTGTTGAAGGCTCGTTGTGTTGTGTTTTGTTCTTTCTGCCTTGTCACGTGGCCGAACCATTTTATCTGTTGTTTCCTTATATATTCTATGGCTGGGGCTATTCCTAGCTTTTTTCTCAGTTCTACATTTCTGATCTTATCTCTCAGACTGTTTCCTGTCATTCGTCTAACACATTTCATCTCTGTAGAGGTTATTTTACTTATTGTTCTTGCATCTAGAGTCCAGGTCTGGCATTGGTAGCACAACGTTGGAATGAAGATTGTATTGTATAGTGCTCGTTTTGCCTCCAGAGTTAATGAATAAATGCTTCTTTATTTGTTTGTCAACAGAGCTCTCAACATTCAACCACTTGTTCATGTGACTCAGAAGTTTCACTCTTATGCTGATGGACATTTAGACAGTACATCAAGGATAAACCAACAAAATGGAGAATGAAATTTTAGACAGCAACAGATCATAGGTGCAATAACAGGATATACATATTTGAAGTATACATAGGGAAAGCTTCAGCTCCTCAAAACAAGGTTTGGGATCTGACATTGTTATGATATTATGACATTGTTATGATATTATGACATTGTTATGATATTATGTAAAAGCCTCTTCAGTCAGGGATATATAATGTTTATGGATAAATATACTTTTTTTCATTTATTTATAAATTTTTTTAAAAGGAAAAAAAACATTAGTCTGTGGCACCATTTTAGCAAATCATAGGGGTGTCTCCTAAAGAGTTAAAATTATGTTTTACCAGGGAAAAGTGCAAGTGTAGATGAGATGGGTTATAAGGGACTGTGTAGGATATATTGAGTGGAAGGATAATACAATAGTTAATATGATTACCACTATGTACAAATCAAAATTTAAACTTTATCATGCATATGTAGAATAAAATGTAATTGTATCTTCATGCATATGTAGAACAAATTGTCATAATATCTTTGAAAAAATAAATGTTGACCTGCCTGTTGTTGCCAGTGATTATAATAATTATATAAAAGGAGAAGATAGGTCTGATCAAGTAATTTCTAAATACAAATCCCTTAAGAAAACCAATAAGTACGGAAAACTTTATAATTTTATAGACATAATTAGGGTTCATGCATTTATATTATCTCAAGAACATCAAAACCAGCACCAGGATGTGTAGGCTTTGGCACAACCTAAGAAGAATTTATGACTTCACTTCACTAAGGAGCTCATAATGGAACCTGCTGGTATAGGTAAAACTATTACTGTCCCACTGTCTGAGATTGTAAAGAAAGTAAATGATTGCCATCAGGTTGTTCTAGCTGTACCTGATTTGTCACTAAATTGTTTTCTCTGTTTTCAAACCAAAGAAATAGAAGTGAGAAGTAAAATTATATCAGACATGCAATAAGCATTTCTGCTTCAGCAGCAAGATGAATTGTCTTCCTGCAAGTCATAATGTGACTGATAACTGATGCAGATGTTTTCCTAACCAGCAGGTTTCTTTCACTCATTACATATTTGGGTTTATATATGAAAGAGTGTAAATGTGCGCATTTGCATGTGCGCAGGTATGTATATACTTTATTTAACTAACTATTATATTATATTTTAAAACCTTTGTGAATATATATAACACATAATATGAAATATGATTTCTTTAATTTCTTTTCAAATGAAACTTGGTATCCTTCATTTCTAACATTAGGTGTGTTGTTGTAGACATGTCTGTATAACACAGAGAACAATTTGACCATTTTTTTCAAATTTATTTTTTCTAAAAATATGTATTACTAACTTATTTTTTTCAACCTATTTTCGTTACTATATGTAAAATTGAATGTTGTAAATGCCTTTATTAAAGATTTTTCATAATAATCTTCATACTTTTTTCCCCTTTCTTTGTAACTATTTATGTTGTATGTTTTTAGGCTAGTGTTTATTTTTAGTATCAAATAAATTAGGTCATGTTATTAAGTAAGCACATTGTTTTTTTTTTAAAATTAACATTAAACATAAACAATCCCCTATTAAACAAGATAAAATAAGCCTAGGTTCAGACCAAATATTTACTTCTATGTTTGTCCACAAATAGGAACCTTGAATATCCCAAAATACTTTTATAAAAAACTAAGGACTTGTAAGTGTTAATTAATAATCAGTTCAGTACTTAGGACAATTTATTTGTTTTTATTATTTATGTGTTCATTCTAAGGTTTACACTCAGCATTCCGAAGTAGTCACTTCAGCTTCAGCAGAAGTAGACTGCTAACTCTTTCCGTACGTTTTGATGTATGGTGCGCCTTGACGGTTTTGACAGCACACGTTTCATTGCATGGTGCATCACTCTCAATTTGATTACTGTGAACTGTCATCAAACCATATTTTTCTAACATGTTTTGTATCATCTTTATATTGGTGAAATCTAATACATTGCTCAAATATCTAAAAATTCACATATGTATAAACATTCTATCATATGTTATATGCTAGATAATATAAATATGTAGATTGATTCTTAAAACCGTAATAAATTTTGTCTTAGAAATCTCTTCCGCTGCATTGATGAATAGCTTCTGTATGGAAGAGTTAACATTTAGAATAAGATTTGCCACAAAATAGAGATTGTAATCAGTCTTTTCTGTTTATCTACACATCAAACAGGGAGAAACATTGGTTTGTATGTTTGTATTATTTTTCATATCATGCAAATGTTTTATTTCAGTGTTTCACTTTTCTTTCACGCAACTGATAAGTCTAGTTCTATTTGGATCTGTGACTGGCATCACACTTGTGCTCACTTTAAAATGTTTATTTGAGACTAATACGTTGGTAATGCATTACATATTTTACAAATGGAATTATGTTAAAAACCAGGGGATTTCAGAAAACAAAATACAGCAATAATAACATTTTTTTTCAGCAACTTGAGGCAAGATTAATTTAATTTACTATTTATTTGTAAAGCTATGGAAAGCAGTAATTATTTCTATCTATCCATCCACCCAATCCAATCTAATCCAATCCAATCCATCCATCCATCCATCCATCCATCCACCCACCCACCAATCCAATCCAATCCAATCCAACCCAAATCTATCTACCTATCTTTCTAATCTACCTTTTGAGCCGTAGCCGGCCCATAGGGCATAGACCAAGATACTCCTTCTCTTAGTAATTATTTACTGTTGAAAAAATATTTTATGAACAAAAAATTAATAAAATTTGAGTAGGCCTCCATGCTTAAATTTATTTTATTTAATCTATGCCCTTTACTATTTAATTAATTTCTTATTTAAAATATGATTTGGTGTTATGTGTCCATAACAGTCAATAAGTATGAGTGTGTTTGTGTGGCTTTTGCTGTTTGTTTTCATCTATTTGCATCAGGGAAGACCACATTGTCATCATTCCCTGTCTAGTCTAAGTGGGTTTAGAGATAATTGATGAGAATAAACCCTGAAGGGTCATCTACAGAAAAACATGGATGGACTGATCATTGAACGGATACTGTTGCCTTTCACTTGTTCTGTTATTGTCCATAAATGGTGCCATTTTGATTATTTCATCATTCTGGGCAGTTTTCCTTTGCCAGGAGCAAGTGGTGGGGTACACACCTACAAGGTATGGTGACAACTTTACAATAAAGGAACACAACAAAATACTAACATTTCAGCCTACATGTGGCCTTCAGAGAATGAGAACAACACAAACAGACAACAGAATAAAGATAAACTCTACTACTTCTAGAATGAATGTGACAAGTAAATCATGGAAAGTAAAAAGAGAGATAAGAAATGAAATGATAAAACAAAAGGGAGATGTACTACACTATATGAGCAATACAAATTTATAATATATAAAAATTAGTAGAGTAACAATTTTTATTAAATTAATAAGAGACTTATCTGAGACACAATCCATGAGCTCCCAGAGAGTGGATGACTGTAAGCCACATGTAAATGTGATGAGACATGGGAGGGGGGGGGATTTGACCAACAATCACACAAAACCAGATGTGCCTCAGACAACAAGCACACAAAATTAGACATGCCTCAGGCAGTAATTTCACACAAAAAAATGTGAACCCGATCATCATTTTCGGGAGGACGTGAACTTCCGGTATATGGTGGATAGCCGGCAGGAACCATTGAAGGCTATGTCTGAAAAGTGTTCCTTGCAGTTTCCTCATATTCCAAGTCTGGCTTGTTGCAGGAGCTACTGAGTTAAGTGCTCTGTGCACACCGTGAGCTGTGTGTCTCATCCATTTTTATCATGTTTCAATATTCCAATTGAAACATGATAAAAATGGATGAGACACACAGATAGCCATGGATCAAATCTTAGCTTAAGTGTATGTTGTGTGTGTGTGTGTGTGCTAGCCATGGCTCATATCTAGATGTGTGTCATCTTAGTCATATCTCATATCTTGGTGTGTCCGTGTTAATCATGTCTCTTATCTTTATGTGCGTCTGAGTTTAGTAATATATCATAACTTAGTGTGTATCTGTGTTAGTCATGTGTCATATCTTTGTGTGTGCATGTCTGGGTTAGGGATATCTCATATCTTTGTTTGCATGTTTATGTTAGTCATATCTCATATCTTTGTGCGTACATGTCTGTGTCTGTCACATCTCATATTCTTGTGTGTGCATGGCTACGTAAGTCACATCACATATCTTTGTGTGTGCATGCCTATGTTAGTCATATCTTATATCTTTGTGTGTATGTCTATGTTAGGTATGCGTCATATCTTTGTGTGTGCATGTCTAAGTCAGTCATATCTCATAGCTTTATATGCATGTCTATGTTAGTCATGTGTCATATATCTTGATGTGTGTCAGTGTTAGTCATGGCTCGTATCGCTGTGCACGTGTCTGTGTTATTCACATCTCATATCTCTGTGTGTGCATGTCTGTGTTAGTCACCTCTAGTGACTCGGGCAGATGGTGCTCGTAAACCTGGGAGGGTAGACCATCTAAGGGCAGAATCCCCCTACAGAAAAGACAATCTGCTGCCTTGCAGGAAGATTGGGGACAATCAAAGGCTAAGGAAAGCAAACCTGAAAAAATGCTGGCTGAAATCGGATGCACTGGGCCACTGGCGCAGAACACAGTGCAACGTATTAACGGGTGTTCAGTCAGAGTGGATCTGGCGGACTCTCAATGTGACGTTCTGTCTGTGGGGGCGATCAACACACTTAACCTGACAGCTGACTTCATGTGGGAGTCTGGAATCCTACTCTGACTGAGTCCTGATCGCAGAGAGAGAGAGAGATATTCCAATTGTTTACAATGAATGATGATATCGTATGACAGGGAACAGTTGGCTGTGTTCACTTTCTGCGTGGTTTCACCTTATGTTTTTTGGTGTGTGCTGAGACTGCTACGATGGGGACTACAGTTACCTTTCCTTGTTTGGGAGATGAGTTAGTAATTCGGATGATTCCACTGGCACGGGCAGTTGAGCGATTATGGATTTTAATTCATTTGCAGTGATACCGAGGCTTTCCATAACCAATAACCAATCATACGAAAGAGTGACATGGATTTATGTTCGCCGAAGTCCTGTGCTCTTCCCACATCTCGGAGGGCACTGATGGTGTCCGCCCGATCTATTGATTGACCGTCCTCAACGACAGCACAGCTAGCCAACCTGCCCGCTCTTTCATTTCCCCATACTCCCACATGTCCAGGGACATAGACAAAGGTGACCTTACGTATTTTTTACTTCTGCAATAACTCTAACCATTACATGCGTACAGATCCCACCTCAATTGTTTTTATCATGCCCATTGAATCACTCAGTATACATGCATGGGTGTAGTCTTGTGACTGTAACCAGTTGAATGCCCTGGTCACTGCCATCACCTCCATCATCATGCTACTTGTGGTCATGACGTATGCACCACTGTCTTCTTTGACTATTCTGCCTGCCGAGCGTGCTGTAAATGCCCATGCACTTCTTTGGTGTCGTATTACATATCCATCTGTATAGATGACTGCATCTTCCTCATCGGTGTTATCGCAGATGAGACCGTTGACCTCCGCATTGACCACGACTGAGCTCTATTCCTATGGTGAGGCACACAGTTAGTCTTGTGTGATGTTTTACAGCACTGGAAGGATTTAAGATGTTACTAAGATTAATGAGGATTGTTACAATACTGCTTTAGTAACATCTAGAATTTTTCATTGTCTTCTTCTGTTTTCTGTTCCATATGTGCTCTCTCTCTGCACTTTTATAGTCCATTGTGAAACAGCTTCTCTCACAAAAATTAAATTTGTTTGTGTTTCACATAGCTAGTCTACCTTTATTATAATTTGAAAGTGTAGTGTGTTTGCTTGTCATATTGGATTATTCTATATGTGCTTGGCAGCATATACTCTCATCATGCTTTCAGCCTCTTCCTCACACTGAGTGATGATTTTGTCTGATTTTATCACAGGTGGAAATGCATAATACACAAACATATGTACACACACACACAGATACTTATGTAGTCTTAATCATATGTGACATAAGGAAGTGCAATAATATCTATGAATAAAAATAAATGTTCCCATAATTTGCATAATCTTTAGTTTTATTTGTGCTAAAAGATTATTTTCAGCTAGTTGAAATCTATTTCCTGTCTGAATTTTAACACATAAAATTATATTTTCAGTTTAAGTTCCTTATTTAAATGTCCTAGCTTCAAAATACGTTCTATGCTTTGTAATTTTATAGATCTTTTCAATCCTTACGGAAACATTTATGTATACATTTTTTTCCAAAGTATACCTGTCATCAAATATGTTTTTGCCATTTTAGGTAGCAGTATTTTACTTTCTAGTCAGTACTAATTTATTTCAGTACTTATTTATATAGTTGTATGGTCCAGTAACAATATACAATAACAATTTTTTTATTTATGGATATGTGTGTCAGTGTTGCTGTTTATTGCATTTTTAATTGCATCCTTTTCAACAGTCTTTTTTTAGTGGTATACTTTTTTTCATTTTTAATGACATGGTTTTTTTTTAATGCAAAGTGTAAAATATGAGTAAATGCAAAATATCACTTTATCAAAACAGTAAAAGTAATGGTGTTTCACCCATGTATAGATAAGTGTATGGAGGAAACTGGTGTTAGTGATCATGTTTTTCAGTAAAAAATGGCACATTTTTTGGTTATATGGTTGGTATGACAAGTCACTCATACTTTCCAAACAAATTTCAGGCACCTATATTTAGAAGCTGAATGAAGCCCAGAGCCTCCTTGTTCCAAGTAATATTAATCATTTCTGGGAATTCAAACTTTTCCAATCAGGAGCTAGTGCACTAACCTGTTGACATTAAGACAGTAGCACTATTTTATATGAAAAAGAGAAAGACCCAGAGAGGACACTGAGAAGAACATTGATGAGAGAGGCAAGAGCAGCAGGATTCAGCTCCCTCAATGAGATAGAGCTGCTTGCACAGAACAGAGACAAATGGCGAGATTTGATAAAATATCTTTAAAAGAATTGAAAACTGCTAGAAAAAAAATTCAGATAAGAGAAAGAGTATCTTGGTCTACGCCCTATGGGCCGGCTATGGCTCGCAATGTCAATAGATAGACTATTTTATAGGCTGACAATGAAAAGGAGTTGGGTGAACACATAAGAAAAGAAAAATAGCAACAATAGTTGATAGATCAAACAAATTCTTGTGAATTCTAAACTAGAACAACCATCATCACAGCACAAACTTTTCAAATGTCACCTCTACAGCATAACTATGTTATCATTTGCAGCTAAATGTATGTGAGGTTACATACATTATCACATTCTTGAACTGAAATTCACAAAGTGCTTTTATGGGGCTTATTTTTAAATTTCATCAGTCTTTTATTTGAGTCACATATTTTCAAATATGAAGCCATTTGTGTTATGCTATAAAAGGATAGTATGTGTTTTTTTTTTATTTTGGAAATGCAAGCTCCAATATTTTAACCATTAGATCTGTTCTTAAGAAATGTGCTTCAAAATTTATTTTAGAGTTTACAATGATATGTTGCCTTACAAAGAAGTACTCAGAACTCTATGAAACAAATTTTTATTAACATCTGACTTTAAAGCAACCAAAAGAAACTTTGCTTTTAGTTTTCATCATCTCAAAAATCTTCATAGCCCAGAAAAAGGAAATGATTATATTGATGGAAGTGTTTGATAAAACAAAGAGTTCTCTACCTTCTTCCTAAACAATCAATTGACACTCAAACTTGCACTCGTTTGTCACACTGTGTTAAATAAGAATAAACATTTTTGTGAGATTTGTAACAGTGAATTATTTACTTTTATTTTACATTTTAAAAAATGGTTTATTGAGACCATTGTTCACTTAATTTAGTAAAGGTTTATTCTTGCTATTCAGTCTTGTGTAATGTATCTGAAACTTAGCAAAATGTTTGAGATATATGGCTATTTTCAAGTTGTGACACTGAGGCAGCACCTAACTCACTGTAAATGGTGTATGACTATGTGTATATATGAATATACATACAGATATGCATAAACTTTTGTACAATATGCAGTTATTATTGTTCTTAAATATATTTATTTCAAATCCAAAGAGATTTCTACCACACCAAGACATAACAAATGTGTGATCTGAAGTATCCAAATCTATCTTAGACATTGTTAATTTTCACAGTGAAGTAGCAAATTAGATGCACCTTCTTCCCTTCCTCATTTTCCTTTCAACGTGGAGGGGTGATATAATATGTGCTCTTTAGTTCTTCTATTTGGCCTCTCTTGCTGTTATGTTTCCTAGTGTTTTTAATATTGCATCAATCCATTTTTTTGTGGTCAGCCCTTGAGTCTGGTGTTCTCGCAATGTTTATTGAAGGCTTGTTGTGTTGTGTTTTGAGCTTTCTGCCTTGTCACATGACCAAACAATTGTATCTGTTGTTTCTTTATATACTCTTTTTAAGACGAGAATTATTCCTAGCTTTTTTCTCAAATCTACTTTTCTGATCTTATCTGTCAGGCTGTTTTCTGTCATGCATCTAACACATGTCATCTTGGTAGTGGTTATATTTCTTATTGTTCTTCATTCTAGGTTCCAGGTCTGGCATTGGTAGCATAATGCTGGGATGAAGATTGTATTGTAGAGTGTTCATTTTGCTTCTAGAGTTATTTCCTTGTTGGACAATAGTGATGATAGCTGTCCATTGATTTGACAAGCTTTGTTGCATCTTGAGTTTATTTCTATTGCTTGTGAATTGTTTGTCACTAGACTTCCTAGGTATTTAAATTGCTCAACTTGTTTTAGTTGTCTGCCATCCATCATAATGTTGATATGATTATAAATTTCTAATATTTGTGTATTTTTGTCAGAAACTATTGCAGACAGTGGTGTATAACAAAATTGTTACTCAAGTTATATTTGTACAATTTAATAAAAATAATGAATTAGGTTAAACTAAATCATGAAGTGAATTTTTCATATAAGGCATTGTTGAAAACTATTCTATTTTATCTTTAAGAGCACAGTACAGAAAAGATGCACAGTCTGCCTATCAACAGAAAATGTTGACAGCTCATTCCTGTAAGGGAGATTATCCAAGGATTAGAACCTTCAACCAAACAGAAAATAGTACAAATAATGTTTTCCATGATCTGGAAGCTGCAAAGACATTGTAAGTAATCAACAACTAACTAAATTCATGAAAACAACATCTTCAGCCATTGGACAATTTATAAAAATATATTTCTAGTCAAGGTCAAGGTCAAGTACGAGACTTGAACCGGCGTCTTAGCACGCGGGTTTCCACCCATATGTGCTCTGCCGCCTATCCAGAAATGTTCAGAGATTTCTGTATAGTGTCGCCTCAAGCATCGAAACTCAGATGCGAAGCAACATTCCTCACCTTCCCAGGGTAATACCCTGGTACCCATTTCTGCCAACGGCTGGGTTGACCGTGGGGGTATTTTTTTTTCCCAACCACGAGTACAATTCACACTGCTCCCAGCGGGAATCGAACATGGGTTGTCCGAATCTAGGAAGTCCAGTCGGGTGGTTTTCCCAACTCGGCTACCGAGGCCCCCAAATATATTTCTAGGAAATGGAGAAGGAGGATCTTAAAATATAAATAATTAACAAAGTGTTAAGTGATTAAAACATAACTCTGTCTTTCAAGTTCAAAATCATGCTTGCTTATCTTTCTTTCATTTTCCATGTTCATAATTTCTGTGAGATCATAAAGTTGTGACCTTTTTCTCAAAGCTTTGATTTGTGTAAAATTAAAATTTCATTTGTAACTTTTGTAATCATCTTTATTTTTCTTAATCTTTGTTCTCATAGCAAGTTACACTGTGCTGTGTTTTGTGTACTGCTGTTCAGTTTTTCTATATGTGTTTATTCAGGAATGTTTCCCTAATCATTTGTTTCCTTTTTCTTCCTACACATCTGCAGTTGTTTGTAGTCAGCGGTGTCTCTTCTAGGAAATCAGTCTTAACAGACTGAGCCTTACTTATTAGATTTAAATAAAGTTGTTCATGGATTCCATGACTATCTGCTTCATCTACATGAACTTTTGGTTACGTTGTTTTCGCTGACTTTTGTTTTATCAGAGTGTACTTTGTAGTCACGTGTTTAGAAGTTCTCCATATTCTTTCTACTATTTTATTTTTAATTCTTGATTTTTCATTTTATGTGCTGGCTAGTTATTCTGTATGCAATATAATCACTCTCTTATTTATTGTAAATTTAAGTTTTATATTTAGTGTCTTATCTTGTGTACTAATTTTGGAAACTGCTATGTTTTTTTCTTACTGTCTCTCATCTTTTCAGTTTTAAAAAGTTGGTCTTGATTAGATTAAATTCTCATTTTTTGCAGCTGATAATGTAGTCTTGGTTAGATTAAATTCTCATTTTTTGCAGCTGTTAAAGTAGTCTTGATTAGATTAAATTCTCATTTTTTGCAGCTGCTAATGTAGTCATGAAGAACTCTTTCTATATTCTTCTTATAGACCAGCTTCTTTCTGTGAATTCACTCGTACTGTTTCATAATTTTGTTTGCTGTCTTTCTGCTTTTGTCATTTATATTTCTTATAATTATTTATAAAATATTTATGATGTATGCCTGTAGAATTGTTCTTAAATATGTTATCCTTCTGTTTTTGTCATTCTAGGTGTTTTTTTGTACAGTTAATGAAATTTTTAACTTGTAACTCACCTATTGATTTTGGCATGTCTTTTTTGGCATGATGTAATTAAATTGGGATGCATATTTAATATTCATAGACAGTGTGTTTTTGTGCAACAAACACATTTAATTATTCCAAAACAGATACATGACAAAAGTCATAGTTGCATAAGTTTGTGCAATATGTCATCAGTATATAACCTACTGAAACAAATAGATTTGATGTAATCAGTTTATATTTACTGACACAGATTTGATGTAATCAGTTTATGATTTACTGATACAGATAGATCTTATATTGTCATCAGTTTATGATATAATGAAACAGCCATCAATGGACAATTATATTGTCAATTAACTAAAGACTTGATAGAGAACGTAATATGGTAATCAGATTGCTGTCTGTTGCAAGACTCTGCATATGATTATCTATCACCAATACTTGTTGCATTTCTAAAATTGTGTACAAATATCTACTACAAATAAGATATGTCCAAATGTTACTTATTTTATTTTCTTTTTAGTTCACTATAATCAGTCATGCTTTAGTACTAACCTCAAGTAAAGATAACAGAGGCAATGGTATCACTATCTTTGATAATTGTGTTTGATTTACACAGATATGATGTCAAGGGAAAAGTGGATATCAGTGACCTAACATGGGAGCAAAAAGAAAGAGTTTTACGATATCTGTTTGCTAAGATGAATATTAACAGAAGTAAGCTCAAACATGAACCACTCTTGCCAAATATTGGTAGAAAGGATGAACAACTAGCAGTTCAGAACATTCAGGAAGAAGATAGGTAATTAATGCTATTGTTTTTGATGGTTTTAACCTGATATCAAGAAGGAACTGTGTTATTTCACATAGGGGCACTGAAATGTACACATATGCATTTATCAACATAGGGGCATTGATATGTACACATATGCATTCATCTACATAGGGGCATTGATATGTACACATATGCATTCATCTACATCATTATCATCATCATGTGCCATACCGGTTGGCATAGGCGACCATGTCCTTCTACAATCTTCTATCTACAGTGCATCATATCAGTTCTGTTTTGACTGTTTTCCATGCCATGACACCAAGCTATCCAATAATTTCTCTCTTTGTCATCCGCGATCTCTCTTTCCTTTTATTTTGCCAGTTTTCCACCAAGTATTCCAACTTTCCTCTTCTCATGATGTGCCCAAAAAATGTTGATGTTTCTTTCTGATGTTTTTTAGTGTTGGCCTCTTTGAGAATTTCCTTATTGGTCTTTTTAGCTGTCCAGGAAACTTTCAACATTCTTCTGAAAAATCTCATCTCTGTGGCCTCTAATCGTCTTTTTATTTGTTTGTCTGCTGTCCATGATTCCATAGGTCAGAATTGGTTCTATATAGCACAGATGAACTCTCTTTCTCACTTTTATTGACATAGATTTGTTGCATAAGATATTTTTCATTTTTTGAAATGCTATTTTGGCCTGAGCAATTCTGTTTTTTATTTCTGTGGTGCATCTTCCATCTGATGTTATTATTGTGCCAAATTTATTTGAAACACTGATATATATACATAAGCATTTATCTACATAGGAGCACTGATATGCATATGTACACATATGCATTCATCTACACATACAAATGTCTTTAAAGAGGAGAGAGAGTGAGAAAAAGAAATTTGCTGGAATTTGTATTTAGCTAAGTACATATTGTGACTATAGTGCTGACACACAATAAAACATCAAATTGTTGCATAATAAGATAATGTATACCTGCTTTAACCAGGAAATATGTTCTCTAGAAACAAGGAAGCATTTAAGGCTGGCAGAATCTTTCAAACAATAAATATTGTAGTGCTGTCTTTCTGGAAATATGTTCCCTAGGAAGGCCTCAGAACTACATTAAGGTTGCTTATATCTAACTCCTTCTAGCAACTGCATTTTGTTAACACTGATCCTTATTGCATCTTAGTTGTGGTGTAAGTACTTAGTTGTGGTGTAAGAACTTAGTTGTGGTGTAAGAACTTAGTTTTGGTGTAGGTATTTAGTTGTGGTGTAGAAACCTTCGGTCACAGCTTTTCTGGCTATGGATGGTTAAAACAAGGGACCTTGAGGCTTATTATCTTTAGCAAATTGGGTGGATCCATAGACCTTGCCATAAAGAAGTTTAAGATAGTGATAATACTGAAAAGGGTTAACTTTTAAAGGGCATGTAGCTGAAACAAATGACACATTCTGAATTAGTGATAGAAAAACTAGGTAAAGGTAAAGTACGAGACTTGAATCGGCATCTTAGCACACAAGTTTTCACCCATATGTGCTTGGCTGCCTATCCAAAAGTGTGAGACTTCTGGATAGTGTCACTTCAAGCATCAAAACTCACGATATGAGGTGGCATTCCTCACCTTCCCAGAGTATTGCCCTGGTACCGATTTCTGCCAGCGGTTGGGTCGACCGCAGTGTTAATTTATTTTCTTACCATGAGTACAAAATCAGGTGAACAAATGATAGAGACAGACAGATGGATGATGGGTTAGGTTTGGTGGGTGAGCAGATGGACAGAAGATCAGATGGATGGTTGGATTTAGTGCCTGCATTTCACATACGGTCAATTAGATTAGACAGATTTAGGGTCAGATAGTTATGAGATTGTGTAGTTTCTGATTGGAAAGCAATTAGAACTGTATTGCTCAACCCTGAGAGCTGGAAGACAACAGTGTTACATTCTTGTCTGACACCTATCACAAAGGCACAGTGGCTGAGTTGGCAATTACTCTCTTTCTAACTATTTCAACAAATATTTCACCACAAGCCTAAAGCCTCCAAGAAGTTTGACCCAACCAGCAGGTAACTTACAAGGGACATGCATATAATGACCCTTACTTTGGCTGCAGTTATTTGGGCTAATGCAAAGTGCAGTCATAGATCCCATAGTAATCCAACAACCTTTTACCGGCCACATAACTGGGTAATGTACAGCAAATATACAGATATTCCAGTGATGATCAAACGGCAAAGGCCCAATGGTTACTGTATCAGTAGTTTACTAACAAGTGAGCAACAGGAACTGTTTATATGAATATTTTGCTCTTTAGTAAAACAAACTGAACTCCTCTGGAGCTAACTAAATCGTTGTGACATAAATTACCAATTAGCAGGGAGGTAATGCAAATTTAGATTTTTCTTAAATCTTCATACAAGAGTTTAAAAAAAAAATTTAAAAATTACACCTAGTAAATTGCTCAGCGGGTACCATCATCATCAGGTCGCTTGCCCTTTGTAAAAAACTGCATTAACCACAGCCCGTCTGAAAGAAGCTCTGTCTCTAGCCAGATCTCCCACAAGATGTTGCATTCGCCATAGTCAATCTGAAAGAACCTCTGTCTCTAGCCAGATCTCCCACAGAATGTCACATTCACCATAGTCAATCTGAAAGAACCTCTGTCTCTAGCCAGATCTCCCACAGAATGTCACATTCACCATAGTCAATCTGAAAGAACCTCTGTCTCTAGCCAGATCTCCCACAGAATGTCACATTCACCATAGTCAATCTGAAAGAACCTCTGTCTCTAGCCAGATCTCCCACAGAATGTCACATTCACCATAGTCAATCTGAAAGAACCTCTGTCTCTAGCCAGATCTCCCACAGAATGTCACATTCACCATAGTCAATCTGAAAGAACCTCTGTCTCTAGCCAGATCTCCCACAGAATGTCACATTCACCATAGTCAATCTAAAAGAACCTCTGTCTCTAGCCAGATCTCCCACAGAATGTCACATTCACCATAGTCAATCTGAAAGAACCTCTGTCTCTAGCCAGATCTCCCACAGAATGTCACATTCACCATAGTCAATCTGAAAGAACCTCTGTCTCTAGCCAGATCTCCCACAGAATGTCACATTCACCATAGTCAATCTGAAAGAACCTCTGTCTCTAGCCAGATCTCCCACAGAATGTCACATTCACCATAGTCAATCTGAAAGAACCTCTGTCTCTAGCCAGATCTCCCACAGAATGTCACATTCACCATAGTCAATCTGAAAGAACCTCTGTCTCTAGCCAGATCTCCCACAGAATGTCACATTCACCATAGTCAATCTGAAAGAACCTCTGTCTCTAGCCAGATCTCCCACAGAATGTCACATTCACCATAGTCAATCTGAAAGAACCTCTGTCTCTAGCCAGATCTCCCACAGAATGTCACATTCACCATAGTCAATCTGAAAGAACCTCTGTCTCTAGCCAGATCTCCCACAGAATGTCACATTCACCATAGTCAATCTGAAAGAACCTCTGTCTCTAGCCAGATCTCCCACAGAATGTCACATTCACCATAGTCAATCTGAAAGAACCTCTGTCTCTAGCCAGATCTCCCACAGAATGTCACATTCACCATAGTCAATCTGAAAGAACCTCTGTCTCTAGCCAGATCTCCCACAGAATGTCACATTCACCATAGTCAATCTGAAAGAACCTCTGTCTCTAGCCAGATCTCCCACAGAATGTCACATTCACCATAGTCAATCTGAAAGAACCTCTGTCTCTAGCCAGATCTCCCACAGAATGTCACATTCACCATAGTCAATCTGAAAGAACCTCTGTCTCTAGCCAGATCTCCCACAGAATGTCACATTCACCATAGTCAATCTGAAAGAACCTCTGTCTCTAGCCAGATCTCCCACAGAATGTCACATTCACCATAGTCAATCTGAAAGAACCTCTGTCTCTAGCCAGATCTCCCACAGAATGTCACATTCACCATAGTCAATCTGAAAGAACCTCTGTCTCTAGCCAGATCTCCCACAGAATGTCACATTCACCATAGTCAATCTGAAAGAACCTCTGTCTCTAGCCAGATCTCCCACAGAATGTCACATTCACCACAGCCCATCTGAAAAAATCTCTGTCTCTAGCCAGATCTCCCACAGAATGTCACATTCACCACAGCCCATAAAAAAAAATCTCTGTCTCTAGCCAGATCACCAAATTCCTTTGTTGTCATGTTCAAGGTTTCTTTGAGCTGTGAAACCACCTTCTTCTTGGTCTGCCCCTGGCTTGTCTCACAGTAGACACCACAAATTGGATAATGCTCTAGTAATGTGTTTTTTTTTTGTCAGCATTGCTTGAGCTTGATTGGACATTGTCCTTCTTTTTTTGGCTTTGGTTATAGGAAAATCATGTTTGTTAATCACTTTTACTTCACTAATCTTTGACTTTCCTTGATCATCCTAGAAGTTAGTATCTGTAGTCAGAACTGTCTGTTCAAGAAAAGTTGTTTTACACAGCAAATCTTTTTTACTTGATCTTGTATCAAGTTTTCTTTCCTTTGGGGGTGAGCATACATTTTATTGTATATTATTTGACTGGTTTACTTATTCTCCTACTTACTACTTCACATTATCCAAAAATGTTAATTACTTATATTCTTTTTTGTTAGCCCTGATTTTGACAAAGAATTTTCACCAAAGCATCAACTTTATCTCTTACTGTTGATATTATATTTCACTGATATTTATTTATCTGTCCAACATGACTTTATTTATCATCTCACTTGTCAAGTTTGTTTTCTGCACCAGCGGGACAGACACAGAAGTCAAAAGCCAGACATTCTTGACTCAGGCACTGCCCACAATGGTCTATCATGACTTCAGTCAGCCAGAACATCAACAGTCAGCATAAATGTACAAGTTTCAACTAACAGCATTCAAGGTTTCTTTCTGACATAATTTTGTATGCAAGTTTTAAGTTTGCAAGTTTATTATATTTATTTGGGATGTTGTAGAAGCTCAGTGAAATAGCTTTATACAAAAATAGTATTAACAGTCAGTATAAGATACAGCACTATAGATGTGTTTTTTATAAGCTCAGTATTATCTACATCATTGCTTTTGGTTTGTCACCTTTTTGTCTCCAGCAATGTTTGGTAATCCATGTCATGCTTCTGTTCTGTTCTACTCAATTTATTGTCCACTTTCTTCAAAGGGAAAAATAAAGTATTTTTGTCAGAGCTTTGTAGTTTGATTTTTACATTTTACATAGTCATCATATTTGTGCTGTTTGTAATTTGCAATTCCATCTTTTTTGATAGCTTTTTGAGCCCATTCCCTCTTTTGTTGTTGTATCAGTTGTTTATGCCTGCTGCTGGATTATTTTTACCAATGATATTGTTACATGTCCAAATCTTTCCATTTCATGTAGCTCAGACTTTGTATTCCTTTTCTTCTGTCTTCATCCCTGATTTTGTCTTTTCCAGTTACAATCAGTGTTCTGTTAAATCTTCTCATATAGGATAGTTATGATTTACCAAAAAAAATCTTTTTTTCTGATAATGTCCATAATGTTCACAGAAAAACTCTGCTGCAGTGTGTAGCATCACAATGTCTTGCCTCAAGAACATAAAATTACAATGCACACTTGAGGTTATTATTGATAAACATGGCTCTTGCCTGCAGTGAGTAACTTCTACATTGAAGAGTTTACTGCAATGGGTTTTTAAAGATGTCATTGTTATAAAGCTGTTGACCACTTGCAAAACAAATACAAAAACAAGTTATCACTTTATTTCATAAAAGTGACTTGATCAATGTTCCCAACCATTGACCTCTCTTGTATGCACCCATGGAAGCAGCAGTCCAAAAATGTCATTAAGTATTGTTTGTGTTTTAATTAGCCAAATTCTAAAAGTAAACTTATGCTATAATAGATCTGTCAAAGTAATATTATGAATGTGCAGACATATGTTTTGTTATAAACACCCCAAATAAACAACTATGGTTTAGTTTATGTTGCATATATTAACACATTTTTAAAGTGTACCTTCATAGTGTTTTTCATTGTTATATTCCATTTGTATGCTCTTAATTTGCTTAAATGGTTCATTGATATTGCATTGTTTGTTAACCTTTAGAGAGCAGAAAGTATATTCAGAACAAATAAAAATCTATTATGGGAAAATATTTGCCTGTGTTCTGTTCAGTTATTGTACATATACTTTACAGTATATTGCAAATCTGGCTTGTTGCAGGTGCTACTGAGTTAAGTGCTCTCTGCACACTGTGAGCTGTACATTTCATCTGTTTTGATTTGTGTTTCGATATTCCGATTGTTTACAATGAATGATGATATCATATGTCGGAGAACAGATGGCTGTTTTCACTTTCTGTGCGGTTTCGCCTTATGTCTTTTAGCATGTGCTGAGACTGCTATGATGGGGACTACAGCTACCTTTCTTTGTTTGGGAGATGAAATAATAATTCGAATGACTTCACTGGCACAGGGGGTTGAGCAATTATGTATTTTAATTCATTTGCAGTGATACCGGGGCCTTCCATAACCATAACCATATTGCAAATCTACGATCAAGAAAGCTGCTGACCTGGGTGATTCACGAACTATGTATAACAACACTAGGATTGCTCTAGGCCCAAACATCTAAAAAATTGCTCCCTTAAAAGATGCAATTGGTGAGCCTATCAGTGTAAAGCTAAATGGCTGGAAAGATGGGTCAAACATTACTCAAGTCTTTATTCTGAAGACAGACCAGCAATCCCACAGCTAAACCAGCTAGTTGATAGTATTGTTGATAGTATGTCCAAGGTAGTTGTAGCTCTGAATTGCCTCCAGGTCTATTCCTTCAACTTTGATATCCACTTGTAGGTGTTTGATATTATCTTTGTGATCATAGTTTTAGTCTTTTTGATATTCATATTTAATCCAAATTTGTTTGCTTGTCATGTTTATTTCATTAAGTAATTGTTGTAGATCTTTAGGATTTTCTACTAGGAAAACAGTATCATCAGCATATCTTAGGTTATTATCTTTCCATTAATGTTTAGGCCTGGCATCTCTGTGATATTTATAAAGATTTGCTCAGTGTATAGATTGAACAAGGTTGGTGATAGGATGCATCCTTGTCTTACTCCTCTTTTAATACCAACGGGTATAGAGTTCTCTTTCTTATATTTTATTATTGCTGTTTGCTTCCAGCATAAATGACATATTAGCAGTATGTCTGTGTCATCGAGATGTATGACTTTTAGGCAGTCTATAAGTTGATGATTATGTATTCTATCAAAAGCTTTGGTGTAGTTTATGAAGCAGGCATATATTGGTTTGTTTACTTCTGTGTACTTTTCAATTAATATCCTAATGCAGAATATGTCTTCTTTTGTCCCACTGTTTTTATTAAATCTAAATTGCTTAGTTTCTAATTCAACATTGATTTTGTTCTGAATCCTACCTTGTATAACGTTTAAGAAAGATTTTTATTACATTGCTCATTAAGTCCTCTTGGTCTTTTTCCATGCATTCTCGAGAAGAAAGCCCTTGATGGTGATTGATAAGGATTCATTCTGACCAGGTGGCCAAACCATTTAAGTTGTTGGTGTTCTATATATTTTTGGCAGGGTTTTGTTCCTACTATTTTTTTTTATGGTTTCATTTGATATTACCAAGAGGAAGACCCAGAAGAAGATGGATAGATGCAGTGACAGAGACATGTAACAACAAAGGAAAGTCACTAATTCAGACAATTCGAGCAGCTCAAGAACGACAAATGATATAGACCACAACACCTTTTAGGTATCAGTGAAAGAGAAAAGAAGAAGAAGAAGCTCATTAGGTTTATTGTTCTAAAATCACTGCCTCCAACTGCACCATTCTTTTTAGGCAATGCAATAAAATTAGATGTTTTTAGTTCATTTGATATGTATCCTGTATAGTATTTGTTGTTGCAGATTTAAAAGATTTCAACATTAAAAAGAACTGGCTTATAAAGACCATTCTACAGAGAAAATTAAAATGCTATGGCCATATCAAAAGACACAGCAGGCTGGAAAAAAAACAATAATGGAAGGCATGGTTCCTGGGTGACACATCAGGGGCAGACCAAGAAAAAGATGGTTTAAAGACATGAAGAAGATCTTTAACATGACAACATAAGAAGTGGGAGATCTGCCAAGAGACAGAGATTATTTCAGACTGGCTGTGATGAATGCAACATTCTGCAAAGGACATGCAACCTGATGATGATCTTCACAGTTATTTATCATTTCTGTTGTTGACCTTCTGCCAAGCCATTCTCTTAAGCTGTCTGATATCATTTCTCTTTGCTTCCTTCTATCTCTTTGTTCCTCAATTTTCCCAGTTGTTACAATATATTCCAGCAGTTTCCCTTGTCACTGCATGGCCAAAATATGATGATTGTTTTTTCCTAATTTTGGAAATTAGCTCTCCTTTTGCTTTGGCATCTTTCAGAACGTTTTCATTAATCTTCTTAGTTGTCAATGGTATTCTCAACATTCTTTTGTAAAACCACATTTCTACAGCCTCCAGTGATTTTCTTGTTTGTCCTATTTTCCATGATTCACATCCATATGGTAAGACTGGCTCTACGTAACATTTAAGAACTTTTTTTCTTGTTTCTATTGTCAAAAATGGATTGTGCAGTATCTTCCTCATTTTTTGGAATACTGTTGCCTGAGCCATTCTGCATCTCACCTCTGTTGTACATCTACCATCTCACCTCTGTTGTACATCTACCATCTCACCTCTGTTGTACATCTACCATCTCACCTCTGTTGTACATCTACCATCTGAGGTTAACATTGTTCCCAGATATTTAAATTTATTTACCCATTTTAATATTGTTCACTTGCTTAGCTAATTAATGTATCTGCATTATTTCTGCTATTACGCCTGTGTCATTCGCATATCGCAGATTATATATGTTGGACCGTTGACTTCAATTCCTTTATTGTCTTCTATTGATCTCATCATATTTTCGCTGTCAAGTTAAGACAAAAATCTGGTGACAGAACACAGCCTTGTCTGTCTCCTTGTTTTCTATACTGGAACTGTTCTATATGGTTACTTATGGCTGCTGTTTGTTGTCAATACATGCACGTTTTTTATGATTCTCAGATACTTTCCATCAAATTTTAGTTTCTCCAGCATGTTGATTATTTCTGCATGCTTTACTTTGTCAAATGCCTTTGTGTTGTTAATGAGGCATAAATATTTACTACTATAGCTCTTCAATCAGTGGTCTCATGATGTATATTGCATTATTGGTGAATTTTCGTTCCACAAATCCACATTGTTCCTCACTTATTTCTGGTTTTATTTTGTTAATTTTGTCTCATGATGATTCATAATAATAATTTGGTCATATGGCTCATGAGACTAATAGTGCGATTGTCTTCACAATCAGTGGCACCTGACTTCTTTGGGATAACTACAAAGATATATTTTAGTAGATCTTTGGCTATATACCCATATACTGAAGGGAGGTCAAAAAGTAATGCACACCAATGTTTTTCTCGGCTAATAATAAAGATAGGAATATGAAATTTTGCACACTTGGAATATGACATGTTCCAATTATGTGCACCAAATTGCACAGCATTCTGAAAAATATTACGCAATCTATGAACCATTAAAATGGAGCTTGTCAACAATGTCCGTTACAAACAGCGAATTGTCATAGAATTTCTGGTTGCGGAAAAAGAAACTGTGGCAAACATTCTTAAACGACTGTGTGCAGTGTACAAATGTTCTGCAGTCGATAGGAGCACAGTTAGTCGCTGGGTTCAGAGAATTAAAGCTGCAGAAAGTGTACGAGTGGAGCTGCATGATTTACCGCGTTCTGGACGTGTTGCCTCGGCTACCAGCACAGACATGTTAAACCGGGCTGATGCCATTATTCGTAAGGATAGGCGTATCACTAGTCAGCAATTGGCATTGCAGCTTACAGTCAGCAAGGGAAGTGCAATCGCAATTTTTAAAACTCTCGGATATTCAAAGATTTGCACTCGATGGGTTCCTCGGTGCCTAACAAATGATCACAGAGTTCAAAGGAAAACATTCTGTTCTGAATTGTTGGAACGTTTCGGTGTTGAAGAAGGAAAAATGTTTTTGTCAAAAATTGTTACCGGTGACGAAACGTGGGCACATTATTATGAGCCTGAAACAAAAATGCAGTCAATGAAATGGCATCATCGGCAGTCACCAAAAAGAAAAAAATTCAAAACATCTCCATCAGCCGGAAAGGTGATGATCACTGTCTTCTGGGACATTGATGGTGTGATTCTTGTTGATGTAATGACAAGAGGTGAAACAATCAACTCGACAGCTTACATCAATACACTGACAAAACTCAAAAATCGGTTCCACAGAGTTCGGCCTAATAAGCCATCTGCATATTTGTTGCTTCAACATGACAATGCACGCCCTCATAGAAGTCTGGTAACACGGGAAGCAATCAACAAATTTGGTTGGACTGTACTGCCCCATCCTCCTTACAGCCCTGATCTGGCTTCCTCAGATTTCCATCTGTTTGGACCACTCAAAAAATTCCTGCGTGGGACACACTTTGACAATGATGAGGATGTGATCCGTGCAGTTAAAAAATGGCTACGCGAGCAGGACAAAACTTGCTACAAACGAGGCATTCATGACCTAGTTTCGCGTTGGCGTAAGGCAATACGCTTGGACGAGGATTATGTTGAAAAATAGGTAGTGTAAATGGGATGTTCAGCTACAATCTGTGAAAATTTCACACATTTTGCCCGAATAGTTTCCGAGAAAAAAATTGGTGTGCATTACTTTTTGACCTCCCTACGTATGTCATTGAGTAGTTTTGCTGTGACCTGTACTCCCAGCTCTCCTAATCCATTTATCTCTTCGATTGTTATATTGTCGTGACTTG
This sequence comes from Megaustenia siamemsis, assembly GCA_032433765.1. Taxonomy (NCBI): domain Eukaryota; kingdom Metazoa; phylum Mollusca; class Gastropoda; order Stylommatophora; family Ariophantidae; genus Megaustenia; species Megaustenia siamemsis. Next base: position 76,032,362 of record JAVIAB010000124.1, read on the forward strand.
GATCTTTGTCTCTGTCCATGTATTGAATTGCCTCCTCCACTTCACTCTGCATTATTGGTGGTCCTGTGTCTTTGTTTGAATGGTTTAGCTCTGGTATTTCATTGTTTTAAAGTTAATTGATTTACTCCGTACATCTTTTCATTATCTTCTCCTGTCCCATTATTATATTTCATGCCTTTGATTTTACACATCTTGAAACTTTTTCTTTTTTCCCCTGTTAATTCATTTAAGAGGTGAAGGACAGTGCTGTGTATTGATCGCGTGTCTTTCTTTCATTGTTTTTGTTTTTATTTCTTCACATTTCTGATTTAGCCACTATTTCTTTGATTCTCTACATTTGTTTTGGATTTTTTGTCTTGTCTTTTGTATCCCATTTCTTCATTCTTATGTTTTCGCCTTTTGTCAATTATTTGTCAAGTATTTCTTTTGTCGTCCATTTCTTCTTGTTGGTTCTTTTAGTCACGGGTATTACTTCTTTCTGCATCTGCTACGTAGCAGTCAATGTCCCAATATGAGAACGGCCTTTGGCGACTAACATTGTCTGGAGTAGGAGGAGCCCTATTGGCAATGGAATTTTTAAAAATAAGTCGCTCGACCGTCCTTCTGATTTCTTGACGACCCGGTCAACGTACAATTCCCGCGATGGCGTAGGAGTATTTAGCTGGTTGGGTGGACTAGGAGGGAGACAGGGAGAGGTGGCTGTAGGGTAGTCATCAACTGACATCAACGGAACTTGTACACGGACTGGAGATCTCGGTGATCATCTACTCAACTCTCGCCCCGGTTATCGGTTATAGTGTGTAGACCCAGTCTTTTCCCACAGCCTGATTTCTTGTAACAGTCACAAGAAGTTCAGCCAATGACTGCTGACAAATTAGAGGCGATAACCTTTTAGAAAAGAAAGCGCTTGAGTTGGTAGCAGTCGGTTGCCCGAATATGAGAATGGCCTCAGACGATTTAAGGAGCCGCGATAGCTCAGTACAGAATGTGTAAATTAGCAGTAGATAATAATGATAGTTTTTTCGGCCCCAAAACAACAACAAAAATAGGATTCTGGAATGTGCGAACAATGGCCGCTCCGACGAAACATGCACAGGTCGCGAGCGAGATGGACAGATACGATCTAGATATTTTAGGATTAAGCGAAATGCGCTGGCTTGGAACAGGTAGGAGATCTATTGATAATAAAATAGTAGTTTTTTCTGGAAGGGAAGATGGAAAACACCGTGAAGGAGTAGGCATAATGATGACAGACAAAGCTGCAAGAAGTTTATTAGAATGGGAACCGGTAAATAGCCGTCTGATACGAACACGATACAAAACAAAACATGGAAGACTTTCAATTATTCAATGTTATGCGCCTACTAACGAAGCTGATGATGAAGTTAAGGACGTTTTTTATAACCAACTGCAACAACTTATAAACAAAATACCAAAACACGATCTTTTAATTGTAATGGGAGACTTCAACGCCAAAGTAGGACAAGATAACGCAGGAGTGGAACATGTGATGGGGAGAGAAGGCTGTAATACAACAAGTCAGAATGGAGAAAGATTAATAGAATTATGTTTAATAGAAAATTTAGTTATAGGTGGGACATTATTTCCACACAAAAATATTCACAAAACAACATGGATATCTCCTGACGATAGAACATCAAATCAAATTGACCACTTATGTATTAAACAACAATTCAGATCATCATTAATAGATGTAAGAGCTTACAGAGGTGCTGATGTTAATAGTGACCACAACCTGTGCATTGGGAAAATAAGATTAAAATTTAGAAACCAACAGAAGAGGTCAATTACACATAAAATTGATAGTCATAAACTGAAAGATGAAGCCATAAAGGAAAAGTTTAACATAGAGCTAAGTAATTGTTATTCAGCACTCGGTGAAATAGACTTAGATATCAATGAAATGTGGGACTCACAGAGCAAAATACTAATGACAGCAGCAGAAGCTAGTGCCGGACTGAAGAAAATGGAAAAACGAGCTTGGATCTCAGACACCACATGGAAATACATCAAAGAAAGAAGAGAAGCAAAGAGAGCCATGACTAATGTAAAGACAGATCTTGGAAAGGTTCTGGCAAAAGCAACATACAAAGAATTAGACAACAAAGTGAAAAGTTCGGCAAGAAGAGATACAAGAGCTTATATAGACAACTTGGCAGAGAAAGCAGAGACAGCTGCAATTACAGGAGACAGCAGAACTCTCTATACAGTACAAAAGATGCTGACAAACACCTATACATCCAGTGGAACACCAATTCTAGACAAATCTGGATTAATGCTAACAACAAGCGCAGACATAAAAGCCCGTTGGGCAGAACACTTCAAAGAAATTCTTAACCGTCCACTACCTCACAGTTTAATAGATTTTGAAGCTGAAACACCAGCAGCAGAATTAGATGTAAATTTAGATGACTTCACCATGAGTGAAATAGAAACCACCTTAAAGCTAATGACCAATAACAAGGCTGCTGGAGAGGATAAGTTAACAGCTGAGATTCTCAAGGCAATTGATAGCCATAATTTAATACATCTCCAAAAAATGTTCAACATCATTTGGAAAACAGAGAAGACGCCTCATAAATGGAAAAAAGGAATCATTGTTAAGATCCCAAAAAAGGGCAATCTTAGAGATTGTAACAACTGGAGAGGCGTGACACTTTTGTCAGTTGCCTCAAAGTTATTCTGTAAAATCATCCTAAATAGAATAAAGGATTCAATAGATACAGTAATGCGTGAAGAACAGGCTGGGTTTAGAAAAGGGAGAAGCTGTCTTGACCACATTTTCACTCTACGACATATATTGGAGGAACATATTGAAAAGCAAAAACCTTTTGTACTTAACTTCATCGACTTCAAAAAAGCATTTGATAGTATTCATAGAGATTCTTTGTGGAAAATTCTGAAGCAATATGGTTTACCATCAAAAATCATAAATATTATCAAAGACATGTATGATGGTTACACATGTGCAGTTCGAACAGAGGAAGGACTGAGCGAATGTTTCCCAATAGAAACTGGGGTTAAACAAGGATGTATTTTATCGCCCTTGTTATTTGGAATTGTTATGGACTTCATAATGAAGAAATGCTGCACTGGTAATAAAGGCATCGAATGGATACAAGGAGACCATTTGGAGGACCTCGACTTTGCTGATGACATAGTTCTCATCAGCAGTCAGATAAAAACGATGCAGGAAAACACAAATGAACTATCATCAATAGCCAGCAAAATTGGGCTTGAGGTCAATCATGAAAAGACTAAAGTCATGAAAAGTTTAATTCCAACAAGTGACAAAATATACATGGAAAACAAACCAGTAGAAGAGATCGATCACTTTATCTATCTTGGAAGTCACATTGATCGAGAAGGGGATACGAGCAAAGAAATTAGAATCAGACTGGCTAAAGCAGCAATGTCTTTCAGAAGCCTTGAAAAGTTGTGGAAATCAAAACTCATTAGCACAAACACAAAACTTAGGCTATTCAAATCAAATGTACTATCAACCCTTACGTATGCGTGTGAAAGCTGGAAAACAACAAGAGATATAGAAACAAAGTTGAACGCATTCGAAAATAAATGTCTAAGGAAAATACTTGGTATAGAATGGAACGAATTCAAAACAAACGAGGAAATTAGAGAAATCGCCAAACAACCACTAATATCTTCAGTAATAAAGAAAAGACGATGGTCATACGTTGGACATGTGATGAGAAGAGATAATAATCGAATAGCAAAGCAAGCCCTCATATGGGAAACAACAGGTAAAAGAAAAAGAGGAAGACACAGGGAGACACTGAGAAGAACATTGATGAGAGAGGCAAGAGCAGCAGGAATCGGCTCCCTCAATGAGATAGAACTGTTTGCACAGAACAGAGACAGATGGCGAGATTTGATAAAATATCTTTAAAAGAAAACTGCTAGAACAAAAATTCATATAGGAGAAGGTGTATCTTGGTCTACGCCCTATGGGCCGGTTACGGCTCGAAAGGTTCATGATGATGATGATGATGATAGCTCAGTGGTTAGTGAACTGGACTACAAAGCACAAGAGGTAGGGTTCGATCCCAATAGACGGCTTCCTGATTCACCCAGCCCTAAATGGGAACCGAATTTTTTTCTGGGAAAGTAAAGAGGCACGGGCGTAATACTGAACACATTACCCCAAAAATCATGTGCTGAAGGTCTGTAAAGCTTATGGTCATTAACACCATATTCCCTATACGCCACTTGGCGTGACGTGGCTTTAAAAAAAAAAAGTGCTTCTTTAGATGCTTCATGAATCAATTGTTTTAGCATTTCCCACTGCTGCTCAATTTCCTGTATTTTCACAATAGTGTTTGTTATATCCATTTCGTACTGAGCTGTACGTATCACTCATTTGTCTATTATATTGCCCATTTCGTCTTGTCAGATGCTTTAGTGAGGGCTTATTATCTAATTCTTTTTAGAGGTTTTGTTTTTGTCGAAGAGCTTCTCTCGTGGCTGATTCTACCAATGTTTGACAAACACATTCAACCACAGAATGAACAAGTCAGACCTACTGATCCACAGGGTTTTCTATCTTTTCTCGTGAGTCTTTTCTCTTCCATGCTTTGACTTAGTACAGCCTCAAATGATGTTATGTCATTTTTTATAAACAGGCTCTCCATGATGTGCGCTCTCTTGCCAGATGTTCTCAGTCATTTTCACAGGATATCCAGAGATGATTTACATATTTCTCTATATCAATTTGTCAATCTACTATAAACATACCTAGTTCTAATTTAATATTGTGTGCACTTTCTGTGTTTTCCTTGGTTTTATTCTCGTTTTTTTTTTCCGAAATACCGTTGCATGGTCGCAATTAAAATCTGGTCCTGGTCTTGTTTTAACAGACCCTATGCCGTTTCTGAATCTTCTTTGCAGCAATATAACATCGATTTCATTGTGTACTTCATTGTCTGAGCTTTGACATATCCATAGTCGTTTGTGGGGTTGCTTAAACCAGGTGTTATCTATAATCATTCTCTGTATATTTGCCCCAATCTATCAATCTATCCCCTCTGTCATTCGTCTCTCCAAGGCCATGTCCTCCAGTCACATTTTGCAATTTAACTATTTCTACCTGTGCATTGAGATCCCCTAATATAATATTTATTTCTTGGGATTTACACTGTTTCTTGGATATCTCTAGCTCGTAGTAAATGGTGTCAGTGTCTTCTTCGCTGTTACTTGTTGGTGCATAAGCTTGAATTAAGTTGATATCCATTGGTCTACCTCTCAATTTTACTAGCAGATTTCTATCTGATACTGGCCAAAATCATTTACAAGTTTTGCTTCTTTCTCTAACATGATTCCTACCCCTCCGTCGTGTGTGGTTCCCCCAGAGTAATTACATTTCCACTGTCCCGTTGTAATAATCCTGCTCCTGTCCATTTAATTTCACATAGTCATATGATTTCATTTTCAATTTCATTCTCTTCATTTCGTGACTGGTATTTTCTATCTTGCCAACCTGGAATGCTGAACTGTTCCACGTTCCTATTGATAGACTCTCTAATTTTGAACTTGCAATACAGAAGTTTGATGACGATCGGGTGTCACCTGAATACAGGAAACACTCCCTACGTGGCCAGGTTGCAGTCACATTAACATTGTATGCTGTAGATACTGTTTTATTTAAGGATTTTTCTCGGTAATATAAGAAGGTAGTTTGCCATTCCTTTCCTTCTTGGCAGTGACTGTACAAGTCGGATATCGCAGCCATTGTCTCTACAAATGAGATCCTCTGCCTGCCGGAGTGAAGAAACTAAGTGTCGACAGCTCCCACAAACTATTCACCACTTGCTTCCACAACACCACCCACCACCTGCTCCCACAACACCACCCGCCGCCTGCTCCCACAACATCATCCACCACCTGCTCCCATGGCTTCTCGTAACTCTGATAGGGGGGCTAAATAGGTTATTGAGTTATTGAGTTATTTGCGGGTCATCATCATTGCACTCCGAACATGTCCATAGGTGCTCAGATCCCCTCCTCAGCAATTCCCTCAGTGTCCAGCGACTGATGACACCAGTTCTATGTTGGTTGATAAGTCTTCTTACACGGCCACCAAGTTTCTCATTTCTGGCTGTGCCCATCTTAACTTCCATTTCCATCATCCGAAGAAGTGACGTGGATCTGTGTTTGTCGAAGTCCTGTGCTCTTCCCACATCTCGGAGGGCATTGATGATGTCCGCCCGATCCATTGGTTGACCGTCCTCAACGACAGCGCAGCTAGCCAACCTGTCCGCTCTTTCATTTCCCCGTACTCCCGCATGTCCAGGGACAAAGACAAAGGTGACCTTACGTATTTTGGACTTCTGCAATGACTCTACCAATTGCATGCATGAATGTCCCCTTGAATGACGTAGGCACCGGTATCCACTCGTCACCAACGCTGATATTGGTAAGCCCACAGACCTGTTTGATGACATCTTCTGCTCGGCCCACCCATGATTTGCCTCTTTTTAGCCTGGCACCTTTCCCTGTGTTGAGCACGTGGTGCAATGGATGCTCTGTATCTGTACTAATCTTCAGGTATGCTCGTGCTCTCCAGATCTTGATTCTGTCATCCATGGTTGGAAAGTCAAGAAGATACCTCATTGCTACACAGGGAGTGTCCCTTGTACAACCCAAGATAATGCGCATGGCTTCATTTTGTATTTTCTCCAGCCTATCAATTTGAGTCGTACTTAATTTTAATGTGACTGAACCACAAAAAACGTGCGGTGTGCCAAACAACCATTCAAGCATTAAATTGTTAGGAAAAGGTTTGGTATCATTGTAAACTTATGTTTGACTTCATCAATAAATAATGACTTCTTCTGCTAGGTAGATGTCAATAGTAAAAAAGTTCGAAGAAAACATTGAATGGTCATCCTTATCTGGTGACATCTCCATACATACTGTCTCGGTATGGTACGGGTGATGGCCACAAAAGGCTTATCTGTGTTCATAATACTATGGGCAGAATCGATCCTATCATTAGAATGTTGGAAAGATAAAACAATCTGTTGCGACCTATTCAGAGTCTAAATATCACTAGGTGTTCTGTTCAGCTGGAAGTAGACATCATTTTGTATACTCCAGCACATAGAAAGAGGTGACCATCAGTAGCATTGGTTGCGTTCTTTCGAGGAGGGGAGCTCGATACTCTCGCCATCTGGCGCGACTTCACGAGATGAGCGCCACATCGCTTTCTTTGTCACTGTGACGTCTTCATGGTGAGTATTACGTTGGGTACAAATAATAATACATAAATATTATTATATGGGGAACTTCCGAGGCGATAATAGGGAATAATAGAACAAAGAAGTATGTGTTAGCACTCGGAAAAATTGACAGACAAACAACAATAGAAAAAAACGAAGAACAATATATGGTCCGAAGTGGGATCGAACCCGTACTCAGTGGCACCGCGCCTTGCCACGAGAAGCCGAACGCTTGGTACACTGCCACGCAGCCAACTAAAAAATTGGCTATTGCAGTAGTGTCTTCCACGAAAGGCGATCTCAATGACTATAGCATAGGGTAACGATCACAGACCGGAAATAAATTGTATATTTGTACTTTCCTATTAATGCAAGTATCTCCCAGTAGGGCTGAATACTTGTGTTGTAGACAAACATTTATTGGACGAAACAGCACGAATAGTAGTTCCCAGTGGTTATATACTGGGTACAAATAATAATACATAAATATTATTATATGGGGAACTTCCGAGGCGATAATAGGGAATAATAGAACAAAGAAGTATGTGTTAGCACTCGGAAAAATTGACAAACAACAATAGAAAAAAACGAAGAACAATATATGGTCCGAAGTGGGATCGAACCCGTACTCAGTGGCACCGCGCCTTGCCACGAGAAGCCGAACGCTTGGTACACTGCCACGCAGCCAACTAAAAAATTGGTTTTCCGGTCTGTGATCGTTACCCTATGCTATAGTCATTGAGATCGCCTTTCGTGGAAGACACTACTGCAATAGCCAATTTTTTAGTTGGCTGCGTGGCAGTGTACCAAGCGTTCGGCTTCTCGTGGCAAGGCGCGGTGCCACTGAGTACGGGTTCGATCCCACTTCGGACCATATATTGTTCTTCGTTTTTTTTCTATTGTTGTTTGTCTGTCAATTTTTCCGAGTGCTAACACATACTTCTTTGTTCTATTATTCCCCATTGAGTATTACGTTGCACTGTTATGTTAGGTAAACAACCCAGTGCATTCGATATCAACATGTTCTTACTTCACCTGGCCCCGGCCTTGTGACGTCCTGCTTTGATGATTTCTTGGTAACATTGTTACCACTGGATATGAGCATACAGGCTCCTCTACCACTTTGTGGTAGAGACACGTCAGGGGATCACATTTTACAAGTGCTACAGTGGTAAGTTTTAATGCATAAAACCTCATTTTATAGATCTCAGAAGATCTTCTGAGTTATGATACTGCATCGTGTATGATCTGATCGGTCATAGCTGAGGCTGTCAGAGCTGTCTCATGATGTATGATCTGATCGGTCATAGCTGAGGCTGTCAGAGCTGTCTCATGATGTATGATCTGATCGATCATAGCTGAGGCAGTCAGAGATGTCTCATGATGTATGATCTGATCGGTCATTGCTGAGGCCGTCAGAGCTGTCTCATGATGTATGATCTGATCGGTCATAGCTGAGGCAGTCAGAGATGTCTCATGATGTATGATCTGATCGGTCATTGCTGAGGCCGTCAGAGCTGTCTCATAATGTATGATCTGATCGGTCATAGCTGAGGCCGTCAGAGCTGTCTCATGAAATATGATCTGATCGGTCATAGCTGAGGCTGTCAGAGCTGTCTCGTGATGTATGATCTGATCGGTCATAGCTGAGGCTGTCAGAGCTGTCTCATGACGTATGATCTGATCGGTCATAGCTGAGGCCGTCAGAGCTGTCTCATGATGTATGATCTGATCGGTCATAGCTGAGGCCGTCAGAGCTGTCTCATGATGTATGATCTGATCGGTCATAGTTGAGGCCGTCAGAGCTGTCTCATGATGTATAATCTGATCGGTCATAGCTGAGGCCGTCAGAGCTGTCTCATGATGTATGATCTGATCGGTCATAGTTGAGGCTGTCAGAGCTGTCTCATGATGTATGATCTGATCGGTCATAGTTGAGGCCGTCAGGGCTGTCTCATGATGTATGATCTGATCGGTCATAGTTGAGGCTGTCAGGGCTGTCTCATGATGTATGATCTGATCGGTCATAGCTGAGGCCGTCAGAGCTGTCTCATGATGTATGATCTGATCGGTCATAGTTGAGGCCGTCAGAGCTGTCTCATGATGTATGATCTGATCGGTCATAGTTGAGAGCTGTCAGGACTGTCTCATAATGTATGATCTGATCGGTCATTGCTGAGGCCGTCAGAGCTGTCTCATGAAGTATGATCTGATCGGTCATTGCTGAGGCCGTCAGAGCTGTCTCATGACGTATGATCTGATCGGTCATAGTTGAGGCTGTCAGGGCTGTCTCATAATGTATGATCTGATCGGTCATTGCTGAGGCCGTCAGAGCTGTCTCATGATGTATGATCTGATCGGTCATTGCTGAGGCCGTCAGAGCTGTCTCATGATGTATGATCTGATCGGTCATTGCTGAGGCCGTCAGAGCTGTCTCATGATGTATGATCTGATCGGTCATTGCTGAGGCCGTCAGAGCTGTCTCATGGCGTATGATCTGATCAGTCATGTCTGAGAACGTCAGAGCTGGTTCTTGAAAAATTATTAATAATTTTTGTGATGGTTAGAGTATACAAATCTATTCTTGGTCCAAAAATGTAACAGTCGGCTCCACCAAGTCTGCTCCACCAAGACTGTTTGCGTTTGCAATGTTCCTTATTTCTCTTCATGACGTGGAACTTGGAATATGGAGTTTGAGGGGTTGCCTTTGTGTGATTTTATAGCAATATTTACAACAATAAAGCGTATATAATAATAATTGTGTGTGTGTGTGTCTGTGTGTGTGTGTCTGTGTGTGTGTGTGTGTGTGCGTGTGTGCGTGCGTGCAAGCGTGCATGCGTGCGTGCGTGTGCGTGTGTAAAACTCATAGTTGACACATTTGGTATTGGTAATTATTGTTGACTAAACATATTCGTTTTAGTAGATAAACATTGTTTGTGAAACATTTGTGTCGAAATCAGTGGAATACTGGGGAAAATGTTTCATGTCTACAAGATCGTGTTGTATGCAGGGTAATATATGTTGCTCTTTACTTATTTCAGTAATACATTTAAAATGCACTATGAAATAAGCCAAAGTAGTAAAACCACACTTACAGAAGACGGAACAATTAAAACCCTAATGGTAGATGTTAAATGTGTGTTTTTTTTAACGACAAATATTGTTCATCATTGCTCTGTAATTAGAATTAAATGTTTCTGATAAATTATTATTATTATTTCTGGTATGATTAATTCGCACAGAACATTGTATACAAGATTTAACAAAAAAATGTATGTGGCATGAATGCAAAAGTTGTTGTCACAGTGAACAAACAAGAAGAGGCTATGTATTTGTATTTTGCTTGAGCGCTCACATTTAAAATATCTTTATTTGGTTTAAAACTATATCTTGTTTGTATTACTTACTATGTTTTAATTATTACACATTTTTGCCTGCATTTCTAAAAGTTGTCTTGCTATGTTTCATGTTAGTTTATCTTTAATTTAATTAACTGCGTTTCTTTTTGTAATCCTTGGTTCATTTCTCGTCCCCATATCTCAACCTTATTTTCGTCCGAGTCTTTCAATTTTCTTCTCTGCATATTTATTATCGTTCAGCTGACTGGTCTGCCAGTTTCTCTCCCCCCCCCCCCCCCCTCTCTCTCTCTTGGAAACGTTTATCTTCACTTTCCATCGCTACAAATTGATTTAACAGCTTTTATATTTCTTTATTTCATTCCTCGCTGTTGCATTTTTGTTAAGCTCCAGATTTTCCACTCACTCCTTAACCCAAAACCCTCCATCTTGGACTTAGTGTCACGTGGGCACACATTCGCCATTTGCTTGTCTGCCATCGACCCGTAACTTGAGCAGAAAGATGTCTTCGAACAACTGAAAGCAATTGTTTGGGGCATTAGCCCGCCCTCACACATTGAAATTGTAAACTATTTGAGCTCGTATATCTGGCCTTCATGTGGTTTCACAGTTTACAAATGCAAATGAAAACGGCGTATCTGTATGTAGATTGCCTCCACATCACAGAAGAAATGAAGGCACACTGCGATTTAACTGTAAATTATGATTTTGTATAAACTGCCATTAAAACGACCGAATCGCATCTTCTATAAACAATGTACATAAAGATAAACACTAGAAAAAAATGTTGAAAAAGAGAGAATGCCCAAAAGGCAATCTTGCATTGCTCGACAGAGACCGTAATTAAAGTCAGACATTGACAAATGTAAAAGTATATATATACTTGTAACCAGGAAATAGAAATATTGACAGGGGATACAATATTATTTAAAACTAATATTAAAGTACAGTTGCAATATGTAGCCTACGTACAGCAGTGTTCCCTAGCGTTTGGTTTTTCGTGGCAAGGCGCTGTGCCACTGAGTACGGGTTCGATCCTGATTTGGTCCATATGTTGTTCTTTGTTTTTTTTTTCTGTTGGTTATTTGCCATTTTTTCCAAGTGCTGTTAACATACCTCTTCATCTGAATTGATTCGCTGATTATCGCCTCAGAAGTTTCCCTCTATAATAATATTCATGTATTATTATTTGTCTCCTACTTACATAGGCCAGCACCACCGAGACAGTCTTCTTTACACGGAGGTAACTATGTAATGAGCATGACATTTTGGTAAATGACATCTACACTCGGCTGTTAGTGAAGTGTTAGTGAAAAATGTACACATGTGTATCTAATCTTATGTGGAACAAACTTTCATGTGTACACACCAAACTATACACAAACTATCACTTGACAACAAACTATCAAACTTGTAACAAGCTATTAGATGTACAACAACCACAACATGCATAACTAATTATAACAAATAAACAAACTATCACATGTACACATCAAACTAGCACTTAGACAGCAAACTACTATATATAATAAATAACACATTTACAACAAACTATCACATGTACACATCAAACTAGCACTTAGACAGCAAACTACTATATATAATAAATAACACATTTACAACAATCTATCACATGTACAATAAGCTATCATTGCAAAAATAATTGCCACATGTACACAAAATTGGCAAATGTACAACAAATTCCAATGTATAAAAAATACCACACTTGCAGCAAACTATCACATACAGAAAACTATCACACACAGAAAACTATCACATACAGAAAAATGGCATTTAAACAACAAATTACTAGGTAAACTATATGGTACTACATATATTCGTACAGCAAACTACAAAATATACCATATACTCGTGCAAAAAACTACCAGGTATACCATATACTACCACATATACTTGAACAACAAACTACCAGGTATACCATATACTACCACATATACTTGAACAACAAACTACCAGGTATACCATATACTCGTGCAAAAAACTACCAGGTATAGCATATACTACCACATGTACTTGAACAACAAACTACCAGGTATACCATATACTACCAAATGTACCATAATCTACCAGGTTTACCATATACTACCAAATGTACCACAAACTACCAGGTATACCATATACTACCACATATACTTGAAAAACAAACAACCAGGTATTCTATATACTATCAGATATACTGGTTCAACAAACTACCAGGTATTCTATATACTATCAGATATACTGGTTCAACAAACTACCAGGTATTCTATATACTATCAGATATACTGGTTCGACAAACTATCAAGTATGCAATATAATAATACTACATATACTCGTACAACAAACTACCAGGTTTACCATATACTACCAAATGTACCACAAACTACCAGGTTTACCATATACTACCAAATGTACCACAAACTACCAGGTTTACCATATAGCCATATAATACCAAATGTACCACAAACTACCAGGTTTACCATATACTACCAAATGTACCACAAACTACCAGGTTTACCGTATAGCCATATAATACCAAATGTACCACAAACTACCAGGTTTACCGTATAGCCATATAATACCAAATGTACCACAAACTACCAGGTTTACCGTATAGCCATATAATACCAAATGTACCACAAACTACCAGGTTTACCGTATAGCCATATAATACCAAATGTACCACAAACTACCAGGTTTACCGTATAGCCATATAATACCAAATGTACCACAAACTACCAGGTTTACCGTATAGCCATATAATACCAAATGTACCACAAACTACCAGGTTTACCATATAATACCAAATGTACCACAAACTGCCAGGTTTACCATATGCTACCAAATGTACCACAAACTACCAGGTTTACCATATACTACCAAATGTACCACCAAATACCAGGTTTACCATATACTACCAAATAGACTCGTACAACAAACTACCAGGTATACCATTTATATATATATTTATATATTTCTTTATTTATTTACAACAAATAAATATGGTGTTCCATATACTACCACACATACCCGTACAACAAACTATCAGGTATACTATATACTACCACACATACTCGTACAACAAACTATCAGGTATACTATATGCTACCACACATACCCGTACAACAAACTATCAGGTATACTATATACTACCACACGTACTCGCACAACAAACTATCAGGTATACTATATACTACCACACGTACTCGTACAACAAACTACCAGATATACTATATACTACCACACATACCCGTACAACAAACTATCAGGTATACTATATGCTACCACACATACCCGTACAACAAACTATCAGGTATAATATATACTACCACACATACTCGTACAACAAACTATCAGGTATACTATATGCTACCACACATACCCGTACAACAAACTATCAGGTATACTATATACTACCACACATACCCGTACAACAAACTATCAGGTATACTATATACTACCACACATACCCGTACAACAAACTATCAGGTATACTATATACTACCACACATACCCGTACAACAAACTATCAGGTATACTATATACTACCACACATACCCGTACAACAAACTATCAGGTATACTATATGCTACCACACATACTCGTACAACAAACTATCAGGTATACTATATACTACCACACATACCCGTACAACAAACTATCAGGTATACTATATACTACCACACATACTCGTACAACAAACTATCAGGTATACTATATACTACCACACATACCCGTACAACAAACTATCAGGTATACTATATGCTACCACACGTACTCGTACAACAAACTATCAGGTATACTATATACTACCACACATACCCGTACAACAAACTATCAGGTATACTATATACTACCACACGTACTCGTACAACAAACTACCAGGTATACTATATACTACCACATATACCAGTACGACAAACTACCAGATATACCACATACTGGTACATATACATGTACAATAAACTACCACATATAAAGAACAAACTATAAATTTGACAACCAAATATGCGTGCATGTCAGGGGAGCTGATTCAAAACGTGCCCTCTTATATTGCCGACCTCTCGAGAGGGGCAGAGTGGTTATGTAACCACTACTTCTTGATTGATCTTATTTATGGTGAGCAGAGAAACTGAAAGCAGACAGTTACATTTAGAGAAGAAACTGGTGTTGTTCTACGGAAAGGATATACATATAGTAGAAGACGAACGAGAATAGGAAGAACATTTATCAAGATGAGTCATCCAAGAGCAATTATATTTAGCCTTTGTAACTAACGGACAAAAAGGAAAGAGAGATACAAATGATTCTACCAGATGGTAGGAAAATGTAAATATTACAAGAGAAAGAAATTCAAGACGCGTAGAACACCCTTACGTAACAGTTTTGGAGTGATTTTAGTAAAAGAGAGTTAATTTAAGTGCAAGATAAGCAGACGAGAGAAGTAGAGATTTGGAGACAAGACACAAGACACGTAGACGAGAGAAGTAGAGATCTGGAGACAAGACACAAGACACGTAGACGAGAGAAGTAGAGATCTGGAGACAAGACACAAGATACGTAGACGAGAGAAGTAGAGATCTGGAGACAAGACACAAGACACGTAGACGAGGGAAGTAGAGATCTGGAAACAAAACACGAGACACGCAGACGAGAGAAGTAGAGATCTGGAGACAAGACACAAGACACGTAGACGAGAGAAGTAGAGATCTGGAAACAAAACACGAGACACGCAGACGAGAGAAGTAGAGATCTGGAGACAAGACACAAGACACGTAGACGAGAGAAGTAGAGATCTGGAGACAAGACACAAGACACGTAGACGAGAGAAGTAGAGATCTGGAGACAAGACACAAGACACGTAGACGAGAGAAGTAGAGATTTGAAGACAAGACACACAGACGAGAAATGTAGAGATTCAGAGACAGGACACAAGACACACAGACGAGAGAAGTAGAGATTTTGAAACAAGACACAAAACTCGCAGACGAGAAAAGTAGAGTTTGGGAGACACGACACAGGATACGCAGACGAGAAAAGTAGAGATTTTAAGACAAAACATGAGATAAGCAGACAAGAGAAGTAGAGATTTGAAGACAAGAGACACGCATACGAGAGAAGTAGAGATTTAAAGACAAAACATGAGATAAGCAGACAAGAGAATTAGAGATTTGAAGACAAGAGACACGCATACGAGAGAAGTAGAGATTTTAAGACAAAACATGAGATAAGCAGACAAGAGAAGTAGAGATTTGAAGACAAGACACGAGACACGCATACGAGAGAAGTAGAGATTTTAAGACAAAACATGAGATAACGCATACGAGAGAAGTAGAGATTTTAAGACAAAACATGAGATAAGCAGACAAGAGAAGTAGAGATTTGAAGACAAGACACGAGACACGCATACGAGAGAAGTAGAGATTTTAAGACAAAACATGAGATAAGCAGACAAGAGAAGTAGAGATTTGAAGACAAGACACGAGACACGCATACGAGAGAAGTAGAGATTTGAAGACAAGACACAATATATGTTAACGTCAGGTATTAAAACAAGACAGGGCACAAAATAAGCGAATTGCAGAGATAGAAATATGAAAATAAGATATGGTAGAGTTGGGTGCAATAAATCGTAAGAAACGAAAGTTGTTTAATTAAACGATCCTTTCATAAGATCAGATGTACATAATGAAAACGGAAAGGTGGGTTGAAAGATTTGAATAAAAAAATGTAAAGAACGCTGTGCTGAGCAGAAGAGCAAATATTTGAAGAATGGAGAGATTGCTCAATCTTAAAACAAAAACTGCTGGCAGCAAATGTTCCCATAAATGTTCTTATAGTGAAGTGCTTGTTGCCCCCTTCTAGGAAAATCGAATTCAAATATGGTATAAAACAGGAGGCGCATTCTCGAATACAGAGAAGGAGATAGAAAGAAAGTTTGAGGCAGCCTGAAAAGACACATAAACTTACCAGGAAAGAAGAACATTTATTGACAGCTCTTTTCTTCTTAACGACCAAAATGGCCTCCAGCTTGTTTTGGACGAAATCTGGAAACTTCCATCAATCTCTACAGTGTAGAAGTTCCCGCGGTGGTACCGACCGTGCCAGAGTGCAATTACCACGTGATAATTATGTCTATAATTGCTGTCTGCTGTCGTTTTCAGTTTTCTCATCATTTGTCCTCACTATGTTTGAAGAAACGCGGTAAAACACACACATGGATACTAGCTGCTGTTAGATGTCAATGGTGATAATAATGATGGAGCTGCTGTTAAATGTCAATGGTGATAATAATGATGGAGCTGCTGTTAAATGTCAATGGTGATAATAATGATGGAGATGCTGTTAAATGCCAATGGTGATAATAATGATGGAGCTGCTGTTAAATGTCAATGGTGATAATAATGATGGAGCTGCTGTTAAATGTCAATGGTGATAATAATGATGGAGCTGCTGTTAAATGTCAATGGTGATAATAATGATGGAAGTAGCGATAGTGACGTGCATGTTTGTGGTGATGATTGTAACAAGACACTGATAAGGTTTTATTTTCAAATGTGTGGCAGGTTGAGCAGAGTGATGAGGAGGTTCACTGGACGTCGGATTTAATGCGTGTTTTCGTGAGAAGTTAATTTCATCTTGATAGCATTGCGATAGTTTGACAATCTTGCGATCGGAGAGTGGAGGCTACGCTTGCAATATTCTGTGAAATGTAATTATTCAGAATGGAGACAACACAACAATCCAGCTCTCCACAAATGTAATTATTCAGAATGAAGACAACACACCAGCCCAACTCTCCACAAATGTAATTATTCAGAATGAAGACAACACAACAATCCAGCTATACACAAATGTAATAATTCAGAATGAAGACAACACAACAACCCAGCTATACACAAATGTGATAATTCAGAATGAAGACAACACAACAATCCATCTATACACAAATGTAATAATTCAGAATGAAGACAACACAACAATCCAGCTCTCCACAAATGTAATAATTCAGAATGAAGACAACACAACAATCCAGCTCTCCACAAATGTAATAATTCAGAATGAAGACAACACAACAACCCAGCTCTCCACAAATGTAATAATTCAGAATGAAGACAACACAACAGCCCAGCTCTCCACAAATGTAACAATTCAGAATGAAGACAACACAACAGCCCAGCTCTCCACAAATGTAACAATTCAGAATGAAGACAACAGAACAGCCCAGCTCTCCACAAATGTAATTATTCAGAATGAAAACAACACAACAGCCCAGCTCTCCACAAATGTAATAATTCAGAATGAAGACAACAGAACAGCCCAGCTCTCCACAAATGTAATAATTCAGAATGAAGACAACAGAACAGCCCAGCTCTCCACAAATGTAATTATTCAGAATGAAGAGAACAGAACAATCCAACTCTCCACAAATGTAATTATTCAGAATGAAGATAATACAAGACCTCAGCTCTTTATAAATGTACAGATTTAGAATAAAAGTTAACGCAATAGACCAGTCTTTCACAAATTTAATGATTTACCCCTCTTCTCTACTTGGTGTTCACCTTTTCGACCCGACAAATCCGTCTTTGGCATTTGCTGAACTATTTTTGCCCGGGCAGCGACCATTATAGCATACTCTTGTCGACATTTAATTCCCATGAATTTTTAAACGTGCGAAGCGTGCACTGTGACCCTCATGTTTTTCGCTATTATCTAGAGGACTAGATATTGGATCTCACCCCCAGAGGACTAGATATTGTATCTCACCCCCAGAGGACTAGATATTGGATCTCACCCCCAGAGGACTAGATATTGGATCTCACCCCCAGAGGACTAGATATTGTATCTCATCCCCAGAGGACTAGATATTGTATCTCACCCCCAGAGGACTAGATATTGGATCTCACCCCCAGAGGACTAGATATTGGATCTCACCCCCAGAGGACTATATATTGTATCTCACTTCTAGAGGACTAGATATTGGATCTCACTCCCAGAGGACTAGATATTGGATCTCACTCCCAGAGGACTAGATATTGGATCTCACTTCCAGAGGACTAGATATTGGATCTCACTTCCAGAGGACTAGATATTGTATCTCACCCCCAGAGGACTAGATATTGTATCTCACCCCCAGAGGACTAGATATTGGATCTCACCCCCAGAGGACTAGATATTGGATCTCACCCCCAGAGGACTATATATTGTATCTCACTTCTAGAGGACTAGATATTGGATCTCACTCCCAGAGGACTAGATATTGGATCTCACTTCCAGAGGGCTAGATATTGGATCTCACTTCCAGAGGGCTAGATATTGGATCTCACTCCCAGAGGACTAGATATTGGATCTCACTTACAGGGGACTAGATATTGGATCTCACTCCCAGAGGACTAGATATTGGATTTCACTCCCAGAGGACTAGATATTGGATCTCACTCCCAGAGGACTAGATATTGGATCTCACTCCCAGAGGACTAGATATTGGATCTCACTTCCAGTGGGCTAGATATTGGATCTCACTCCCAGAGGACTAGATATTGGATCTCACTTCTAGAGGGCTAGATATTGGATCTCACTCCCAGGGGACTAGATATTGCATCTCACTCCCAGAGGACTAGATATTGGATCTCACTTCCAGAGGGCTAGATATTGGATCTCACTCCCAGGGGACTAGATATTGGATCTCACTCCCAGAGGACTAGATATTGTATCTCACTCCTAGAGGACTAGATATTGGATCTCACTCCTAGAGGGCTAGATATTGGATCTCACTCCCAGAGGACTAGATATTGGATCTCACTCCTAGAGGGCTAGATATTGGATCTCACTCCCAGAGAACTAGATATTGGATCTCACTCCTAGAGGGCTAGGTGTTGGATCTTACTCCCCGATGGCTAGATATTGGATCTCCCTCCCAGAGGACTAGATATTGGATCTCACTCCCAGTGGGCTAGATATTGGATCTCACTCCCTGAGGACTAGATATTGGATCTCACTCCTAGAGGGCTAGATATTGGATCTCACTCCCAGAGGACTAGATATTGGATCTCACTCCCAGAGGACTAGATATTGGATCTTACTCCTAGAGGGCTAGATATTGTATCTCATTCCCAGAGAACTGGATATTTTTGTATCTCACTTTCAGAGGACTAATATTGAATCTCACTCTCAGAGGGCTAGATATTGTATCTCATTCGCAGAGAAGTGGATATTGTATCTCACTTTCAGAGGACTAGATATTGGATCTCACTCCCAGAGGGCTAGAAATTGGATCTCACTCCCAAAGGGCTAGATATTGGATCTCACTCCCAGAGAGTTAGATATTGTATCTAACCTCAGAGGGCTAGATATTGGATCTCACTCCCAGAGGGCAAGATATTGGATCTCACTTCCAGAGGGCTAGATATTGGATCTCACTCTCATAAGGGCCAGATATTGGATCTCACTCCCATAGTCTAGATATTGTATTTCACTCCTAGAGGACTAGATATTGGATCTCACTCCTAAAGGGCCAGATATTGGATCGCACTCCTAAAGGGCCAGATATTGGATCTCACTCCCAGAGTCTAGATATTGGATCTCACTCCCAGAGGACTAGATATTGGATCTCACTCCCAGAGGGTTAGATATTGGATCTCACTCCCAGAGGACTAGATATTGGATCTAACTCCCAGAGGACTAGACAGTGGGTCTCACTCCCAGTGAATTAGATATTGGATCTCACTTCCAGAGTCTACATATTGGATCTCACTCCCAGAGGACTAGATATTTGATCTCACTCCCAGAGTCTAGATATTGGATCTCACTCCCAGAGTCTAGATATTGGATCTCACTCCCAGAGTCTAGATATTGGATCTCACTCCCAGAGTCTAGATATTGGATCTCACTCCCAGAGTCTAGATATTGGATCTCACTCCCAAAGTCTAGATATTGGATCTCACTCCCAAAGTCTAGATATTGGATCTCACTCCCAGAGTCTAGATATTGGATCTCACTACCAGAGTCTAGATATTGGATCTCACTACCAGAGTCTAGATATTGGATCTCACTACCAGAGTCTAGATATTGGATCTCACTCCCAGAGAGTGG
Organism: Megaustenia siamemsis; assembly: GCA_032433765.1. NCBI lineage: Eukaryota > Metazoa > Mollusca > Gastropoda > Stylommatophora > Ariophantidae > Megaustenia > Megaustenia siamemsis. The sequence goes on from JAVIAB010000124.1 coordinate 76,053,069, forward strand.
TAAAGCCACGAAGAAAGCACTTATTTCATGTGAACATTCGCCTCAGGTGGGATTCAAACCTGAGATTGTACTACCCTGTGGACGATACCCTACTTTTAGATCACCCAGTTCCCCTCATTATTTAAAATAAAAATAACGCAACAGTTCAGCCCTTAACACATTTAATGCATCGGGAAAAGATAATACAGGGTGTTTTTAAAGTTGCAGTGCAGTGAATTTCTACTCTCGGAAGAAAAAACGTCACCAGAAATGCGGTTAACTAATGCGTCACACAAATTGTAAAATAAATGGTATTATTCAAATATACTTGACTGCTATCGGCGAGCTTATAATGGGTAATGTTGGTATTAACACAATAAAGTTGTGCCTAAAGCATATGTTGAAAATGTCCACCACGGGCCTCAAGACATGTCGTGATTCGTCTTTCCATATTTGCGAAAACCTTCAGAATAATGTCTGGTGATATTTGTTTAATCTTGTCTACTATTTCAGTCTTTAGGTCATTAATTGTCTGCGGATTATTTTCATAAACTTTCCCCTTCAATGCCCCCCACAGATAATAATCTGGGGGTGTTAGATCTGGTGAAGGAGCAGGTCAGATTCCACGTGAAATAATGCGATTTGCAAATATGCTTTCTAAATAATTGAGTGTTGTTGTGGCTGTGTGTGCTGTTGCCCCATCCTGCTGAAACCAGGATTCCATAATTTCCCGTTCTGTAAGGTGTGCTATGAACGGTTCCAGAATTAAAGTACGGTAACGTTCTGCATTTATTGTTTCATTAAAAAGTATAGGTCCTATTATCCGCATACGACTTATAGCGCACCACACTCCGACTTTTTGATCGTAAAGCGGCACTTGATGAAATTCATGGGGGTTTTCACTGCTCCACAGCCGATTGTTCTGACTGTTCACATAACCGGATAAATGAAACCAGACCTCATCAGTGAAAAAAGTGACGTCAAGGATGGCAGCGCCATGTTCATAAATAAAATTCTGAAACCACATGCAGTAGTTTAAACGGGATTCATAATCTATTTCTTGGAGTTCAGACACTTCAGTTAATTTGTATGGGCGATAGTGTAGTTCACTTCTTAAAACCTTGTGAACAGAACTCTTAGATATTTGCACCTGTTGAGACAAGTGGTTTAAAGATGCATTTGGACTCATTGCAATTCTGTCTTGGAGTTCCATAATTTGGTCTTGTGAAATTGAAGGTCTTCCAGATCGGTATGCATCTACCACACTACCGGTTTCACGAAACTTTTTGATCAATTTTGTAACAGAATTTCGGTGAGGGACTTGTGAGTCTGGAAATTTCCTCACGAATTGTCTAATGACCTCATCCGTATATTTACCGCCATTACGAAAGACATGCTCAACCAGAAATACCCTGTTTTCAATCGTCAACACCATTTCCTTCAAGCAATGAGACAGTGAAAGTAGCGTAGTGCCCGTTCTTTACGTAAATAAAACCTTAAAGGAAGCAGCGGTTTGTTCATAAATGTGGTTTACAAAATTGTGGTACGTAGATGATGATTACGTCATTTACTGAATATTAGAAATATTCACTGCACTGCAACTTTAAAAACACCCTGTATAATAGACCAGTCCTTTACAGATGTAATTTTTCAGACTAATGAATTACATAAGAACCCACCCTTAATAAATGTAATGATTCAGAATAGTGATAACTCAAAAATGCAGCCCCTTACAAGTGTAATCTAGTTCACTAGGCCTAGACAATCGATCTATGTGAAGGGGAGCAATACACATCCACCTAACTGGAAGAGCCTATACATCAGCATGTAGTAGAAGAAAATGTGAAGACAATTGAAGACGGTGTTTGAGACATACCTTAAAGAAATATTGAAAGAAGTGGCGATGGCTGCGCGAGACAGGAAGTCTATGAGGAATTGACGTCCCTCAAGAGTTGTAGTGCCAGGAAGAATAAACAGTGTTGCGACTGTTAATGAAAATACAGGGTGTTTTTAAAGTTGCAGTGCAGTGAATATTTCTAATATTCAGTAAATGACGTAATCATCATCTACGTACCACAATTTTGTAAACCACATTTATGAACAAACCGCTGCTTCCTTTAAGGTTTTATTTACGTAAAGGACGGGCACTACGCTACTTTCACTGTCTCATTGCTTGAAGGAAATGGTGTTGACGATTGAAAACAGGGTATTTCTGGTTGAGCATGTCTTCCGTAATGGCGGTAAATATACGGATGAGGTCATTAGACAATTCGTGAGGAAATTTCCAGACTCACAAGTCCCTCACCGAAATTCTGTTACAAAATTGATCAAAAAGTTTCGTGAAACCGGTAGTGTGGTAGATGCATACCGATCTGGAAGACCTTCAATTTCACAAGACCAAAATTATGGAACTCCAAGACAGAATTACAATGAGTCCAAATGCATCTTTAAACCACTTGTCTCAACAGGTGCAAATATCTAAGAGTTCTGTTCACAAGGTTTTAAGAAGTGAACTACACTATCGTCCATACAAATTAACTGAAGTGTATCAACTCCAAGAAAGAGATTATGAATCCCGTTTAAACTACTGCATGTGGTTTCAGAATTTTATTTATGAACATGGCGCTGCCATCCTTGACGTCACTTTTTTCACTGATGAGGCCTGGTTTCATTTATCCGGTTATGTGAACAGTCAGAACAATCGGCTGTGGAGCAGTGAAAACCCCATGAATTTCATCAAGTGCCGCTTTACGATCAAAAAGTCGGAGTGTGGTGCGCTATAAGTCGTATGCGGATAATAGGACCTATACTTTTTAATGAAACAATAAATGCAGAACGTTACCGTACTTTAATTCTGGAACCGTTCATAGCACACCTTACAGAACGGGAAATTATGGAATCCTGGTTTCAGCAGGATGGGGCAACAGCACACACAGCCACAACAACACTCAATTATTTAGAAAGCATATTTGCAAATCGCATTATTTCACGTGGAATCAGGCCTGCTCGTTCACCAGATCTAACACCCCCAGATTATTATCTGTGGGGGGGGGGGGGGGGGGGGCATTGAAAGGGAAAGTTTATGAAAATAATCCGCAGACAATTAATGACCTAAAGACTGAAATAGTAGACAAGATTAAACAAATATCACCAGACATTATTCTGAAGGTTTTCGCAAATATGGAAAGACGAATCACGACATGTCTTGAGGCCCGTGGTGGACATTTTCAACATATGCTTTAGGCACAACTTTATTGTGTTAATACCAACATTACCCATTATAAGCTCGCCGATAGCAGTCAAGTATATTTGAATAATACCATTTATTTTACAATTTGTGTGACGCATTAGTTAACCGCATTTCTGGTGACGTTTTTTCTTTAGAGAGTATAAATTCACTGCACTGCGACTTTAGAAACACCCTGTAGCTTGGTCATTGGTTCATAGGAAAGCAACTAACCATCAACTTTAACCCCACCTTTCTGTAGTAAAAGGGGGTGTAGCCTGATTGGGCTGATGGGCAGCTGCCCCGGGTGCAGCAATCTTTTATCTCTTTATTGCACACAATCAGTCTTCGGCAGGCTTGATCTTTTATTTATTTATTTTTTGTTGTTGTTTCAAATTGGTAAAGTTCGTTTTTTGCTTTCCATTTATTAGTGAACATTGCCATGACCATGTTTATACGTGAACACCAAGTGCTGGTTAAATGTGATTATTAAATTGCCTGCTTTCATTTTGGATATTAATTTTGTAAATTATTAATCAGTTCCGCGTGTTTTTATTTTCTACCACATAGGAACTCTTATTTGTAATTTAATTGGATAGTATCATGTTACGTATTGCTATTTCAGTAAAATGTAAGGAAGATTTTTTTTCTGTTTTAACCTAATTCGTTTTCAATTTTGGTATATTTATATTACTATACTTATTATACCCGTGAGAAAGAATTGGAAGTCGATTGTTAGAGAAAAGACAAGGAAAATACCTAGCATCAAAGGACAGCTCGTTATAACAGCACATGCGGGCAGTTCACTATCCCTGGATAGACCGTCATGCTTGATAGTGGACAATGTTTCCTATCATAATATTGTAGAGCAGTGAGATAAAGTTCGAACTTCATCAAGCACAAAAGATCAAATCAAGAAGTGGCTTTTCAGGGAAAGTGTCACCTTTTACGACAACCAGCTGAAATCAAAGTTGTTGCACCTTGTGAAATAAAGGAAAAAGCCAAAGATGCTTTTGACTGACAAAATAATTACAGAGCTTTGCTTCTTTCCCACTCCCACGTTACCATTCCACTAGCACATGTGTAGGTCAGAGTCAGAGAGCAAGTTGCAGCACAGAAGGGCCACGTTTTAAATATGATGTGATGATACGTGATGCTCTTTTACAGAGAGGAACTGGACGAAATGTGAAGAGCACGTGCTCCAAGAATAAGAAGAGCACGTGCTCCAAGAATAAGAAGAGCACTCATTGAGAGTAGAATGTTTGCGTATTCTCTAGTAACAATTGTGAACCTCCAAGATTCGTCAGATTCTAAATGAAGCAGGCCACTGGCAAATCTCTTTCGATGACACGCTCGTTGTATCGCGCACACATAAATGAGCGGAGAACCTGGAGTTATTAATAGAAAAGCTACGGATTGAGCAGCATATTCTGTTCTGATGAAGAAAGATGAGACAGAAAAATTGCTGTCATCTCTCTCTCTCTCTCTCTCTCTCTATATATATATATATATATATATATATATATATATATATCTTTGTGGATACGCCTTCTAATCACCATGTCATTGCGATAATGTGGTATACAGTTAAATCTAATGTTTCTTGCATACTATATGTTTTAGTTCATATTTAATATAAGAAATACTCTTATCGAGAAATCATCTCTGCCATTGGACTTAATGTTCACAAATACTTGAGGTCTAGGAAAATCTAAAACTGCGTGCACAAATTCACAGCAATGCACCAGTTTCCGAGAAAATTGATCGTGAATTTGGAAATTTCTGCACGGACTATAGCACGTGAGGTCAATCTGTTACCAACAATTTCACAATGTGGCTGCAAAATCTGATCTTAATTGTTTGAGATATATCCAAGGTTACTTTCAGCCACGATAGTCCATCTGATCTCAATTGTTTGAGATATATCCAAGGTTACTTTCAGCCACAATAGTCCATCTGATCTCAATTGTTTGAGATATATCCAAGGTTACTTTCAGCCACAATAGTCCATCTGATCTCAATTGTTTGAGATATATCCAAGGTTACTTTCAGCAGCAATAGTCCATCTGATCTCAATTGTTTGTGAATTAGCCAAGGTTGCTTTCAGCCACAATAGCCCATCTGATCTCAATTGTTTGAGATATATCCAAGGTTGCTTTCAGCCACAATAGTCCATCTGATCTCAATTGTTTGAGATATATCCAAGGTTGCTTTCAGCCACAATAGTCCATCTGATCTCAATTGTTTGAGATATATCCAAGGTTGCTTTCAGCCACAATAGTCCATCTGATCTCAATTGTTTGAGATATATCCAAGGTTGCTTTCAGCCACGATAGTCCATCTGATCTCAATTGTTTGAGATATATCCAAGGTTGCTTTCAGCCACGATAGTCCATCTGATCTCAATTGTTTGAGATATATCCAAGGTTACTTTCAGCCACGATAGTCCATCTGATCTCAATTGTTTGAGATATATCCAAGGTTGCTTTCAGCCACGATAGTCCATCTGATCTCAATTGTTTGAGATATATCCAAGGTTGCTTTCAGCCACGATAGTCCATCTGATCTCAATTGTTTGAGATATATCCAAGGTTACTTTCAGCCACGATAGTCCATCTGATCTCAATTGTTTGAGATATATCCAAGGTTGCTTTCAGCCACGATAGTCCATCTGATCTTAATTGTTTGAGATATATCCAAGGTTGCTTTCAGCCACGATAGTCCATCTGATCTCAATTGTTTGTGATATAGCCAAGGTTGCTTTCAGCAGCAATAGTCCATCTGATCTCAATTGTTTGAGATATATCCAAGGTTGCTTTCAGTCACAATAGTCCACCTGATCTCAATTGTTTGAGATATAGCCAAGGTTGCTTTCAGCCACGATAGTCCATCTGATCTCAATTGTTTGAGATATATCCAAGGTTGCTTTCAGCCACAATAGTCCATCTGATCTCAATTGTTTGAGATATATCCAAGGTTGCTTTCAGCAACAATAGTCCATCTGATCTCAATTGTTTGAGATATATCCAAGGTTGCTTTCAGCCACGATAGTCCATCTGATCTTAATTGTTTGAGATATATCCAAGGTTGCTTTCAGCCACGATAGTCCATCTGATCTCAATTGTTTGAGATATATCCAAGGTTGCTTTCAGCCACGATAGTCCATCTGATCTTAATTGTTTGAGATATATCCAAGGTTGCTTTCAGCCACAATAGTCCATCTGATCTCAATTGTTTGAGATATATCCAAGGTTGCTTTCAGCCACGATAGTCCATCTGATCTTAATTGTTTGAGATATATCCAAGGTTGCTTTCAGCCACGATAGTCCATCTGATCTCAATTGTTTGAGATATATCCAAGGTTGCTTTCAGCCACAATAGTCCATCTGATCTCAATTGTTTGAGATATATCCAAGGTTGCTTTCAGTCACAATAGTCCACCTGATCTCAATTGTTTGAGATATAGCCAAGGTTGCTTTCAGCCATGATAGTCCATCTGATCTCAATTGTTTGAGATATATCCAAGGTTGCTTTCAGCCACAATAGTCCATCTGATCTCAATTGTTTGAGATATATCCAAGGTTGCTTTCAGCCACAATAGTCCATCTGATCTCAATTGTTTGAGATATATCCAAGGTTGCTTTCAGCCACAATAGTCCATCTGATCTCAATTGTTTGAGATATATCCAAGGTTGCTTTCAGCCACAATAGTCCATCTGATCTCAATTGTTTGAGATATATCCAAGGTTGCTTTCAGCCACGATAGTCCATCTGATCTCAATTGTTTGAGATATATCCAAGATTGCTTTCAGCCACAATAGTCCATCTGATCTCAATTGTTTGAGATATATCCAAGGTTGCTTTCAGCCACAATAGTCCATCTGATCTCAATTGTTTGAGATATATCCAAGGTTGCTTTCAGCCACAATAGTCCATCTGATCTCAATTGTTTGAGATATATCCAAGGTTGCTTTCAGCCACAATAGTCCATCTGATCTCAATTGTTTGTGAATTAGCCAAGGTTGCTTTCAGCCACAATAGTACATCTGATCTCAATTGTTTGTGATATAGCCAAGGTTGCTTTCAGCCACAATAGTCCATCTGATCTCAATTGTTTGTGAATTAGCCAAGGTTGCTTTCAGCCACAATAGTCCATCTGATCTCAATTGTTTGAGATATATCCAAGGTTGCTTTCAGCCACAATAGTCCATCTGATCTCAATTGTTTGAGATATATCCAAGGTTGCTTTCAGCCACAATAGTCCATCTGATCTCAATTGTTTGAGATATAGCCAAGGTTGCTTTCAGCCACGATAGTCCATCTGATCTCAATTGTTTGAGATATAGCCAAGGTTGCTTTCAGCCACGATAGTCCATCTGATCTCAATTGTTTGAGATATATCCAAGGTTGCTTTCAGCCACAATAGTCCATCTGATCTCAATTGTTTGTGAATTAGCCAAGGTTGCTTTCAGCCACAATAGTCCATCTGATCTCAATTGTTTGAGATATATCCAAGGTTGCTTTCAGCCACGATAGTCCATCTGATCTTAATTGTTTGTGAATTAGCCAAGGTTGCTTTCAGCCACGATTGTCCATCTGATCTCAATTGTTTGTGAATTATCCAAGGTGACTTTCAGCCACAATAGTCCAGAAAGTTTCCGGTAAAAACTGCTAGAACTTTCATGCTCACCGAACTTCACAGCTTGCTAGTTGTTTTCAATTTACATTTTATTGATATCATTTAAATGTAATGTCATTTGATAAATGTAATATCCATTATACAATTGTAAGCAATTGCTACAACTTGATAGACATATTGTAATTTTATCGGATAATTTGTGGTAAATTGTATATTTTAAAAACAGAGATACTGATGATATGTAGGCATGTGTCGGCCACAACTTCTCGTATGTCTTGAACTCTGTATCTAGAACACTGACTTCCCGATGAATGTCGTTTTGTTATAGCGTCGATAGCGAAAATAAATAAACATGGGATGATACAAATACACTATACGGTGCAAAACTGAGTGTGATAAAGGTCCGCTCTGTATGCGACCACATTGTGTGATATGTTTGTTATTGTTTGGTCTCTTCAAACATTCATTTAGAAACTTGTTGAACTGAAGCCGAGTTGAGTGAAGTACAAGCAGAAGTTGTAGTTGAGTTATTTGAATCACAAAATAAAGAGTCATCAACCGACAGTCTCGGTCAGATTGGTCAATCAGCTGAGCAAAAAGACATATTAGCTCATTGATTCTCATCAACAAAAGACTTCTCTGAGACTTTAGAGCATTTTGATAAAACAAAGGCAATTTTCACAGAGAAAGATCTTCAAAAGAGAAACATGTTTACAATGTCAATGGATAATAGCCAATGGACACAGTCGTTACTATGAGTCAAAGCAAAGTAAGCATGTTTATGGAATTGAACATGTTGTTGGATTAAACCTTGAAGAACTAGGTAATACACAAATACAAGAACACATTCACAAAGAAATATGAATATAAATCACAAGAACAAATCTAACAAGTCCTCCATCTCTGATTTGATGAGAAGCAAAGCTCTCCCTTCCTGCGACAATAACCTTATCATTCTGACTCGGCCTTAACCTTCTTGCCTGTGACCTCCGTCGTTGACGCTGCCACTGCGTCGTTTAACTGTCAACACAAACTGATGACATCACTTTTGATAACGTTGTTAGTGGCGAGCCATGCCCCCCACTAGACACGGATCAAAGTCGGCGTTGACGCTGGTCGACTGCTGCACTGACTGCCGACCTCCTCCCTGACAGCCTTGCTGGAAGGATGGACTCGTGATTTGCGTCACTGCTTGACGGCCTCTTACTTGATGGAACAGTCGCTCAAGACTGGCCATGAAACTAAAGTTGAGCTTCTCCTGGTGATCTCCGTATAGTGGTGCTTCGCGCTGTTTCACTGATGGACGGCCATGCAGACGTTCAGACCCCAGGCTTCTCCACAACCCGACTGTTCGTTCTTCACCATAACGATCATACCCACAAACACTGACGAAATGACTGACCAAAACTGTTCCCTCATAAAATAGGACTGAGTTTATTCACAGTTCATCTGACCAGTAACACCACAAAGTAGACAAAACCAGCGACGTACTCAGCCCTCAGCCGCTCACACATAATTAACATGGAATATTTAGCTCGTCCACTAAAGCTGAATCAGTTAGCGATCTCCTTGCTCCCACATAATGAATATGAAAAATACTCAGCTTTCCAAATAAAGCTGAATCAGTTAGCGAGCTCCTTGCTTGCACATCCTCACATTAAGACTTCAACTGTCCAACTAACACTAATCAATGGCTGAACTCCTAGTTCACACATAATTAACATAACATGAACATTTTAACACGACACATTTGAAGGTTGATAAGCAATAATGGCTAACGCCTTCCGGCGACCTTGTTCTTAGGCCTACCGTAAGAGTAAAACTCTCTACCTAACCTCGTGATTCGACTATATCTTTCATCTTCAGCCAATCCCCAACCCTCTTACATCCTCTTCCCCTCTAACTGAACCCTCTCAAAATCCCGAGAATTCGTTATTCTATCTGAGCTGATTCCCCCACTCACTCCCTGTGAAATGTCCATGTTTTCCTGAATCACTCACTCATGTTATTGTTACACGTTCTCACCCTACCACTGTGACATTAGGTAAGCCCACCATCTATATACTATCTAAGATCCACAACCTTTCAACACGGGAAGACCCATTGTCTCTACCTATTCTTGTCTCTACCTGTTCTTGCCTTTACCTGTTCTCGTCTCTACCTGTTCTTGTCTCTACCTGTTCTTGCCTCTACCTGTTCTTGTCTCTACCTGTTCTTGTCCTACCTGTTCTTGCCTTTACCTGTTCTCGTCTCTACCTGTTCTTGTCTCTACCTGTTCTTGTCTCTACCTGTTCTTGTCTCTACCTGTTCTTGCCTCTACCTGTTCTTGTCTCTACCTGTTCTTGCCTTTACCTGTTCTCGTCTCTACCTGTTCTTGTCTCTACCTGTTCTTGTCTCTACCTGTTCTTGTCTCTACCTGTTCTCGTCTCTACCTGTTCTCGTCTCTACCTGTTCTTGTCTCTACCTGTTCTTGTCTCTACCTGTTCTTGTCTCTACCTGTTCTTGCCTCTACCTGTTCTTGTCTCTACCTGTTCTTGCCTTTACCTGTTCTCGTCTCTACCTGTTCTTGTCTCTACCTGTTCTTGTCCTACCTGTTCTTGTCTCTACCTGTTCTTGCCTCTACCTGTTCTTGTCTCTACCTGTTCTTGTCCTACCTGTTCTTGTCTCTACCTGTTCTTGTCCTACCTGTTCTTGTCTCTACCTGTTCTTGTCCTACCTGTTCTTGCCTCTACCTGTTCTTGTCTCTACCTGTTCTTGCCTCTACTTGTTCTTGTCCTACCTGTTCTTGCCTCTACCTGTTCTTGTCTCTACCTGTTCTTGTCCTACCTGTTCTTGCCTCTACTTGTTCTTGTCCTACCTGTTCTTGCCTCTACCTGTTCTTGTCTCTACCTGTTCTTGTCCTACCTGTTCTTGCCTCTACCTGTTCTTGTCCTACCTGTTCTTGCCTCTACTTGTTCTTGTCCTACCTGTTCTTGCCTCTACCTGTTCTTGCCTCTACCTGTTCTTGTCTCTACCTGTTCTTGTCCTACCTGTTCTTGTCTCTACCTGTTCTTGTCCTACCTGTTCTTGTCTCTACCTGTTCTTGTCCTACCTGTTCTTGCCTCTACCTGTTCTTGTCTCTACCTGTTCTTGCCTCTACTTGTTCTTGTCCTACCTGTTCTTGTCCTACCTGTTCTTGTCCTACCTGTTCTTGTCCTACCTGTTCTTGCCTCTACCTGTTCTTGTCTCTACCTGTTCTTGTCTCTACCTGTTCTTGCCTCTACTTGTTCTTGTCCTACCTGTTCTTGTCCTACCTGTTCTTGTCCTACCTATTCTTGTCCTACCTGTTCTTGTCCTACCGTCCGCTACCATCTCGGACTACTTGTACGGCGTCTTCCAACGTATTGTCCAGGGTTCTTCCCTCTTTTGTTAAGGATACGAACCACGCCCTCAATTAAATCTCCCTATTCTCTCTATGTCATCATAGAACCTACTGCATTGTTTGTGATGGCACCTCTCTATACACCTCTGTACCTCACAAAGATGGCCTCTAGTTTTTCCTGGAACAAAGGAACCAACCCTTGGTTCCCACATCTGCCCTTGTTCATCTGGATGAACTAGCCTTGACCTCCAAACTCATTTGAATTGGATGCCGATTCTTCAGTCTGATAAATGGGGTGGCTATGGGGACCAATATGTTATGCTCTACTACATAGTTATAGTTGTAGTTAGTCGAAGGCCCCGGCATCACAGCAAAAGAATTAAAATCCTTAATTGCTCAACCGCCCGTGCTAATGGAATCATCCGAATTAATATCTCATCTCATTGAAGGATCCAAACAAAGAAACGCAGCAGCAGTCCCCATCATAGCAGCTATAGTACACGCAAAAAGACATAAGTAGCGGCACCCAAAGTGAACGCAGCTGAACTGTCCTTCGTCATACGACATCATCATTCATCGGAATATCGAAACACAATCCGGATGAAAACACAGCTCACGATGTGCACAGAGCACTAAACTCAGTAGCTTCGGCAGCAAGCCGGTCGTGGAATATGAGGAAACTGCAACAAGGAACACTTTTCATACAGAGCCTCAACTGTTCCTGCCGCCTGTCCGCCATATTGACCGGAAATCATACTCTACTACAGGTTCTGGAGTAACTAAAACTAATACCACAAAAAAGGAAAAGTTAAATTAATTTTTTTAATGCTTAAAGAAAAATAAACGATATTACATGTATAGTAGAGTGAGAGAGAGGGAGGGAGAGAGAGGGAGGGAGTGAGAGGGAGAGAGAGAGAGGGAGAGAGAGGGAGGGAGAGAGAGGGAGGGAGAGAGAGGGAGGGAGAGAGAGGGAGAGAGAGGGAGGGAGAGAGAGGGAGGGAGAGAGAGGGAGGGAGAGAGAGGGAGAGAGAGGGAGGGAGATAGAGGGAGGGAGAGAGAGGGAGGGAGAGAGAGGGAGAGAGGGAGAGAGAGGGAGAGAGAGAGGGAGAGAGAGAAGAGAAAATGAATGTAAAAAAGTGCGTGAAGAATGGTTAACTTTGCTTAAACTCCTCACGGAAACGTGGATCAGAGCAATTGTGTTGAGGGGAGGAGAGAGATGTGGGGAAGTAGACTAGGGGAGCGACCGTGATAGGACGAACGATCTGACAATGGTAGCAGTTAGGGGGAGGGCAGGTCCGGAGGAGTGAATGATAGACGGTGCACGTTACCGCCGAAAGAATCTAATATGAAAATATAATAATATAATATCATCAATAATTAAGTGTAGTGGTAGTAACATTTCCAAGTTGAAAGAATTTAACGTGCCAGAATATAAATAAGAAGCAATAATCCCGGTCAGTGTATAAAGATCACAACTCCTATAAATTGGTGCTTGCGTATGGGAGACTGTGCGCAAAAATAGATGTATGCACCTGTGCAATATGCCATATATATATATGTGTAGATAACGTCATCCCTGAGTGCTGTCTAAAAAATCGCGGCAGGATAATAAAGAGGCTAAAGAAGGAGAAGGGGAGGGAGGGGAACAATGGAGTAGGAGGGGGAGAAAGGTAACTGATTACCCCTGAGAAAAAACAAAAGTCAAGTGGCCCCGTCACGCCAAGTGGTGACGTATAGGGAATATGGTGTTAGTGACCCGTCACGCCAAGTGGTGACGTATAGGGAATATGGTGTTAGTGACCCGTCACGCCAAGTGGTGACGTATAGGGAATATGGTGTTAGTGACCCGTCACGCCAAGTGGTGACGTATAGGGAATATGGTGTTAGTGACCCGTCACGCCAAGTGGTGACGTATAGGGAATATGGTGTTAGTGACCCGTCACGCCAAGTGGTGACGTATAGGGAATATGGTGTTAGTGACCCGTCACGCCAAGTGGTGACGTATAGGGAATATGGTGTTAGTGACCCGTCACGCCAAGTGGTGACGTATAGGGAATATGGTGTTAGTGACCCGTCACGCCAAGTGGTGACGTATAGGGAATATGGTGTTAGTGACCCGTCACGCCAAGTGGTGACGTATAGGGAATATGGTGTTAGTGACCCGTCACGCCAAGTGGTGACGTATAGGGAATATGGTGTTAGTGACCCGTCACGCCAAGTGGTGACGTATAGGGAATATGGTGTTAGTGACCCGTCACGCCAAGTGGTGACGTATAGGGAATATGGTGTTAGTGACCCGTCACGCCAAGTGGTGACGTATAGGGAATATGGTGTTAGTGACCCGTCACGCCAAGTGGTGACGTATAGGGAATATGGTGTTAGTGACCCGTCACGCCAAGTGGTGACGTATAGGGAATATGGTGTTAGTGACCCGTCAAGCCAAGTGGTGACGTATAGGGAATATGGTGTTAGTGACCCGTCACGCCAAGTGGTATATAGGGAATATGGTGTTAGTGACCCGTCACGCCAAGTGGTGACGTATAGGGAATATGGTGTTAGTGACCCGTCACGTCAAGTGGTGACGTATAGGGAATATGGTGTTAGTGACCCGTCACGTCAAGTGGTACATAGGGAATATGGTGTTAGTGAACCGTCACGCCAAGTGGTGATGTATAGGGAATATGGTGTTAGTGACCCGTCACGGCAAGTGGCGTATAGGGAATATGGCGTTAGTGACCCGTCACGCCAAGTGGTGACGTATAGGGAATATGGTGTTAGTGACCCGTCACGGCAAGTGGCGTATAGGGAATATGGTGTTAGTGACCCGTCACGTCAAGTGGTGACGTATAGGGAATATTGTGTTAGTGACCCGTCACGCCAAGTGGTGACGTATAGGGAATATGGTGTTAGTGACCCGTCACGCCAAGTGGTGACGTATATGGAATATGGTGTTAGTGACCCGTCACGCCAAGTGGTGACGTATAGGGAATATGGTGTTAGTGACCCGTCACGCCAAGTGGTGACGTATAGGGAATATGGTGTTAGTGACCCGTCACGCCAAGTGGTGACGTATAGGGAATATGGTGTTAGTGACCCGTCACGCCAAGTGGTGACGTATAGGGAATATGGTGTTAGTGACCCGTCACGCCAAGTGGTGACGTATAGGGAATATGGTGTTAGTGACCCGTCACGCCAAGTGGTGACGTATAGGGAATATGGTGTTAGTGACCCGTCACGTCAAGTGGTGACGTATAGGGAATATGGTGTTAGTGACCCGTCACGCCAAGTGGTGACGTATAGGGAATATGGTGTTAGTGACCCGTCACGCCAAGTGGTGACGTATAGGGAATATGGTGTTAGTGACCCGTCACGCCAAGTGGTGACGTATAGGGAATATGGTGTTAGTGACCCGTCACGCCAAGTGGTGACGTATAGGGAATATGGTGTTAGTGACCCGTCACGCCAAGTGGTGACGTATAGGGAATATGGTGTTAGTGACCCGTCACGCCAAGTGGTGACGTATAAGGAATATGGTGTTAGTGACCCGTCACGCCAAGTGGTGACGTATAGGGAATATGGTGTTAGTGACCCGTCACGCCAAGTGGTGACGTATAGGGAATATGGTGTTAGTGACCCGTCACGCCAAGTGGTGACGTATAGGGAATATCGTGTTAGTGACCCGTCACGCCAAGTGGTGACGTATAGGGAATATGGTGTTAGTGACCCGTCACGCCAAGTGGTGACGTATAGGGAATATGGTGTTATTGACCCGTCACGTCAAGTGGTGACGTATAGGGAATATGGTGTTAGTGACCCGTCACGCAAAGTGGTGACGTATAGGGAATATGGTGTTAGTGACCCGTCACGCCAAGTGGTGACGTATAGGGAATATGGTGTTAGTGACCCGTCACGGCAAGTGGTGACGTATAGGGAATATGGTGTTAGTGACCCGTCACGCAAAGTGGTGACGTATAGGGAATATGGTGTTATTGACCCGTCACGCCAAGTGGTGACGTATATGGAATATGGTGTTAGTGACCCGTCACGTCAAGTGTTGACGTATAGGGAATATGGTGTTAGTGACCCGCCACGTCAAGTGGTGACGTATAGGGAATATGGTGTTAGTGACCCGTCACGCCAAGTGGTGACGTATAGGGAATATGGTGTTAGTGACCCGTCACGGCAAGTGGCGTATAGGGAATATGGTGTTAGTGACCCGTCACGCCAAGTGGTGACGTATAGGGAATATGGTGTTAGTGACCCGTCACGCCAAGTGGCGTATAGGGAATATGGTGTTAGTGACCCGTCACGGCAAGTGGCGTATAGGCAATATGGTGTTAGTGACCCGTCACGCCAAGTGGTGTATAGGGAATATGGTGTTAGTGACCCGTCACGCCAAGTGGCGTATAAGGAATATGATGTTAGTGACTATACATTTTACAGACCTTCGGCACATGATTTTTGGGATAATGTGGTCGGTATTACGCCCGTGCCGCTTTACTTTCCCAGAAAAAAAATCCGGTACCCATTAAAGGCTGGGTGAACCGGAAGCCGCCGGTTGGGATCGAAGCTACCTCTTGTCCTTTGTAGTCCTGCTCACTAACCACTGAGCTATCGCGGCTCCCGATTACCCCTGAGAGAGGGATGCATTAATACCTCATGGGGTGATCAACCCATACAGACAATAAGACGATTCTCCAAAGAGAAACGACTTCGTCTGTTCAAAGAACATGACAATAAATTCGGTGACATTGCACGTCGACCTTACCCTCGTGGCTCTGACAGTTGAAGTAGGACGCTACAGAGGTTCCAGCATCATGTGAAATATCAAAGAGATGTCCACGGGATCTGCCAATAATCGGCGACCTGTTTCGCCAATTTAGGTTATCTTGCCTCGCTTACCTATGATGACACAGCTAATGTTATGCGATATACATGTGAATCGAAATACTACATTAAAAATATCACTTTTCATTTGTAAAAGGGACCGCGAAATCAAATAAAGAAGGTAAAGGCTGATCTTGAGTTCAAGAAGCTGAAACACCAGGAAATCCAGAGATACTTCATTGTATGCATCATATAGGTCAATTCTCATACTAGCATGGAAGCCCTCATATATATTATGGACATATATGGTAGCATTTATCCAAGTCTCTCTCTTTGGACAGTAGCCTCCAAGGGTAGGTGGAAGAAAGCTGCCGTCTATTCAGCTGGTAGGTTATTTCCTAGCAATAATATTCTCTAGTAATTTGCTCACCATGTTTTGCATGGCAATGATGCGATAGACTTGTAGATTCTCTTTGCCCGACATTTGCAGAGGTATCACATGACTATGTAGTTAGTCTTCATTGACAGAAGCCCTCACAATACTTCCGTTATATATGCTTGCATTTTTGTGTGCTACGTGTTTTGTAATCTATCTATTGACCTTTCGAGCCATAACCGGCCCATAGGGCGTAGACCAAGATACACCTTCTCCTATATGAATTTTTGTTCTAGCAGTTTTCTTTTAAAGATATTTTATCAAATCTCGCCATCTGTCTCTGTTCTGTGCAAGCAGTTCTATCTCATTGAGGGAGCCGATTCCTGCTGCTCTTGCCTCTCTCATCAATGTTCTTCTCAGTGTCTCCCTGGGTCTTCCTCTTTTTCTTTTACCTGTTGTTTCCCATATGAGGGCTTGCTTTGCTATTCGATTATTATCTCTTCTCATCACATGTCCAACGTATGACCATCGTCTTTTCTTTATTACTGAAGATATTAGTGGTTGATTGGCGATTTCTCTAATTTCCTCGTTTGTTTTGAATTCGTTCCATTCTATACCAAGTATTTTCCTTAGACATTTATTTTCGAATGCGTTTAACTTTGTTTCTATATCTCTTGTTGTTTTCCAGCTTTCACACGCATACGTAAGGGTTGATAGTACATTTTGATTTGAATAGCCTAAGTTTTGTGTTTGTGTTTTGTAATGGATCATCGTAAATCCCTAGACCGGCCTTAGCTAATCTTACGGTCTGTTGTTTGATGTGCGACGGGGATAATCTGTGACTAACTGTGTGTTTATATGTTCGGAATTGGAGTCAACAACGATGGCCTAACATCATCAAGCGCTATACATTAAAAAAAATATGACTATCATCATTTTCAGGAGGACGTGAACTTCGGGGTATATGGTGGATAGGCGGCAGGAACCATTGAAGGCTATGCATGAAAAGTGTTCCTAGTTGCAGTTTCCTCATATTTCCAGTCCATCGAGGACTTGTTGGTCTGGAGGCAAGACGCCGGCCTCGAGACAGAGAGGTTGTAGGTTCAAATCTCGGCTACACCGGTTGGGATTTTTATTTAAGATTTCTCTCTGCGGCAATCACCCTTGATCTCAGCAGCGAGGCCCGGCTTGACACGTCAGTTACTCATCGACGGAAAAAAAAAACATGAGTACCTCCGAAGTCGGAGTTATCTGCCTGTGCGGCGAGGAGCCCCTGTGCTACGGCTGCTAGGGGAAAATGGATTAACACGTGAAATTCAGTTCCTAGTCTCTAGGGACTTCGTCAGAGATGAAAGCTGGCGAACGCAACAACAACAACAATATATACTTGCTAGTTATATATACAAATAATATTCCGATTGCTTACGATCAATGATGATATCGTATGAACAGATGGCTGTGTTCACTTTCTGTGCGGTTTCGCCTTATGTCTTTTGGTGTGTACTGAAACTGCTATGATGGGGACTGCAGCTACATTTCTTTGTTCGGGAGATGAGATATTAATTCGGAAGATTCTACTGGCACGGGCGGTTGAGAAATTATGGATTTTAATTCGTTTGCAGTGATACCGGGGCCTTCCATAAACATAACCATAAATAAATAAATAACTATAGATTACAGAATTACATCGAGTCCTATTACTAGCACATATATGATTCATGCTATATAATAAAAACGTCAGTAGGTAAAAGTAAAAATATGGCTCTTCAAATTACTTCATAATCTCATCCTGATTATTTCCCATTCCAGATGTAAGATTGTTTTTGTTTCAAATTCGTTCTTCGAAGTTGAATAGATTCAGAGCTTGTGTGCAGCTGGAGATGACTAATGGGGCTAAGTGTCAGCCCTGAGATGTCTGCTACAGTGCATTTATGGATGAACTGACTGATGACGCGTCGGTCAGGCCTGCAATTTGACGCGTAAATTATCGCTTCTGTTTGACATCAATAATTCTCCCCCCTCCCTCGCTAAATATGCAATACTCTCAGCACTCTTTTCTCGTCAGTTCAATGCTTATGTCAAACATCAACACACATTAGTGTTATAGTCAGTTCATAAATTCATGAACACGCTTGCTTTCGATTTGTGTGAAAGCTACCTGTTAGGTCACAGTTATTTTTTTTAATGCAGCCTAGAATATCCATGACGTTTATATTACTATTTTTGGCTCTTATGCATTTGATCTAGTTTGCAAGATTTCTTCTTTAGGCTATATTAAAGTCATCCTCACGGAATTGGACATAATTTTAGCAGATCTTCATTGCGCAGTCGTGTTGTTCTAAAAGTAGTTTAGTTCTCACATTGAAATAGGCCGAAGAAATAACAATTCTTCATTTTTCCGTTCACCAATTGGGCTTTCAGTTGAAACCGGTAAACAAGTAACGTTAGAATGCGACGTAACCGTTCGTGTTAAAGACGTATCCAATTATTATTGTGAAGTTATGGTGGTATAACGTTGGCGTCTAAAAACGGACATGTATATTAACATCATAACATGAGTTTGAAATGCAAATTTATAATTATACAGAAGGTTGCCTTTTAAATATACCAACCCTTCTGCAAATCGAAGAAGGGTCATTTATATTGCGATATTCATGACCCAGAAAGACGAACGCTTTTGGCGTTTGGGCTTGGTAAATCATCTCTTTCCCCTAGATTAAACAAGACTCAGGGTGCACTCATGTCAAGCAAGGAAGGAAGAGAAAAGTTTACGACTGACCTAGATGTCATAAGATGGGAGATATTTAAAATGTTCTGCTACAAATGTACTTGTTACTCTCAGGAAATTGAAATTAATATTTCATGCAGACTGCAATATTGACATTTCTAAAAGTACTTAAAGGAAAGTTGTACAAGTCCTGCTTCACTTTCAGGGAGACTGGCGGCGGAAGGAATATTATTTGTGAAAAACCTAAACTGATTATTGCCCGAAGCAAATACCTGAGGCAGATCTATGAGCGGTGGAGTCAAAGCTATGATATTAAAGAGTTGAACGAATCCTGGAAATGCTCACCACACCTAGAGCATGTCAATTAGTAGACGGTGACCAGAAAAGAACAATTTCCAGCAGCAAAGGCCAGCGCATGGTATTAACGCATGATGGAAGCTGTGAAAACGGCCTGACTTATTTTGAAATCAAAATGTACCAACGGTAGGGACTACCACACAGAAATGAATTGACAAATTTTCAGGCACTGGTTAGAGAACGATCTTCTTCCATTCCTGGATAGTCCTTCATGACTAGTAATGGATAATGCATCTTATCACAATGCTGTGTCAGCGGAAGATAAAGTACCAACTGCATCTAATACAAAAGATCAAATTAGGGTGGGCTTGCTAAGGAACATGTCAAATTTTACGACACAAACTTATAACCCGAGTTGTTACAACTTGTGAGGAATACAAATAATAAAATGGTGTATCATATTGACAGAATCATTGAGGAATACGACCACACTTCATTGTGACTCCCTGCATATCATGAGCACTTCAATCTGAGCGAAGCTGTGTGGGCTAAAGTCAAAGGTCAAGTTGTAGAACAGAACAGGACGTTTATAATGTGTGTTGTTGAGGTTCTGACACGCGAGTCCCTCGCAAGAATAGACATTCAGTTGTGGAAGAATTGTGTTGCACATGTGCTCCTGGTGGAAGATGAGTACTGGCAACAAGATGGATTACAATTTGTCCAGTCATTAGCCATTATCAACCTCTTGGAATCGTCAGATTCGGAATGACGGAGAGATAATTTTGTTGACAGACAGAATAACATCCTGGGATGATTAAGCGTATAGTATATAATATTATATATATAGTATAGTATAGTATATATTAGTATATTATTAGTATAGTATATATAATTAAGCAAATGATCAAGTGTGTTTACAATGTTGAGCAAATGATCAAGTGTGTTTACAATGTTGAGAAAATTGTTAAGTGTGTTTACAATGTTGAGCAAATAAATTGTTAAGTGTGTTTACAATGTTGAGCAAATAAATTGTTAAGCGTGTTTACAATGTTGAGCAAATAAATTGTTAAGTGTGTTTACAATGTTGAGCAAATAAATTGTTAAGTGTGTTTACAATGTTGAGCAAATAAATTGTTAAGTGTGTTTACAATGTTGAGCAAATGGTTAAGTGTGTTTACAATGTTGAGCAAATGGTTAAGTGTGTTTACAATGTTGAGCAAATTGTTAAGTGTGTTTACAATGTTGAGCAAATGGTTAAGTGTGTTTACAATGTTGAGCAAATGGTTAAGTGTGTTTACAATAATAACAAAAATATTTCAATTTCAAAATGCGTCTACTATCATTCAATTGGAGGCGCAGTTAGGACACTCTGGGTTCTAATGGTTAGCGAAGTTCAAGACTAACTGTAGCAAATTTGAGTCATATTTGCGATTACAAATAAACGAGCAACACACACATTTGTTACCGTTGAAAGTATTATGTAGGTACGACTCTGAAAAGAATTGAACTGGAAATTGACATGTTTACTGTTACTAAAACATATAATTTATATCAACTTATTTGCAATGGTCTTGAAAGATCAAAGAAATTCGCCGATGGGCATAATCTGTTGAATATGTAGGTTCAAGAATAGCAATATTTTTGCGTTATATTCTAAAGCTTTATGCACACACACACACAAATGCGATTTAACAGATAATTTTCACGTAAATCGAAAGCAAATGTGTTCATGAATTTATGAACGGACAATTGGGGAATTGTTTTGTTATAACGGCATCTCGAGTGTGTTATTGATCCCTTTCTTTTGTCCGCTTTGTGGTTTTCTGCTATTGTGCAATTTAAACATAAAGTGGTCCCTTAGATCGACGTTGATTCGGCATGTGGAATACTCAAGAGGTCAGATTAGACCAAGGCCGTTAACTGTTTCTGGGGTCCCGTTTTGCTCAGGTTCTTGACACAATGATTCAGACCATGTCTTTCGATGAGTCCCACTTTCTTCATTTAGTTCACAACTAAAGAGCCTGTATTGCAAAATAATGAAGAGATTCCTCCATAAACTCCACACCTACCCCACACTCATCTCTCTCTCTCTCTCACACAAACTTCTCCTATCTATTTAGCTTGTTCTCCTCAATAAATTGTTAATGGAACCTGCATTTTTTAAACAAGACAAAATAAATGAATTGTGAACGATCGGAACCCCGTACTTCATGTCGCGACTGCCGCCACCACAAGCAAGATTTCACGTGTGCACGTTTGCTCACCAACAGAACAGATCACTTGGTCCACTAGCAGAAGTCTTCTCAACGAGAGGACGACGGTAAGAGGTTTATGTCTTTGCCAATAAATTGTTTACTTTTTCTTCTGATTCATTGGATACGACTTTGGTCCAAGCATAGAAGGTAGGAGTTACATGCTAGGTGCTCATTTCTACATGTTGGATTTACCATTGAGGCTGGCTGCGTACAATAGTATACGGTTAATATGGGCATATGGAAGTAACATATTCCAGTTAGACAGGAATGATATGTAATAGGCACTACTATTGCAGTTAACACTGGTATATTATATGTAATAGCTGATGATAACACTTACGATATTGATATTGTAGTTAACTGGTATTTTATATGTATAACTGCTGTTGATAACACTTACGATATTGATATTGTAGTTAACACTGGTATTTTGTTATATACATTTTGACAACTAGTACTAATAATATAGTACAAGTAAAATACTCCTGTTAATACTTTTACACTGACACTTTGATAAATACGGGATTACAGGTAACTGTTATCGCTTTTAGTTTATGTATATCACTCAGTAGTTAACACTGATATTGCCAATTACTGCAGTTAATTTGTATTTTATCATTTATCAGGCAACTGTTATAAAATGTTACAGTTGACATTCGTATTATAATTTAGTGGCTAATACCGTAATTATAAAATAAAATGGTATCTTTTTCAATACTCAATCGTTTCATAGTCCGCAGGCTGACAAGAGAAAACTACTTGTATTTGCGTGACTTTGTGATACCAATCTCTTGCTCGCCGTCTCTATTTTTATTGTAGCGGTATGCAGTCATCATCTGCAGCATTTTCGCCTCATACCGCAAATCTTTATTTTTCTTTTCTCTTTTCCACGCTCTTTTTTCACATGTATCTTTTTCGCTACCCTCTCGGAATCTTTTCCTTGTTTTCTATGTTGCGTTCACCGGAACAACTTTCCTCATCGTCCGCCCTTAAAAGACGTTAGTGGAAGTAGATGCGTTATGTTTTGGTTTACAACAAGCTGCGATATTTGGCCAAACACTAGTTAGTCTGCTATCACAGCGTGGAGGTGCAGTGGGATCTTGATCAGCTGACGGTTGCTATTAATCGATGACCCCTTTCTGTCGAGATACTGTAATGCATCATGGCTATTCTCCCGTGTCTTTTAAATGTCAATTCCTGCAGTTAGCACTTACATTTCTATCAATTAGCAGCCAACCTATAATGTAGATGATATCATATAATTTCCATATTATATTATTTGTAGCTAGCGCGCTTTTTCTTCCATTCCCTACTTGCCTGTTTATGTCGAGGGGCAGCAGTAAATATTTGCATTATAAGATATTGCTGTTAACAAATTGTGTAGTTTAGCAGCTAGAATTGACATCGTAAGATATTGCTGTTAACAAATTGTGTGGTTTAGCAGCTAGAATTGACATCGTAAGATATTGCTGTTAACAAATTGTGTAGTTTAGCAGCTAGAATTGACATCGTAAGATATTGCTGTTAACAAATTGTGTAGTTTAGCAGCTAGAATTGACATCGTAAGATATTGCTGTTAACAAATTGTATAGTTTAGCAGCTAGAACTGACATCGTAAGATATTGCTGTTAGCAAATTGTATAGTTTAGCAGCTAGAACTGACATCGTAAGATATTGCTGTTAACAAATTGTATAGTTTAGCAGCTTTAACTGACATCGTAAAATATTGCAGTTAACAATTTTTGTAGTTTAGCAGCTAGAACTGACATCGTAAGATATTGCTGTTAACAGATTTTGTAGTTTAGCAGCTAGAACTGACATCGTAAAATATTGCTGTTAACAGATTTTGTAGTTTAGCAGCTTTAACTGACATCGTAAAATATTGCAGTTAACAATTTTTGTAGTTTAGCAGCTAGAACTGACATCGTAAGATATTGCTGTTAACAGATTTTGTAGTTTAGCAGCTAGAACTGACATCGTAAAATATTGCTGTTAACAGATTTTGTAGTTTAACAGCTAGAACTGACATCGTAAGATGTTACTGTTAACAAACTGTTTAGTTTAGCAGCTAGAACTGACATCGTAAAATATTGTTAACAAATTGTATAGCTTAACAGATAGAACTGACATCGTAAGATATTGCAGTCAACACATTGTATAGTTTAGCAGCTAGAACTGACATAGTAAAATATTGCTGTTAACAGATTTTGTAGTTTAGCAGCTAGAACTGACATCGTAAAATATTGCAGTTAATGGATGTTGTAGCTTACCTAGGACTGACATCATAAAATATTGCAGTTAATGGATTTTATATCTTAGCTAGAACTGACATCATAAAATATTGCAGTTAATGGATTTTGTAGTTTAGCAGCTAGAACTGACATCGTAAAATATTGCAATTAATGGATTTTATATCTTAGCTAGAATTGACATCATAAAATATTGCAGTGATTGAATTTTGTAGTTTAACAGCTAGAACTGACATAATAAAATATAGCAGAGAACGAATTTTGTAGTTTAACAGCTAGAACTGACATCATAAAATATTGCAGAGAACGGATTTTGTAGTTTAACAGCTAGAACTGACATCATAAAATATTGCAGAGAACGGATTTTGTAGTTTAATAGCTAGAACTGACATCATAAAACTAGTAACACTGCCAATTACGTGGGTTTTGATCAAATATTGTTTTTCACGAGATCTTTGATTCTAGAGCTGTTATTTATTATATTAAAGGTAATATCACTCACGGCTGTTTACTTGCTTGTGTTCATCTGTTAACTAAGGGAATAGTTACACCTCTTCTTTATTCCTCGTAATTAAACGTTGTGGCGTCATGATTGTACAAAGAAATTACGACGGTGGTTTTCTGTTGCCTTCCGTCGGTTTGTTTACGGTTGGCTACGCTAGCCTTTGACTAAAAAGTCTCACCCACAAGGCAGTAGGGTTATTTTACTTCGGGGTACCCTCCCTTAATCTTTTACTCTCCCGAGCGTACCTGCAAGGCAGCAGGGCAGCCACAGGTTGTACTGTTTACTGCAGACAGTAGCAGGTAAAATATTAAAACAGGTAAATGAATTTAAATATTTGGGAACTTTGTTAACCCCAGACGGAAGATGTACAAAAGAGGTGAGATGCAGAATGGCTCAGGCAAAAGCAGCTTTAAAAAAAAATGAGGAAGATACTATGCAATCCATTTTTGACAATAGTAGAAGAAAAAGAGTTATTAAATGTTATGTAGAGCCAGTCTTAACATATGGATGCGAATCATGGACAATAGGACAACAGACAAGAAAATCACTGGAGTCTGTAGAAATTTGGTTTTACAGAAGAATGTTGAGAGTACCATGGACAGCTAAGAAGAGTAATGAAGATGTTCTGAGAGAGGTCAAAGCAAAAAGAGAGCTAATTTCCAATATTAGGAAGAAACAATCATCATTTTTTTTGGCCATGTAATGAGAAGAGAACAACTGGAATATATTGTAACAACTGGAAAGATTGAAGGACGAAGAGATAGAGGGAAGCAAAGAGAAAAAATAACAGACAGCTTAAGAGAATGGCTTTGCAGAATGTCAACAACAGAAATGATAAATAGCTGCCGAGATCGAAAGTTGTGGAGAGACATGATCACCTACGCCAGTAGGCCCTATACTTGATGATGATGAATGAGACGTTAAGTGGGCGTATATGCTTTGTGTTGTTTATCGCAGTAGAACTGTGATATTTGCACCTTTTGGCCCATAGCATCCGACTTCAGGATGTCATTTTTGAGTACAGTGTTGCCTTCCTATTGAATCCTGATTACTAGGCCAGAATAGACTGGTTAGTCTATTTCTAGTGGCACCAACAAGAGGTGGAGCAGGATCTGGATAGATGTGGTTCACCAATCCATCAGTTATGATTTGCTCACAGCTCTGTTCCTGAACGGCGCCGGAGTCCCCTCCCATCTCATATCAAGCTTGTATTGATCATAATGTAGAATGGAATATGAAGAATCTGTCCTTTAAGTTTGCCAGTGTCCGGCTGAGAAGAACTTAGCCCCACAAAATTGGCCCTTCTCCAAATGTCAGTAGGGAGTAGGATCATTATTGTTTTGGGAGCTGACATTATAGCATGAAAATCAGTAGATTATATCAGTCGCTATCAGCACATGAAGAAATTCGGAATAAATAAAGTTCTCATTTAAAGAAACAAAGCAACAAATACATGCGGCATTGATTGCATTTGTCTGACATTAGTCGGGTGTATCTGCTGTTGAAGATTGAGCTTGGCGTGCCTTCTATATGGCTGAAGTGTAAGGGGCAGGGTGCCCCAGTGTAGTTGTGTGTCATTTACATGGCTGGAGTGTAAGAGGCAGGATGCCCCAGTGTATTTGTGTGTCATTTACATGGCTGGAGTGTAAGAGGCAGGATGCCCAAGTGTAGTTGTGTGTCATTTACATGGCTGGAGTGTAAGAGGCAGGACGCCCCAGTGTATTTGTGTGTCATTTACATGGCTGGAGTGTAAAAGGCAGGATGCCCCAGTGTAGTTGTGTGTCATTTACATGGCCGGAGTGTAAGAGGCAGGAAGCCCCAGTGTAGCTGTGTGTCATTTACATGGCTGGGGTGTAAGGGGCAGGATGCCCCAGTGTAGTTGTGTGATTTACATGTCTGGGGTGTAAGATGCAGGATGCCCCAGTGTGGTTGTGTGATTTACATGGCTGGGGTGTAAGAGGCAGGATGCCCCAGTGTAGTTGTGTGATTTACATGGCTGGAGTGTAAGAGACAGGATGCCCCAGTGTAGTTGTGTATCATTCACATGGCTGGAGTGTAAGAGACATGTTGCCCCAGTGTAGTTGTGTGTCATTTACATGGCTGGAGTGTAAGAGGCAGCATGTCCCAATGTAGTTGTGTGTCATTTATATGGCTGGAGTGTAAGAGGCAGTATGCCCCAGTGTAGGTGTGTGATTTACATGTATGGGTTGTAAGAGGCAGGATGCCCCAGTGTAGTTGTGTGTCATTCACATGGCTGGAGTGTAAGAGACAGGATGCCCCAGTGTAGTTGTGTGTAATTTATATGGCTGGAGTGTAAGAGCCCAGTGTAGTTGTGTGTCATTTACATGACTGGAGTTTAGAGGCAGGATGCCCCAGCGTAGTTCCGTGTCGTTGTTACTACTTATAGTTCATGAGACAATCATCAACACTATTACTACTTATAGTTCATGAGAGAGTCATCAACACAATTACTACTTATAGTTCATGAGACAATCATCAACATTATTACTACTTATAGTTCATGAGACAATCATCAACATTATTACTACTTATAGTTCATGAGACAATCATCAACATTATTACTGCTTATAGTTAATGAGACAATCATCAACATTATTACTACGTGTAGTTCATGTGACAATCATCAACATTATTACATCTTATAGTTCACGAGACAGTCATCAAAACTATTACTACTTATAGTTCATGAGACAATCATCAACACTATTACTACTTATAGTTCATGAGACAGTCATCAACACTATTACTACTTATAGTTCATGAGACAATCATCAACACTATTACTACTTATAGTTCATGAGACAATCATCAACACTATTACTACTTATAGTTCATGAGACAATCATCAACACTATTACTACTTATAGTTCATGAGATAATCATCAACATTATTACTACTTATAGTTCATGCGACAATCATTAACATTATTACTACATATAGTTCATAAGACAATTATCAACATTATTACTACTTATAGTTCATGAGACAATCATCAACATTATTACTACGTATAGTTCATGAGACAATCATCAACATTATTACTACTTATAGTTCATGAGACAATCATCAACATTATTACTACTTATAGTTCATGAGACAATCATCAACATTATTACTACTTATACTTCATGAGACAATCATCAACATTATTACATCTTATAGTTCATGAGACAATCATCAACATTATTACTACTTATAGTTCATGACACAATCATCAACACTATTACTACTTATAGTTCATGAGACAATCATCAACACTATTACTACTTATAGTTCATGAGACAATCATCAACATTATTACTACTTATAGTTCATGAGACACTCATCAACACTATTACTACTTATAGTTCATGAGACAATCACCAACACTATTACTACTTATAGTTCATGAGACAGTCATCAACACTATTACTACTTATAGTTCATGAGGCAATCATCAACACTATTACTACTTATAGTTCATGAGACAATCATCAACACTATTACTACTTATAGTTCATGAGACAATCACCAACACTATTACTACTTATAGTTCATGAGACAATCATCAACACTATTACTACTTATTGTTCATGAGACAATCACCAACACTATTACTACTTATAGTTCATGAGACAATTATCAACACTATTACTACTTATAGTTCATGAGACAATCATCAATATTATTACTACTTATAGTTCATGAGACAATCATCAACATTTATTACTACTTATAGTTCATGAGACAGTCTTCAACACTATTACTACTTATAGTTCATGAGACAATCATCAACACAATTACTACTTATAGTTCATGAGACAATCATCAACACTATTACTACTTATAGTTCATGAGACAATCATCAACACTATTACAACTTATAGTTCATGAGATAATCATCAACATTATTACTACTTATAGTTCATGAGACAATCATTAACATTATTACTACTTATAGTTCATGAGACAATCATCAACATTATTACTACTTATAGTTCATGAGACAATCATCAACATTATTACTACTTATAGTTCATGAGACAATCATCAACATTATTACTACTTATAGTTCATGAGACAATCATCAACATTATTACTACTTATAGTTCATGAGACAATCATCAACATTATTACTACTTATACTTCATGAGACAATCATCAACATTATTACATCTTATAGTTCATGAGACAATTATCAACATTATTACAACTTATAGTTCATGAGACAATCATCAACACTATTACTAATTATAGTTCATGAGACAATCATCAACACTATTACTACTTATAGTTCATGAGACAATCATCAACACTATTACTACTTATAGTTCATGAGACACTCATCAACACTATTACTACTTATAGTTCATGAGACAATCATCAACACTATTACTACTTATAGTTCATGAGACAATCATCAACACTATTACTACTTATAGTTCATGAGACAATCATCAACACTATTACTACTTATAGTTCATGAGACAATCATCAACATTATTACTACTTATACTTCATGAGACAATCATCAACATTATTACTACTTATAGTTCATGAGACAATCAACAACATTGTAACTACTTATAGTTCATGAGACAATCATCAACATTATTACTACTTATAGTTCATGAGATAATCATCAACACTATTACTACTTATAGTTCATGAGACAATCATTAACATTATTACTACTTATAGTTATTGAGACAATCATCAACATTATTACTACGTGTAGTTCATGTGACAATCATCAACATTATTACATCGTGTAGTTCATGAGACAATCATCAACATTATTACAACTTATAGTTCATGAGACAATCATCAACATTATTACTACTTATAGTTCATGAGACAATCAACAACATTATTACTACTTATAGATCATGAGACAATCAACAACATTAATACTACTTACAGTTCATGAGACAATCATCAACATTATTACTACTTATAGTTCATGAGACAATCATCAACATTATTACTACTTTTAGTTCATGAGACCCCATCAAGGCCAGCTCCTTGTCGTGGGGATGGGGCTTAACAGTCACCAGGGACTGAAAACCAAGACTGGCCAGGCCTTCCTACACCCGTGCAAGACCACAGTCTGCTCTAGCAATTTTAAGTGCTGAAGTCGGAGGCAACCAGCCAAAAGGCGCACTACAAAAATCAGGATGCCACGCACTCACGCCAATGGGAAGCATGCCTATAACTGCAAATCGATATGGCACTCGCCCTGTGATGGACACTCAGGCAGGTGCAGCGCCGGGCCCTCAGCCTCGAAAGGGCCCAACCTATATTACTGGATGTCCTTCTCAATCGCTCTGTGGAGTCAGGGGGCGAGAGAATAGAGTTACTGGCCAACCCAAAATAAGACCACTCAAAATAATGCACTGGAATGCTGAAGGCATCAACAGCAAAAGAGATGGGTACAGTAAAAAGATAGAATTAGAAAATATCCTGCATGAAGAACAAGTAAGCATATGCTGTTTGCAGGAAACCCATCTAAACAACGACATAGCCTTGAAGATTAGGGGATACCAGTGCTACCGATCTGACAGGAAAAACAGACAAAAGGGCGGAATACTGACTCTTGTAAGGAACAACATTAATGCATGTCAGATTGAAGTGTATATGGATGGGGCGGAATATCAAATACTGCACCTCAGGACAGGAAATACAGACTTCCATCTACTTAACTATTACTGTCCGAGTGACCGCCCACTAGCACTAGACACAATTACATTAAAAGAAAGAATAATTGTATGTGGAGACTTTAACAGCCATTCACAGAGCTGGGGCTATGAAGATATGGACAAGAGAGGTGAAGAACTTGAAAATTGGCAGGATGACAATGGGCTTATACTATTAAACCAGGCAACAGATCCACCAACATTCTATTCCAGATCATGGCATACCACATCTACACCAGACCTTGCTTTCCATTCACCAGACCTGGATTGGAATATCACACGTATTGTTGGGAAACAACTTGGAGGCAGCGACCACCGACCTGTCTTTTTAGTGGTGCAAAATGAGGCCGTCAGGGAGAGCAGCACTCTCTCCAGATGGAATTACAAAAAGGCAGACTGGAAAATGTATCAACATTACACCAGTGTACTGACTAAAGATCTAAATACAGACAGAGACATCAACAAAATAGTTGATGAATTCAGTAGACTAATAATACAAGCTGCCAGTGAAACAATACCCAGAGGGGCACGGAAACACTACAAACCATACTGGAATAGTGAACTAGAGCAACTGCACAATGACATGGAAACATCTCGAAAACAAGCAGAAAATAACCCCTGCCAGGAACACCACAATAACTATCAGCATGCTAAAGCCAAATTTCAATGGGCTAAACTACAAGCCAGACGGAGAAGTTGGAAAGAGAAAACAGAGTACATGAATCTAGAACGAGACACAAGAAAAGTGTGGAAGCTTGTAAAACAGCTGAATGATGAGGGTACAGAAGGGAACACAAAAATTACACTGAAGAAGGATGGAAACATTCTAACAGGTAAACATGCAGCAAATCACTTTGCAGACTCCTTTGCAAATGACAACAATATTGAAATTAGCCTAGAGAAACGTCAAGAGACCCGTCTAAAACAACAAAATGCAAGACAAGAAGAGACTGCACATGAAGTCATGGAAATACCCATTACACAAAGAGAGCTAGAGCTGGCAATATCCAAATTAAAAATGAAAAAGTCACCAGGTAGTGATGGAGTGTCTAATGAAATGATTAAGAACTTGGGAACTGCAGCTAAAGCAAAACTACTGCAGATCTACAACATTTGCTGGATCACAGGTAAAGTGCCACAGGCATGGAGAGAAGCAATTATGATACCATTACTAAAGCCAGAAAAGATGGTTCAATGACATCCAGCTATAGACCAATCAGCCTTACAAGCTGTTTGTGTAAAACAATGGAACGTATAATCAATCTCAGACTGCAGTGGTACCTGGAAAGTGAAAATCTCCTTGTCCCACAACAAGCAGGCTTTAGACAGTGTTACTCTACCGAAGATCAGGCAACCTATCTTTCCCAGGAAATTGAAGATGCGTTTCAAGAAAAGAAACTGGTACTAGCAGCATGGATAGACCTAAAGAAAGCATTTGATAAGGTATGGAAGGAAGGGCTTTTGAAGAAACTGAGAAATTATGGAGTAAATGGCAGGATGTACAAATGGGTCAAAGCATACCTGCATAACAGGAGAGCCAGAGTGCAACTGGATGGTCTTAAGAGTAAGAAGGTCTTACTGCGCCAGGGCGTTCCACAGGGAGGGGTACTATCTCCAACACTTTTTCTGATCTACATCAATGACCTAGTTACTGAACTACCACATGGTATCAAAGTGGCAATGTATGCAGATGACTTGGTAATGTGGTGCACAGAGGAGTATGCAACAGTGGCCTCCAAATTGTTACAAAGAGCTATGAATGCACTGAATTCATGGACAAATAGATGGTGTATCAGCATCAATACAGACAAATGCAGTACTACACTTTTCACTCTTTCCCCAAAACAAAAAGCAGGAGCCATCTATATAAACAATGAGCCTGTGAAAGAAGACATACAGGCTACGTATCTCGGAGTTACATTTGATAACAAACTATCTTGGAAACAGCAGATAAATAAGGCAACCCAAAAAGCAAGGAGAAAATTGGCTATTCTAAGAAAGCTGTGTGGAACTACGTGGGGTGCGAGTGGGAAAATACTCAGTAAAGTTTACCAACAGAGTATACGCCCACATTTAGAATATGGATCATCTGCATGGTGTTCAGCATCAAACACCACACTTCAAGAACTGGATAAAGTACAAAACCAGGCACTTAGGGTCATCACAGGAGCAATGAAATCAACACCAATATTAGAGATGGAGAAATTGTGGAGGATACCAGCACTGAGAGAACGGAGGGACACAAAGGTGCTGATACAGGCAGAAAAATTTGCTTGCATGCCGAGACATCCAATGAAGGACCGATTCCAAAATCTTGCATTGGGACGACTTAAGAGAAGCAGTTTTATCCACCAAGCCAAGCGTATTAGTAGACAAACACCAGACATGCCAAGAGCTGTTAACCCCCTACTGCCCATACCAGAACAGACTCCCTGGACAGAGGAATCTGGATTATCAGTTCAAATACGGACAGAAGTGAAAGGAATAGTTGATAAAGAGGAACAGAATAGTCTACAGCGAAAAACAATAACTCTCAGTTTCCTGGATGAAGAATACCCACAAGACCTATGGATTCGTGTGTATACAGATGGATCAGCACAGAATGCAGTAAAAAATGGGGGAGCAGGTGCATATATAGAATACCCAAATAACACTAGGGATATGAATAAAATAGCAACAGGGAAATATTGTCACAATTATGATGCAGAAATACAAGCAATAAAGTTAGCAATAGAAAAACTGCTGAACATTAATCTTAGCCCGCAGCCTGTAGTGTTTTTGACAGATGCAAGATCAGTACTCCAGGCACTACAATCCAGAAAATTACCACATCTGCAGACCTTATTGACTGAACTCTGCAAGCACCACAGGGTTGCCCTGCAGTGGATCCCATCTCACTGTGGAATACCAGGAAATGAGAAAGCAGATCAGTTGGCAAAGGAAGGTTCAACAGGCACACAACTAGATACACCTGTTACATACCATCATAAGAAACAGATAATCAAATCAATCAGAGGACCACAAGCCCCAAATCAGGATGCCTTTTATAATATGAATAGATATGAACAAGTTATCATTATACGTCTCAGAACAGGACACAATCGACTCCATAGTCACATGTATACAAAATTCAAGATCGGCACCTCAACTACTTGTACATGTGGACAGGCGCCCCAGACTGCTGAACACATACTTCAAGACTGCACTGAATATAGTAGACTGAGGAAAATCCATTGGCCCATAGATACAACACTACAGACAAAACTATATGGGCCACTGCAAGAATTACAAAAGACAGTAACATTTATACAGGAAACGACATTGCAGATATAGACAATGCTTCAGGCGAACGAAAGATAGATAGATAGTTCATGAGACAATCATCATTATTACAACTTATAGTTCATGAGACAATCATCAACATTATTACTACTAATAGTTCATGAGACAATCAACAACATTATTACTACTAATAGTTCATGAGACAATCAACAACATTATTACTACTTATAGTTCATGAGACAATCAACAACATTATTACTACTTACAGTTCATGAGACAATCATCAACATTATTACTACTTATAGTTCATGAGACAATCCTCATTATTACAACTTATAGTTCATGACACAATCATCAACATTATTACTACTTATAGTTTACGGCATTCTCTTCAGCGAAAATCTGACTGCTTGACTCCTACTGGCTTTTAAAAATATTTTCAGGTGGAACCCTAAACATATTTATGTAAATATATAATCACACAAAACACACACTACTCGGCACACACGCATGAGTTAACTCACACACACCGACATACATGCACACATGTATTTTTATTGCCATCGTAAACGTAAAATGTACACGTAATGTGTAATATCGCAACAACTCCATATGACTGAACAACCCCTCCATATGACTGAACAACCCTCCATATGACTGAACAACCCTTCCATATGACTGAACAAACCGTCCATATGACTGAACAACCCTCCATATGACTGAACAACCCTTCCATATAACTGAACAACCCGTCCATATGACTGAACAACCCTTCCATATGACTGAACAACCCTTCCATATGACTGAACAACCCCTCCATATGACTGAACAACCCTTCCATATGACTGAACACCCCGTCCATATGACTGAACAACCCCTCCATATGACTGAACAACCCCTCCATATGACTGAACAATTCCTCCATATGACTAAACAACCCCTCCATATGACTAAACAACCCCTCTATATGACTAAACAACCCCTCCATATGACTAAACAACCCCTCTATATGACAAAACAACTCCTCTATATGACTGAACAACCCCTCCATATGACTAAACAACCCCTCTATATGACTAAACAACCCCTCTATATGACTAAATAACCCCTCTATATGACTAAACAACCCCTCCATATGACTGAACAATTCCTCCATATGACTGAACAACCCCTCTATATGACTAAACAACCCCTCTATATGACTAAACAACCCCTCTATATGACTAAACAACCCCTCTATATGACTAAACAACCCCTCCATATGACTGAACAATTCCTCCATATGACTAAACAACCCTCCAAATGACTAAACAACCCCTCCATATGACTGAACAATTCCTCCATATGACTAAACAACCCCTCTATATGACTAAACAACCCCTCCATATGACTAAACAACCCCTCTATATGACAAAACAACCCCTCTCTATGACTGAACAATCCCTCCACATGACTGAACAACCCTCCATATGAATGAACAACCCCTCCATATGACTGGACAACCCCTCCATATGACTGAGCAACACTTCCAAATGACTGAAGAATCCATCCGTATGGCTGAACAACCCCTCTATATGACTGAACAACCCCTCCATATGACTGGGCAACCCCTCCATATGACTGGACAACCCGTCCATATGACTGAACAACCCTTCCATATGACTAAACAACCCCTCCATATGACTGAACAATTCCTCCATATGACTAAACAACCCCTCTATATGACTGAACAACCCCTCCATATGACTGAACAACCCTACCATATGACTAAACAACTCTTTCATATGACTAAACAACCCCTCCATATGACTGGACAACCCCTCCATATGACTGGACAACCCCTCCATATGACTGAACACTGCCTCCAGATGACTGAACAACCCCTCCATATGACTGGACAACCCCTCCATATGACTGAACAACCCCTCCATATGACTGAACAACCCCTCCATATGACTGAAAAACCCCTCCATATGACTGAACAACCCCTCCATGTGACTGAACAACCCTTCCATATGACTGAACAACTCCTCCATATGACTGAACAACCCTTCCAAATGACTGAAGAATCCCACCGACTTGGCTCGTCCGAAGACTCACAGATAAATGCTGTTTTCCAGTGAACTTCTCTGTTTATTTGTTTGTTTTTATTGATATTTTAAGGGATCATGTGATTGTACGCGCTTTCTATTTGATGTAAATCACTTTGCTTCTTTTGATTTATTACATTTTTTTACATTTTCCTTATTTCATCACTTATACTCATCCTTGTTGACTGCACTATTCAACGCGTCAAAATATGGAGGTTTGTTTACTCCGGTCTGTCGTCAAGGACGCGTAATTCATTTCATTTGTGGAAGGCTCACAGTGTATCCACGTGCTGTAGAGATATTTACTGGAGTTGGCCAGTTTATAACGTGAACACGGGTTCTGGACCATGCTACTGAGTAAGTGCACGTGAGTCTGGACCATCCAAAGCATCAACGTTCAGCGACGTTCATCATGACGACGGTAAATGTAAGTTTTCAGATGCAGCCCAAACGACATCATCGAAGAAGAAAAACACGACGGGGCAAGAGAGGTGGCATTAAACTGTCAAAGTGTAAGAGGCTAGGCCTAAAGTATGTGCGCGTTACTTATTGGAACTGTGTGTCCATTAAACAACGACGGCCCATTCTTGATAAGCTACTGTGCGGCGCCGATATAATGTTTTGAAAGAAACCCTTCTTGGTGACAGGACAGTAAGTACTCCTGGCTTTCATTGCTTTTACGATAGGCGACACCTTGGGCAGACCATAGTTGTGCGCAACAATATGCTGGCAGCTGAGGTTGATATGTCTGCGTGGGACAATGCAGAATTGCAGGTACATGCGGTTAGGGCGCAGACCCCAGTTCATTTCGTGATTGTAAATGTGTATACCTGTAATGGGAAGGTGAACACACAACAATGGCAGAATCTCTTCGAGTTCGATGAAGATAACGTCATTTTCTGCGGAGACTTTAATGCTAGAGGAGACCAGTGGGGTAACGTCATAACTAACAAGCAGGGAGAAGACGTAGAGAACGCACTGGTATCGGCCGATTTAGTGTGCTTGAATGATGGAAGGGCCACAAGAATGGCCACTCGAACAGGGGACTCTGATAGTGTCATACACCTGGCACTGGTGTCTTCCACCTTCGCACCGGTTTGCAGGTGGAATGCACTGGGGTTCCACGGAAGTGATCACTATCCATGTGTCCTCCTAATTGAGAAAAGCAGAAATAAAAGCCAGAAAAGAAAGCTCCACACATTCAACTACGTGAAAACAGACCAGGACGCTTTATATTTACCATGTTTATATTTACTATGTTTATGTTTTCCAAGTTTATTTTTTCCATGTTTATGTTTTCCATGTTTATATTTACCATTTCTATGTGTTCCATGTTTATGTTTTCCATGTTTATATTTACCATGTTTATGTTTTCCATGTTTTTATTTACCATATTTATCTTTACCATGGTTATGTTTACCATGTTTATGTTTTCCATGTTTATGTTTTTCATGTTTATGTTTTTCATGTTGATGTTTTCCATGTTTATATTTACCTTGTTTATGTTTTCCATGTTTATGTTTTCCATGTTTATATTTCCCATGTTTATACTTCCAATTATGCAGAGTGAAGTGGAGGACGAAATTCAACACATGAAAAGAGGCAAAGCTCCAGGTCCTGACAATATAACAATCGAAGAGATAAATGCATTAGGAGAGTTGGGAGTACAAGTCATAACAAAACTACTCAATGACATATATAACACTGGACACATACCTGAAGATCTACTAAAATCTATCTTTGTAGCCATACCGAAGAAGTCAGGTGCCACTGATTGTGAAGACCATCGCACAATTAGTCTCATGAGCCATACGACGAAAATATTACTAAGAATCATCATGAGACGTGAAAGGAACAAAATAAAACCAGAAATAAGTGAGGAACAATGTGGATTTGTGGAAGGAAAGGGCACCAATAATGCAATATACCTCTTAAGATCATTGATAGAAAGATCTATAGAGGTAAAGAAAGATCTATATATGTGCTTTATAGACTACACAAAGCATTTGATAAAGTAAAAGCATGTGGAAATAATAAATATGCTGGAGAAATTAAACATTGATGGCAAGGATCTGCGAATCATAAAAAACATGTACTGGCAACAGACAGCAGCTATACGAATTAACAACCAAACAGGACAATTTCAATTTATAAAACAAGGAGTCAGACAAGGCTGTGTTCTGTCACCGGATTTGTTTTCACTTTACAGCGAACATATTATGAGATCAATAGTATACAAAAAAGGAATTGAAGTCAACGGTCACAACATAAATAAATTCTGGATATGCGGATGACACAGTCTTAATAGCAGAGACAGAGAGTGAACTACAAGAAATGATAGACATAATAGTAAAAGAAAGAAACAAGAAAGGTTTCAGTCTGAATAGTAAGAAAACAGAAGTAATGGTCATATCGAAGAAACAATCATCACCAGCATGCAGCATAAAAATAAAGAAGACAAATCTGAAACAAGTGCAGCGTTTCAAATACTTGGCTAATGGAAGATGGACCACGGAAATAAAAAGCAGAATAGCTCAGGCCAAAATAGCATTTAGAAAAAGAAAAATATCTTATGCAACAAATCTATGTCAATAGAAACGAGAAAGAGAGTTCATCGGTGCTATATAGAACCAGTTCTGACCTATGGAAGCGAATCATGGACAGTAGACAAACAAATGAGAAGATGATTAGAGACCACAAAGATGGGATTTCACAGAAGAATGTTGAAAGTTCCCTGGACAGATAAAAAGACCAATGAGGAAGTTCTCAAAGAGGCCAACACAAAAAGGCATCTCCTAAAAAAACATAAGAAAACGACAGAGCTATAGATAGAATGGCAAGAAAAAGACACGAACAAATAATAGTTTTTAGTCAAAATGTACATACATAATTTAACAACAAAAAGAGATGAACTATTGACAGCCAGTCAGAATGTATCATAGATAATTTAGTAACAACAAGAGATGAACTAATGACAGCCAATAAGAATGTACCATAGATAATTTAGAAACCACAAGAGATGAAGTAATGATAGCCGATCAGAATGCACTATAGGTGATTTAATAACCAAAAAAGAGATGAACTAATGACAGCCAATAAGAATGTACCATAGATAATATAATAATCTCAAGAGATGAACTAATGACAGCCAATAAGAATGTACCATAGATAATTTAATAATCTCAAGAGATGAACTAATGACAGCCAATAAGAATGTACCATAGATAATTTAATAATCTCAAGAGATGAACTAATGACAGCAAATAAAAATGTACTATAGATAATGTAGTATCAACAAGAGATGAATTAATGGCAGCCAGTCAGAGTGTACCATAGTTATGATTGTTTTAACAAGAGATGAACTGTTGACAGCCAGTCAGAGTGTACCATAGTTATGATTGTTTTAACAAGAGATGAACTGTTGACAGCCAGTCAGAATGTACCATAGTTATGATTGTTTTAACAAGAGATGAACTGTTGACAGCCAGTCAGAATGTACCATAGTTATGATTGTTTTAACAAGAGATGAACTGTTGACAGCCAGTCAGAGTGTACCATAGTTATGATTGTTTTAACAAGAGATGAACTGTTGACAGCCAGTCAGAGTGTACCATAGTTATGATTGTTTTAACAAGAGATGAACTGTTGACAGCCAGTCAGAATGTACCATAGTTATGATTGTTTTAACAAGAGATGAACTGTTGACAGCCAGTCAGAATGTACCATAGCTATGATTGTTTCAACAAGAGATGAACTAATGACAGCCAGTCAGAATGTACCATAGATATGATTGTTTTAACAAGAGATGAACTGTTGACAGCCAGTCAGAGTGTACCATAGTTATGATTGTTTTAACAAGAGATGAACTGTTGACAGCCAGTCAGAGTGTACCATAGTTATGATTGTTTTAACAAGAGATGAACTGTTGACAGCCAGTCAGAATGTACCATAGTTATGATTGTTTTAACAAGAGATGAACTGTTGACAGCCAGTCAGAATGTACCATAGTTATGATTGTTTCAACAAGAGATGAACTGTTGACAGCCAGTCAGAGTGTACCATAGATATGATTGTTTCAACAAGATATGAACTGTTGACAGCCAATCAGAATGTACCATAGTTATGATTGTTTCAACAAGAGATGAACTGTTGACAGCCAGTCAGAATGTACCATAGTTATGATTGTTTTAACAAGAGATGAACTGTTGACAGCCAGTCAGAATGTACCATAGTTATGATTGTTTTAACAAGAGATGAACTGTTGACAGCCAGTCAGAATGTACCATAGTTATGATTGTTTCAACAAGAGATGAACTAATGACAGCCAGTCAGAATGTACCATAGTTATGATTGTTTCAACAAGAGATGAACTAATGACAGCCAGTTAGAATGTACCATAGTTATGATTGTTTCAACAAGAGATGAACTAATGACAGCCAGTCAGAATGTACCATAGATATGATTGTTTCAACAAGAGATGAACTAATGACAGCCAGTTAGAATGTACCATAGTTATGATTGTTTCAACAAGAGATGAACTAATGACAGCCAGTTAGAATGTACCATAGTTATGATTGTTTCAACAAGAGATGAACTAATGACAGCCAGTTAGAATGTACCATAGTTATGATTGTTTCAACAAGAGATGAACTAATGACAGCCAGTCAGAATGTACCATAGTTATGATTGTTTCAACAAGAGATGAACTAATGACAGCCAGTCAGAATGTACCATAGAAATGATAGTAGCCATAATAGATGAACGATTGACAGCTTGTCAATCATAAAATACCAATAATGGAACAGACAGACGATGTTATAGATCAGTTGCAGTTCCTGTTCGATACGTAGACGGCACGGAGAATCCTGATTGCTGATGAAGACACAAATTACATGCTTTCAGATTTGCCCCTAATATGCGCACGTTTCCTTGCTTATCCTTCAACACAATCTATAGCTGCTTTCATTAATATCTCGACTGGGCCATCTCATTTCTTCTCTAATAGATTCTCATTGACAGATGCCAAGAGTGGTATTTTTTAAGGTTACCAAATTAATGGAACCAAAAATGGCAGACTACACTAGGAAAATGCACTTGTCTGTAGACTGGAGCAAGATAAATCAGAAATTCAAAGGTCGTCACTGAGTCACCCCAACAATTTGAGTTTAAATATGGGCTAGAAACCATGAATGAGGAATCATCGTCACAGTCATTGAGTCAAATGTGTTTTGCTAATTATTTATTTATGTGAAAGGGAACAAGTTACTTATTAAAAAAAAACGGATAGACGAAGGGAGGGACACTCCTGAAAAAAAAAAATTAGTGTGTTAAGAACTGATGCATTGTAACACAAGATTGGAATTCGTTACGTCAGTGAGCGAGTAGAACTACAGGATACGATCAAGTCTGGAAATTCACACCCAGTTAGCACACTTAGGTAAAACAATAAACCAACAGAACAGTCTGTGAAACATAGCAGGCACGTGTTAGTCCTACTGGGCAATCTGGTCGACGAAGAACAAGAACATGATACAAGTGAACTCGTTAGTTTGATAGGTCTGCTTTCCTAGAACACACAACGCTGGCTGTAAACAGTTGTTGACTTGTAAGAATGTCCAGAAAACCAAGGATACAGTTCCACATAAATGAATGCAATAAACGAAGGCACTGGACCGCTAGGAATATAACAACGTACAATACAATCATCATGTAAACAAAAAATTAGAGAAACAATATAAAGTTTGAAATAGAACAACAATACCGTCGAGTGTAATACGGTTGACGTAGACGATCGTGTCCTTCCACAATTCGTGTCCTTCCACAATTCGTGTCCTTCCACAATTCGTGTCCTTCCACAATTACGTGTCCTTCCACAATTCGTGTCCTTCCACAATTCGTGTCCTTCCACAATTCGTGTCCTTCCACAATTCTCTATCCACAGTGCGTAGTCTGAAACGCCCGCCCCGTGTGTGACTAATTTCAGCATCTTTCCTGGTAGATAAAACAAGTAGATAAAACAAGTAGATGAAACAAGTAGATAAAACAAGTAGATAAAACAAGTAGATGAAACAAGTAGATAAAACAAGTAGATAAAACAAGTAGATAAAACAAGTAGATGAAACAAGTAGATAAAACAAGTAGATAAAACAAGTAGATGAAACAAGTAGATAAAACAAGTAGATAAAACAACGAAAGGTAAACTCGTCAAGCCTGGCACAGAAGTCGACTAATGTGACCTGTGACGACTCGTGCTGACGGCTAACATTTTTCCTTCAAGGTTGTCACTTGACTGGCATCTGAAATCGTAAATATTTTAATAATGGTAACTATGGCAGATCACTGATGGTATTTTAATATTGTCAACAGCTGGTAGATTACAACTGGTTTCTTAATAACGCAGACAGGTAATATACCACTATATTAATTTGTATACTGGGGCATCTTGTAGATAACTGTGAGAAAGGTAATGATAAAAATAGTGGCTTATAAGCAAACAGTTCTGCACAAATGGCTTATGAGCAATTTCACTGCCTCAATCTGTGTATAAGATCCATTTCTAAAAGACATAATTTGGGTCGTTGCTGAACTTCCCGCTTTGTTAACTTTGTTACAATTGGCTCTACATAGCATCGACGAACTTTCTTTCTGAATCAAAAACTAGCATGAAATAAGACGAAATCTTTGCATGATGGCTTTCCTGGCGACGACTTGACAACACTGGCCAATGAGTTTAATGCCAGTATTCGGAGTGGTCAGATTAAGGAGGAGTGGCTACACAGCTACTTACTACCGCTACCGAAGCGAAACAAGGACCATTCTCAGATCAGTGCCTACAGAATCATCACAATGCAGAACACCGCGGGCAAGCTGCTGGAGAAAATAGTTGCCCGTGTCCTCACCTGTCACCTTGAACAGAAACGCGCATTCCCACCCACACTCGGAGGTTATTGATATAACAAAGAGAAATGGCTCAATGCAGCAGTCTTTACCTATGACGTCTTCGAAGGCTTCCACAGACGAGAGGAGACATGTGCTCCTGCTATAGATCTGGAGGATGCATACAACAGGGTACCATTTGAATATCTCATGCATATGCTCCTCAAACTGGCGGTGCACCCCTTCCTCATTAGTTGGATCGCCGCGGCACTGTTTCAGAGGAAGGTGATACTCAGATGTGGAAGTTGGTCTTCCGAGCCAACATCCATTTGTCCAGGGCTGCCACAAGACTCACTATTGTCACCAGTTCTATTTAACGTGTACACAATAACGATCACGGAACAACAGCTGGATTGGAGGGGAAGAACTATGACTTTTGCTGATGATATTCTGGTATATCGACAGGGAAGAGACAGACGGGGAATCGCCTCCACAATGCAAGACGAACTCGATCGCATTTCTTCCTGGTGGGGGTTTTAGGTGCCTTGGTTAATCCTAATAAAGCATCAGTTTCATGGTTCTCCCTTAACAATCATATCGTTTATACGACCACATCGGTAGTACGAATGGGAGCTGATGAGGTGACCAGGGACAAGTTGATGACATACCTCGGAGTTAAGTTTGATC
The DNA here is from genome assembly GCA_032433765.1 of Megaustenia siamemsis. Taxonomy (NCBI): domain Eukaryota; kingdom Metazoa; phylum Mollusca; class Gastropoda; order Stylommatophora; family Ariophantidae; genus Megaustenia; species Megaustenia siamemsis. Next base: position 76,096,143 of record JAVIAB010000124.1, read on the forward strand.
GCAGCCTGTGTTTTCGGGACCACGTCGACCATGTGATAACAAAATCCCGCAAAGGATTAGCCGCCTTGAAGATCATGGCAGCTGCCAACATCGAGCAGAGGCTACTTACTCTTCTTCTCCAGGGATTAGTCCTCGCACCAATCGAGTATGCCCTGGCAATTATACCTGTCAGTACGACTCAAATTGATAGGCTGAAGAAAATACAAAATGAAGCAATGCGCATTATCTTGGGATGTACAAGGGACACTCCCTGTGTAGCAATGAGGTATCTTCTTGACTTCCCAACCATAGATGACCGAATCAAGATCTGGAGAGCACGAGCATACCTAAAGATTAGTACAGATGAAGAGCATCCATTGCACCACGTGCTCAACACAGGAAAAGGGGTCAGGCTAAAAAGAGGCAAATCATGGGTGGACCGAGCAGAAGATGTCATCAAACAGGTCTGTGGGCTTACCAATGTCAACGTTGGTGAGGAGTGGATACCGGTGCCTACGTCATTCAAGGGGACTTTCTTGTGTATTGTCATACTCGACAGGAAAAGTAGGGAACAGAACCCGGTCATGGTTAATGCTGAGATCAACGGTCTAATCTGCCTTAACACCGATGAGAAAGATGCAGTCATTTATACAGACGGATCTGTAAGACGACACCAAAGAAGTGCATGGGCATTTACAGCACGCTCGGCAGGCAGAATAGTCAAAGAAGACAGTGGTGCATGCGTCATGACCACGAGTAGCATGACAATGGAGGTGATGGCAGTGACCAAGGCATTCAAATGGTTAGAGTCACAAGACTACACCCACGCTTGTATACTGAGTGGTTCGATGAGCATGATAAAAAAAAGTGGAGGCGGGCTCTGTACGCATGCAATGGGTAGAGTCGTTGCGGAAATCCAAAATACGTAAGGTCACCTTTGTCTATGTCCCAGGACATGTGGGAGTTAGGGGAAATGAAAGGGTGGACAGGTTGGCTAGCTGTGCTGTCGTTGAGGACGGGCAACCGATGGATCAGGTGGACATCATCAATGCCCTTCGAGATGTGGGAGAAGCACAGGACTTCGACAAACACAGATCCACGTCGCTTCTTCGAATGATGGAAATGGGAGTTAAGATGGGCACAGCCAGAAATGAGAAACTTGGTGGCCGTATAAGAAGACTTATCAACCAACATAGAACAGGAGTCGTCAGTCGCTGGACACTACGGGAATTGCTGAGGAGGGGATCTGAGCACCTATGGACATGCTCGGAGTGCAATGATGATGACCCGCAAATAACTCAATAACTCAATGTTGTACAAAAATAGGAATGACATTTGTCGATTGTATTTTTATATGGAAATGTCAAAATTCGTCAGTAGAAGATATTAATTGCTTTATGTAAACGTTATCAAAACAGTGGTATCACCTTCTAATGGTTAAATTATCTGTCCATTAGTGTAGACCTATTTTGATGTCACCTATGACAATCTGCACCATCAAAGCAAGAGACAGAGTGCAATGGCGCTCCATGGTAGCCAACCTTCGATGCGGAGACGGCACATAATGATGATATGATGATTCTGATGTAGACCTGTTCTCGGTTACTTATTTGGACCTATATCCTGTCTGATCATAACTTATTATTTATTAGACGTTTTTCTCGACTACTTATATGGACCTATTTTCTGTCCTAACATACTCGACCTTTGATGTAGATCCATCCTCTGTCCTGCCAAACTCGGCCACAGCTGTTCTCTATTACCCAGACTCTAATGAACCCTGGTAATGACCACGAAATGGAAGAGACCACATTCTCGCCGGCACACATATTTAGAAACATCAATATCATTCTCTAAATACAATATAAAGGGTATACGGCACGTGAGTAATACATTAACTAACATTATTTAATTCATCTTGTAATTAATGTCAATACAATTATCTGACCATCAAACAAAACTCTGCAAACAGTAATAAAAGATATGGATAATATGAAAGTAATACAGCAATAATCTCATAACAAATGAAATTATGGAATGCGCTCCTGATTCATATTTCTTTCATAATTTAGCGAAATGTAATTTTGATATAAAATGAGACTTGTTTATAGAAAAAAAAAATAGAATATAACATAAAATAAAACCGGTTCCAGTTTCTATTGAATAAACTCGTAACGGGATTTAAAAATAATAACTCTCTTCATTGAGCCTCCAATAATGTTTGTTTTTTTTAGTTGCTAAAGGCTGTCTCAACTATCATCCGCTGCGTTGGAACTATCTGTGTTGTTTCACGGCAGCATGATCTGTATATGAAGTCAGCTTAAGACAAGATGGCAGGGTTGCAAGACGCAAGTCTTCAACAGCTGTGACAAGTTTGATTGTACAGCAGGGCTATGGCATCATGACGTTAATCGTTCAGCCAGCTCTTACAGCTAATATTTGCCGGCATGTTCAGACCGATTGTCGGCTTCTAAAACCTGGCATTTATATTAACGTCATAACATGAGTTTGAAATGCAAGTTTATAACTTTGCAGAAGGTTGCCGTTTTAATATGCCAACACTTTCGCAGGGAATAGAAGATGGGTCATTGATATTGTGATATTCATGACCCAGAGAGACGAACGTAATTGGCGGTTGATCGGGATAGATCATTATTTTCCCGTTGGATTAAACAAGACTCAGAGTGCACCCATATCAAGCAGAAAAGGAAAAGGAAAGTTGACGACTTGACGTGGATGTCATAAGACTGGAGATATTTAACATTTTTTTCTACAAATGTACTTGTTACTCACCGAAAATTGAAATTAATATTTCATGCAGACTGCAGTAATGACATTTCTAAAAGTACTCTAAGGAAAATTGTACAAGTCCTGCTTTACTTTCAGGAGAACTGTAGGCGGCATGAATATTATTTGTAAAAAAAACTAATCTGATTGCTGCCGAAAACAAACATATCTAGGGCAGATCCGTGAGCGGCAGTGTCAATGCTATGATATTAAAGATTTATACTAATCCTGGGTCAATGCTATGATATTAAAGATTTATACTAATCCTGGGTCAATGCTATGATATTAAAGATTTATACTAATCCTGGGTCAATGCTATGATATTAAAGATTTACACTAATCCTGGGTCAATGCTATGATATTAAAGATTTATACTAATCCTGGGTCAATGCTATGATATTAAAGATTTATACTAATCCAGTGTCAATGCTATGATATTAAAGATTTATACTAATCCTGGGTCAATGCTATGATATTAAAGATTTATACTAATCCAGTGTCAATGCTATGATATTAAAGATTTATACTAATCCAGTGTCAATGCTATGATATTAAAGATTTATACTAATCCAGTGTCAATGCTATGATATTAAAGATTTATACTAATCCAGTGTCAATGCTATGATATTAAAGATTTATACTAATCCTGGGTCAATGCTATGATATTAAAGATTTATACTAATCCTGGGTCAATGCTATGATATTAAAGATTTATACTAATCCTGGGTCAATGCTATGATATTAAAGATTTATACTAATCCTGGGTCAATGCTATGATATTAAAGATTTATACTAATCCAGTGTCAATGCTATGATATTAAAGATTTATACTAATCCTGGGTCAATGCTATGATATTAAAGATTTATACTAATCCTGGGTCAATGCTATGATATTAAAGATTTATACTAATCCTGGGTCAATGCTATGATATTAAAGATTTATAATAATCCTGGGTCAATGCTATGATATTAAAGATTTATAATAATCCAGTGTCAATGCTATGATATTAAAGATTTATAATAATCCTGGGTCAATGCTATGATATTAAAGATTTATAATAATCCTGGGTCAATGCTATGATATTAAAGATTTATAATAATCCTGGGTCAATGCTATGATATTAAAGATTTATACTAATCCTGGGTCAATGCTATGATATTAAAGATTTATAATAATCCTGGGTCAATGCTATGATATTAAAGATTTATAATAATCCTGGGTCAATGCTATGATATTAAAGATTTATAATAATCCTGGGTCAATGCTATGATATTAAAGATTTATACTAATCCAGTGTCAATGCTATGATATTAAAGATTTATACTAATCCTGGGTCAATGCTATGATATTAAAGATTTATACTAATCCAGTGTCAATGCTATGATATTAAAGATTTATACTAATCCAGTGTCAATGCTATGATATTAAAGATTTATACTAATCCAGTGTCAATGCTATGATATTAAAGATTTATACTAATCCAGTGTCAATGCTATGATATTAAAGATTTATAATAATCCTGGGTCAATGCTATGATATTAAAGATTTATAATAATCCTGGGTCAATGCTATGATATTAAAGATTTATACTAATCCTGGGTCAATGCTATGATATTAAAGATTTATACTAATCCTGGGTCAATGCTATGATATTAAAGATTTATACTAATCCTGGGTCAATGCTCACCACTCCTATGTTAAAGAATAGCAATCAGTAGACGGTGAACAGAAAACAACAATTCTCAGCAGCAGGGACCAGCACATCATACATGCTGGAAGCTGTGAAAGCGGCCTTGTCCATGCACTGGACTTAATTTCCAATTAAAAAGTAACGACGGTAGGGACTACCACACAGAAATGAATTGACAAATTTTCAGGCACTGGTTAGAGAACGATCTTCTTCCATTCCTGGATAGACCTTCATGACTAGTAATGGATAATGCATCTTATCACAATGCTGTGTCAGCGGAAGATAAAGTACAAACTGCATGTAATACAAACGATCAAATTAGGGTGGGCTTGCTAAGGAGCATGTTAAATTTTACGACACAAACTTATAACCCGAGTTGTTACAACTTGTGAGGAATACAAATAATAAAATGGTGTATCATATTGACAGAATCATTGAGGAATACGACCACACTTCATTGTGACTCCCTGCATATCATGAGCACTTCAATCTGAGCGAAGCTGTGTGGGCTAAAGTCAAAGGTCAAGTTGTAGAACAGAACATGACGTTTATAATGTGTGTTGTTGAGGTTCTGACACGCGAGTCCCTCGCAAGAATAGACGTTCAGTTGTGGAAGAATTGTGTTGCACATGTGCTCCTGGTGGAAGATGAGTACTGGCAACAAGATGGATTACAATTTGTCCAGACATTGGCCATTATCAACCTCTAGCCATTATCAATCGTCAGATTCGGTATGATGAAGACCATATTTTGTTGACAGACAGAATAACATCCTGGGATGATTAAGGTATAGGAAGCAAATGGTTAAGTGTGTTTACAATGTGTTAAGCAAATGGTTAAGTGTGTTTACAATGTTGAGCAAATGGTTAAGTGTGTTTACAATGTTGAGCAAATGGTTAAGCGTGTTTACAATGTTGAGCAAATGGTTAAGTGTGTTTACAATGTTGAGCAAATGGTTAAGTGCATGTACAATGACAGCAAATATATTTCCATATCAAAATGCGTCTACCATCATTCAATTTGATGTGCAGTTAGAAGACCGTAGGGTCTGATGGCAATCGAAGGGCAAGATTAACTGTAACAAAGGGATATCATGTTTGCGATTACACATAAAGGGTATCACACACAATTTCTTCATTTATAAAAGTATTACGTCGATACGACTCTGAAAAAAAATTGAACCGAAAATTAATATGTTTACTGTAAAATCTAACATTTGAATTAATTTATTTGCAATGGTCCTGAAAGATCACATGAATTCGCCGATGTGAAAAATATGTTGTATCTGTGGAATAAAGAATAACAATATTATTGCGTCATTGATATTCTAAGGCTGCATGCTCAAAATCACAGCGATCCAACAATTAGTTTGCATGGAAATCTAAAACAAACGTGTTGATAAATTTATGAACCGACGGTCTTCTCTAGAGTGATCTTCTTTTATTACGGTAAGGTCAAGCAGTTTGGCATTTCCTCCAATAATTAGGAATTTAGTTGTTTTTTTTTTAAATTGGGGGCCTCGGTAGCCTAGTTGGGAAAACCACCCGACACTGGACTACCGACGTTCGGACAACCCGTGTTCGATTCCCGCTGGGAACAGTGTGAATTGTACTTGTGTTTGGAAAAAAAAAAATTCCCTCGCGGTCGACCCAGCCGTTGGCAGAAATGGGTACCAGGTTATTACCCTCGGAAGGTGAGGACTGCACAGAAGTATCCGAACATTTCTGGATAGGCGGCCACATATGGATGTAAACTCGTGTAAGCCGGTTCAAGTCTCGTACTTTACCTTTACTTCAAAGTCCCGTGATATAAAATACCACATCCACAGTAAGGACATAGTTTATGAACACAGTAAGGACATAGTTTATGAACACAGTAAGGACATAGTTTATGAACACAGTAAGGACATAGTTTATGAACACAGTAAGGACATAGTTTATGAACACAGTAAGGACATAGTTTATGGCCACAGTAAGGACATAGTTTATGAACACAGTAAGGACATAGTTTATGGCCACAGTAAGGACATAGTTTATGAACACAGTAAGGACATAGTTTATGAACACAGTAAGGACATAGTTTATGGCCACAGTAAGGACATAGTTTATGAACACAGTAAGGACATAGTTTATGGCCACAGTAAGGACATAGTTTATGAACACAGTAAGGACATAGTTTATGAACACAGTAAGGACATAGTTTATGAACACAGTAAGGACATAGTTTATGAACACAGTAAGGACATAGTTTATGGCCAGAGTAAGGACATAGTTTATGAACACAGTAAGGACATAGTTTATGGCCACAGTAAGGACATAGTTTATGAACACAGTAAGGACATAGTTTATGAACACAGTAAGGACATAGTTTATGGCCACAGTAAGGACATAGTTTATGAACACAGTAAGGACATAGTTTATGGCCACAGTAAGGACATAGTTTATGAACACAGTAAGGACATAGTTTATGAACACAGTAAGGACATAGTTTATGAACACAGTAAGGACATAGTTTATGAACACAGTAAGGACATAGTTTATGAACACAGTAAGGACATAGTTTATGGCCACAGTAAGGACATAGTTTATGGCCACAGTAAGGACATAGTTTATGGCCACAGTAAGGACATAGTTTATGGCCACAGTAAGGACATAGTTTATGAACACAGTAGAGATTTAGTTGCACAGTTTAGATGCTTGAGACGACACCATACAGAAATCTCCGAACATTTCTGGATAGGCGACCGAGCACATATGGGTGTAAACTCGCGTGCTTAGACACCGGTTCAAGTCTTGTACTTTACCATTACCTTTAATTTGTATTTGTGTACTTGTGCATTACACAAATACTGCACGCCATCTGACTTTTTATCCTTTTCGTAAATTTGCTTTATTTGGCAAAAAAATTCAGTTTTAATGCTCTTATATGCATTCTCATCACAGAGTGCAGGATTAAATTTTCAGATGTTGTTCAATGTACAATTGTCTGTACATGTACATCAGTTTGATCTGCCCACCACACACACTTCATACTAGTCAATACATGATCTGAAGGTCAAGAAAAGCTCTCCCTTGTAACTTGCTTCTCTTGAAATGGGGGGGGGGGGGGGGGAGAGAGAGAGAGAGAGAGAGAGAGAGAGGAGGTGTGTGTCGCCTACATTTACTCCAGCACAGCCTGAACCGATGCACATTATCACTTAACGACATTTCATTGACAGACCTGGAACTGCCCCGAACCTGTCACGTAAGTCAATCATAGAACTAAAGTTCAAGGACACGTAGCCAACAAGAAAATAAATAAAAAGAGAGGTTTGATATTGAAATACGGATACGGAAGAACCTTGTGAGATAACATGAAATATTGAGTGTTGTTCATTGTCAAGACAGACATGACAGAAATGATGCGGTAGAAGACAACAGAAATAATTTGTTTAATAAATGCTGAAGCGATAGAACGTTGTATAGAGCTAGATTGTCAGTTCAAGAAAGTAGCACTTCGCGTTTCCTTCCAAACACAAAGTTTCTCATTGACTCATGTGTTGAATTAACCGCTTGCGTTTTTCTTGTGGAACGTTCCTCCCATCAAACCCCATCTGAAAGGATTTTTATCATAAGCCAGAACTACCAGAGAACGTTGCTCCCATAAAAAACCAATTGCAATGATCTCTGTCTCAAGCCAGTTTTACCACCAAACGTTGAACTCATCACTACCCGTCTTAAAGAATCTCTGTCTCTAGCCAGGTCTACAACTGAACGTTGAACTCATCACTACCCGTCTTAAAGAATCTCTGTCTCTAGCCAGGTCTACAACTGAACGTTGAACTCATCACTACCCGTCTTAAAGAATCTCTGTCTCTTCTGGGTCTACCACAGAACGTTGAACTCATCACTACCCGTCTTAAAGAATCTCTGTCTCTAGCCAGGTCTACAACAGAACGTTGAACTCATCACTACCCGTCTTAAAGAATCTCTGTCTCTAGCCAGGTCTACAACTGAACGTTGAACTCATCACTACCCGTCTTAAAGAATCTCTGTCTCTAGCCAGGTCTACAACTGAACGTTGAACTCATCACTACCCGTCTTAAAGAATCTCTGTCTCTAGCCAGGTCTACAACTGAACGTTGAACTCATCACTACCCGTCTTAAAGAATCTTTGTCTCTAGCCAGGTCTACAACTGAACGTTGAACTCATCACTACTCGTCTTAAAGAATCTCTGTCTCTAGCCAGGTCTACAACTAAACGTTGAACTCATCACTGCCCGTCTTAAAGAATCTCTGTCTCTAGCCAGGTCTACAACTGAACGTTGAACTCATCACTGCCCGTCTTAAAGAATCTCTGTCTCTTCTAGGTCTACAACTACTACTATTGAGCTGTGATTACTGAATGCAGAACAACATCGTTTGGTCCACTTAAGCTAAATCGAGCCAGATAACGAGTAGTCAGGAAGTGAAAGATGGGTTACCTGAAAAGTGATGAGCAAATCCATATGTAGATGGGTAGATAAGAGGTAAACTGGAAGAGTTGATCGAATATGAGAGTCAGACATATACCAACAGTAAATTATCTGTGTACGGGTTCTGAGACATGTTAGAGAGAGAGAGAGAAAGAGAGAATACTGGAGAGAGAGAGAGAGAGAGAGAGAACGAAAAAAGAAAGAAAGAAAGAAAGAAAGAAAGAAAGAAAGAAAGAAAGAAAGAAAGAAAGAAAGAAAGAAAGAGAGAAACAAAAGAATGTGTGTGTGTGTGTGTGCAAGAGAGCGTAAAAAAGTTTGAAGAGAAAAATCGTTAAAACAAACAGCAGAACGAGTGTGTTGAAGCGACATCCAACGAAGATAGTGAAATAATGTTTCTGTAAATGAACACAAAACCTAAGGTTAGATGTGTCAAAGCTGATACAGTAGAACAAGGACTATATCAATATTCATAAAGTAAACACCAGAATAAATACAACATTGTGAGAACAAATCAAATTAATGTGAATTTTGTAAGGTAAACACCAGAAATAGATAACATATTGTGAGAGTAAAACAGTATAAAAATGTGCATTCTAAAAACTAAAACAGCAAAAATAATTGTAATTTTTAAGTACAAAAGAGCAAAACAATAGGACCACGTGGTAATATTGTTACAGTAATTGTGTGTGCCAGTAATCAGTGATCTTGCTGTGTTTATTTGTAATGTTCCTGCTTTGTAAATAATCAATATTCTTGCTATGTCTGTAGTCAACGTTTTTATTTGATCCTTAAACAATATACTTACTATGTCCGTAACCAACGCTTCTACTGTCTAGGGAATCATAGAAGGAAGAGGTATGTGTTAGCACTCAGAAAAAATGACAAATAGACAACAACAGAAAAAAACAAAGAACAATATATTGTCGGACCATATATTGTTCTTTGTTTTTTTTCTGTTGTTGTTCATTTGTCATTTTTTCTTAGTGCTAACACATACCTCTTCCTTCTATGATTCCCTATTATCGCCTCGGAAGTTTCCCTATATAATAATATTTATTTATTATTATTTGTCTCCAGCTTCTACTGTCTGTAGGAGATGCTCTTGCCCTGTGTGCAATGAGTGTCATTACTATATCCGTAACGCTGTTTTGCCATCATGTCTGTAATCAATGCTCCTACTCTGTCTGTAAGTAGTGCCCTTACTGTATCAGTAATTATTGTTTTAACTGTGGCCGTAAATAATGTCCTTACTGTGTTCATAAACTATGTCATTACTGTGTCCATAAACTATGTCCTTACTGTGTTCATAAACTATGTCATTACTGTGTCCATAAACTATGTCCTTACTGTGTCCATAAACTATGTCCTTACTGTGTCCATAAACTATGTCCTTACTGTGGCCATAAACTATGTCCTTACTGTGGCCATAAACTATGTCCTTACTGTGTTCATAAACTATGTCCTTACTGTGTTCATAAACTATGTCCTTACTGTGTTCATAAACTATGTCCTTACTGTGGCCATAAACTATGTCCTTTCTGTGTTCATAAACTATGTCCTTACTGTGTTCATAAACTATGTCATTACTGTGTTCATAAACTATGTCCTTACTGTGTTCATAAACTATGTCCTTACTGTGTTCATAAACTATGTCCTTACTGTGTTCATAAACTATGTCCTTACTGTGTTCATAAACTATGTCCTTACTGTGTTCATAAACTATGTCCTTACTGTGTTCATAAACTATGTCCTTACTGTGTTCATAAACTATGTCCTTACTGTGTTCATAAACTATGTCCTTACTGTGGCCATAAACTATGTCCTTACTGTGTTCATAAACTATGTCCTTACTTTGGCCATAAACTATGTCCTTACTGTGACCATAAACTATGTCATTACTGTGTTCATAAACTATGTCCTTACTGTGGCCATAAACTATGTCCTTACTGTGTTCATAAACTATGTCCATACTGTGGCCATAAACTATGTCCTTACTGTGTTCATAAACTATGTCCTTACTGTGGCCATAAACTATGTCCTTACTGTGTTCATAAACTATGTCCTTACTGTGTTCATAAACTATGTCATTACTGTGTTCATAAACTATGTCCTTACTGTGTTCATAAACTATGTCATTACTGTGTTCATAAACTATGTCCTTACTGTGTTCATAAACTATGTCATTACTGTGTTCATAAACTATGTCCTTACTGTGTTCATAAACTATGTCATTACTGTGTTCATAAACTATGTCCTTACTGTGGCCATAAACTATGTCCTTACTGTGTTCATAAACTATGTCCTTACTGTGTTCATAAACTATGTCATTACTGTGTTCATAAACTATGTCCTTACTGTGTTCATAAACTATGTCCTTACTGTGACCATAAACTATGTCCTTACTGTGTCCATACACTATGTCCTTACTGTGGCCATAAACTATGTCCTTACTGTGTTCATAAACTATGTCCTTACTGTGTTCATACACTATGTCATTACTGTGTTCATAAACTATGTCCTTACTGTGTTCATAAACTATGTCATTACAGTGTTCATAAACTATGTCCTTACTGTGTTCATAAACTATGTCATTACTGTGTTCATAAACTATGTCCTTACTGTGTTCATAAACTATGTCATTACTGTGTTCATAAACTATGTCCTTACTGTGGCCATAAACTATGTCCTTACTGTGTTCATAAACTATGTCCTTACTGTGTTCATAAACTATGTCATTACTGTGTTCATAAACTATGTCCTTACTGTGTTCATAAACTATGTCATTACTGTGTTCATAAACTATGTCCTTACTGTGTTCATAAACTATGTCCTTACTGTGGCCATAAACTATGTCCTTACTGTGTTCATAAACTATGTCCTTACTGTGACCATAAACTATGTTCTTACTGTGACTATAAACTATGTCCTTACTGTGGCCATAAACTATGTCCTTACTGTGGCCATAAACTATGTCCTTACTGTGGCCATAAACTATGTCCTTACTGTGGCGATAAACTATGTCCTTACTGTGGCCATAAACTATGTCCTTACTGTGGCCATAAACTATGTCCTTACTGTGTTCATAAACTATGTCCTTACTGTGTTCATAAACTATGTCCTTACTGTATCCATAAACTATGTCCTTACTGTGTCCATAAACTATGTCCTTACTGTGACCATAAACTATGTCCTTACTGTGACCATAAACTATGTCCTTACTGTGGCCATAAACTATGTCCTTACTGTGTCCATAAACTATGTCCTTACTGTGGCCATAAACTATGTCCTTACTGTGTCCATAAACTATGTCCTTACTGTGTCCATAAACTATGTCCTTACTGTGGCCATAAACTATGTCCTTACTGTGGCCATAAACTATGTCCTTACTGTGGCCATAATTAGTGTCCTTAAAAAAAAATGTAAAGTACCCCTGTCACGCCAAGTGGCGTATAGGGAATATGGTGTTAGTGACCATAACTTTTACAGACCTTCAGCACATGATTTTTGGGGTAATATGGTCGGTATTACGCTCGTGCCGCTTCACTTTCCCAGAAAAAAATCCGATACCCATTTAAGGCTGGGTGAACCCGGAAGCCGTCGGTTGGGATCGAACCCTTGTCATTTGTAATCCAGTTCACTAACCACTGAGCTATCGCTGCTCCAATTAGTGTTTTTACTGTGGCTATAAACTATGTCCTTACTGTGGCCATAAACTATGTCCTTACTGTGGCCATAAACTATGTCCTTACTGTGTTCATAAACTATGTCCTTACCGTGGATGTGGTATTTTATATCACGGGACTTTGAAGTAAAGGTAAAGTACGAGAATTGAATCGGCGTACACGAGTTTACATCCATATGTGGCCGCCTATCCAGAAATGTTCGTATACTTCTGTACAGTTTCGCTTCAAGCATCGAAACTCAGATGCGAAGCGACAGTCCTCACCTTCCCAGAGTAATTCCCCGGTACTTATTTCTACCAACGGCTGGGTCGACCGTGAGAGAATTTTTTTTTTCCCAACCACGAATACAATTCACACTGCTCCCAGCGGGAATCGAACACGGGTTGTCCGAACGTTGGTAGTCCAGTCGGGTGGTTTTCTCAACTCGGTTACCGAGGCCCCCTCGGGACTTTTATTCGAAGACAACCCTGTGTCAGATCAAAAGGGTTGTGCGTCTTTTTCTTTAGCCTTGACTTTGGTAAGGGTTATGAATTGTAGAGGTGGATGGGTGGTGTGTATTTTTCTTTAGCCTTGACTTTGGTAAGGGTTATGAATTGTAGAGGTGGATGGGTTGTGTCTTTTTCTTTAGCGTTGACTTTGGTAAGGGTTATGAATTGTAGAGGTGGATGGGTGGTGTGTATTTTTCTTTAGCCTTGACTTTGGTAAGGGTTATGAATTGTAGAGGTGGATGGGTGGTGTGTCTTTTTCTTAGCCTTGACTTTGGTAAGGGTTATGAATTGTAGAGGTGGATGGGTGGTGTGTATTTTTCTTTAGCCTTGACTTTGGTAAGGGTTATGAATTGTAGAGGTGGATGGGTGGTGTGTCTTTTTCTTTAGCCTTGACTTTGGTAAGGGTTATGAATTGTAGAGGTGGTTGGGTGGTGTGTCTTTTTCTTTAGCCTTGACTTTGGTAAGGGTTATGAATTGTAGAGGTGGATGGATGGTGTGTCTTTTTCTTTAGCCTTGACTTTGGTAAGGGTTATGAATTGTAGAGGTGGATGGGTGGTGTGTCTTTTTCTTTAGCCTTGACTTTGGTAAGGGTTTTGAATTGTAGAGGTGGATGGATGGTGTGTCTTTTTCTTTAGCCTTGACTTTGGTAAGGGTTATGAATTGTAGAGGTGGATGGGTGGTGTGTATTTTTCTTTAGCCTTGACTTTGGTAAGGGTTATGAATTGTAGAGGTGGATGGGTGGTGTGTCTTTTATCTTTAGCCTTGACTTTGGTAAGGGTTATGAATTGTAGAGGTGGATGGGTGGTGTGTCTTTTTTTTAGCCTTGACTTTGGTAAGGGTTATGAATTGTAGAGGTGGATGGGTGGTGTGTCTGTTTCTTTAGCCTTGACTTTGGTAAGGGTTATGAATTGTAGAGGTGGATGGGTGGTGTGTCTTTTTCTTTAGCCTTGACTTTGGTAAGGGTTATGAATTGTAGAGGTGGATGGGTGGTGTGTCTGTTTCTTTAGCCTTGACTTTGGTAAGGGTTATGAATTGTAGAGGTGGATGGGTGGTGTGTCTTTTTCTTTAGCCTTGACTTTGGTAAGGGTTATGAATTGTAGAGGTGGATGGGTGGTGTGTCTGTTTCTTTAGCCTTGACTTTGGTAAGGGTTTTGAATTGTAGAGGTGGATGGGTGGTGTGTCTGTTTCTTTAGCCTTGACTTTGGTAAGGGTTATGAATTGTAGAGGTGGATGGGTGGTGTGTCTTTTTCTTTAGCCTTGACTTTGGTAAGGGTTATGAATTGTAGAGGTGGATGGGTGGTGTGTATTTTTCTTTAGCCTTGACTTTGGTAAGGGTTATGAATTGTAGAGGTGGATGGGTGGTGTGTCTTTTTCTTAGCCTTGACTTTGGTAAGGGTTATGAATTGTAGAGGTGGATGGGTGGTGTGTATTTTTCTTTAGCCTTGACTTTGGTAAGGGTTATGAATTGTAGAGGTGGATGGGTGGTGTGTCTTTTTCTTTAGCCTTGACTTTGGTAAGGGTTATGAATTGTAGAGGTGGATGGGTGGTGTGTCTTTTTCTTTAGCCTTGACTTTGGTAAGGGTTATGAATTGTAGAGATGGATGGATGGTGTGTCTTTTTCTTTAGCCTTGACTTTGGTAAGGGTTATGAATTGTAGAGGTGGATGGGTGGTGTGTCTTTTTTTTTAGCCTTGACTTTGGTAAGGGTTATGAATTGTAGAGGTGGATGGGTGGTGTGTCTGTTTCTTTAGCCTTGACTTTGGTAAGGGTTATGAATTGTAGAGGTGAATGGGTGGTGTGTCTTTTTCTTTAGCCTTGACTTTGGTAAGGGTTATGAATTGTAGAGGTGGATGGGTGGTGTGTCTTTTTCTTTATCCTTGACTTTGGTAAGGGTTATGAATTGTAGAGGTGGATGGGTGGTGTGTCTTTTTCTTTAGCCTTGACTTTGGTAAGGGTTATGAATTGTAGAGGTGGATGGGTGGTGTGTATTTTTCTTTAGCCTTGACTTTGGTAAGGGTTATGAATTGTAGAGGTGGATGGGTGGTGTGTCTTTTTCTTTAGCCTTGACTTTGGTAAGGGTTATGAATTGTAGAGGTGGATGGGTGGTGTGTCTTTTTCTTTAGCCTTGACTTTGGTAAGGGTTATGAATTGTAGAGGTGGATGGGTGGTGTGTCTTTTTCTTTAGCCTTGACTTTGGTAAGGGTTATGAATTGTAGAGGTGGATGGGTGGTGTGTATTTTTTAAACAAAAATAGCAACGCATATAAAGTTAATAACCGGTTGTTACCAATTAGTTACACAAGGGCACAATCAAGCAAAAGTAGGAAAGTAGATAACGAATCTGGTATCTTTCAGGAAAGATGAACTTTGTATTGTTTGTTTCTTCTGTATCGCGATTAACCCTGTGTGTTGAATATGTCAGGAAACAAATGTTTGTTGTTAAAGAATAGAACCTGAGACGTCACCTCCAGTCCAAACATGAAAACTACAGTTCACTAGAAGGACAGATTGGGCAGGACAAATTAGCACACTGAAAGAAGTCATTGGAAGGTCAACGTGTGCCAGAGTTGTATATGTTTGCTTCTTATTCATATCTTGACTGGAATACTGCTATTTTGATAAGACAGAGTTCACATAGATCACAGCACATCGTATTAATAATGTCTTGATGTAGTCAACAATATTAGACTAGAAATAGTAATTATTCAAGTTTATTCATCATCGGTTTGACACATGATCTATCAGCGGAGTATATACAAATTATAAAATCAATGTTCTTTATCTTTGTACATATGGTTTGTCACATTTAGAATGCTATCCAATTCTATGTGCCACACTTAATCTACCTACAATTACCCACTGGAGCACAAAGCTACTGAATCTACTAGAAACACTTCTCAAATAAACTATGTCTTTACTGACTGACTTATCTCTGAATCTTTCTGCATCTCTGTTTGAGAAAAAACTAACATGTGAAAGTCCATTCATGTCTACCATCAGGCTGTTCGGCTGAGGCTGGCCTAAGCTCGTATATTTTACATTTCTGAATCTTCTCTACTTCTTGCTGTTTACTCTCGTTAATCTCTTGGTAATGCATGAGATTAAATACCTCTGTCTCATTTGCATAATTTATTGGCTTAGTCACTACATATTTATATCTCAGCCAATGGGTAACTGCGTACCTCACCTCTAGGTGACTTTTGTGTAAGATTCTGTAAAACAAAACTGAATCTTGACATTTAGTTTACCTCTGAGTTTAAAAAATAACACTACTGTGAACTTTAAGAGTGACATCTCTCTCATAAACTTGCCCTGCCCCTCGAAGTTGTTTATTAACCTAATTTGTGAACATGTGACGGGTCAAATCATATTACACCTATCCCCACACCTTTCCAATAACAGCTGGGAACTTTACATTCCCTCAGAAACTGGCTAATGTTATTCTTTATCTGAGTTATATTTATGCTATTGCTATTTGACATTTAACTAAGGTTAAACTACTAAGCTATCCTACCCAAGCTATATCTCTGTCTACCATTATGTGATTTATTATATATATCTATATATCTATTCACCTTTCGAGCTGTAGTCGACCTATAGGGCATAGACCCAGATACTCTTTCTCTTATCTAAATTTCTATTCTAGCCGTTTTCAATCATTGTAAAGATATTTTATCAAATCTTGCCATTTATCTCTGTTCTGTGCAAGCCACTCTATCTCATTGAGGGAGCCGATTCCTGCTGCTCTTGCCTCTCTAATCAATATTCTTTCAAGTGTCTCTCTGAGTCGCCTCTTTTTCTCTTACCTGTTTTTTCCCACATGAGGGCTTACTTTGCTATTCGGTTATTATCTCTTGTCATCACATGTCCAACATATGACCACTGTCTTTTCTTGATTACTGAAGATATTAGTGGTTTATTGGTGACTTCTCTAATTTCCTCGTTTGTTTTGAATTCGTTCCACGCTATACCAAGTATTTTCCTTAGACATTTAATTTCGAATGCTTTCAACTTTGTTTCTATATCTCTTGTTGTTTTCCAGCTTTCACGCGCATACTTAAGGGTTGATAATACATTTGATTTGAATAGTCTCAGTTTTGTGTTTGTGCTGATGAGTTTTTATTTCCGCAACTTTTCAAGGCTTTTGAAAGACATTGTTTGTATCAGGTCAACGTTTCATTAACAAAGGAGTTTTTACGATAGCGGTTTGTTAAACCTCTGATTAACGGTTCTATATCAAGCGGGAGAAAAACAAATCCTCCAGAAAAAAGTCGTGGTATCATGTGTCAATTTGATAAAAGTACGAGGACTCGACTATCGTCAATTCCAAGAATTCCTTCTTGACGTCTATTTAGAGTATGATAACTTCATTACTATATTGAAGCACGCTGGATAATTCAAGGGGAAATGCTGAAATATTTTATGAGTCACGTGCTGAAGTAGAACTTTTCTTGGACATGAAGGGCAGCTCGGTCATAGAATTATCGGACTCACGTGGATCTGCCAGCCAGCATTTTTAGTTGACATGACTCAATATTTTAATGACTTTACAAACACAAGGACAATTGGTATACGAATATTACTACTTTTAAAAAAAACCAAACAAACAAACTGAAACTTGAGATAATAACCTGCGAGAAGGAAATACTAAATGTTTGTGTAAGGCTTGGAGAGCAGAAGAAATCTCATATTAATTTCATCAGCTATGCTGACGCCATTAATGATATTTACTGCCAGTTCGTGGAGCCTTTCAAAGATTTTGTAGCACAACACACAAGGTTGGAATGTTTCTCAACACCATTTGATATGGATGTAGATGCTGCACCGGCATAGATTCGAATAGAAGTTATTGCAATTCTTAATGCAAGAACAAAATAATCTGAATTCAAAGTGGAGGGACTTGAAGATACTAGACTTTACATCAAATTTCTCCTGTGAACAAAATCATTTGATCACATCGAATGCCCAAAAGTTACTTATTTATTAGGCCCCGCTTATGCTTTTGAACATTTTTTTTTAAAAACTTTGAGTGGACTAAATCAAAAACAAGAAATCAATTAACTGACACAAACAGAAAACATATTACGCATTGCTGTTAGCCAAATACCACCAAACATGGACAACCAATGTGTGAAGTTCAGGTACAACCCTCTCATTAAATCGGTAAGCTTTCTATTTATAGGTTATTGTTTAATTTCCCCCCCCCCGCCCTCTTTTCTGTCTCACCCCTCTCCCTTTCATTCCACTCTCTTCCGTTACAACCATCGAGTGTGAATGAGGTCATGTAACTTCTTTAGGTGATGGCCCTCTACGACTTCATAGTTTTCAGATCTGGTCCTCATGTAATAAAAGGTTGCCCTCCACTGCTGATATGCTCTAGCATTTATGTCTAGACATCTCTATTGAACCTAGAGAAGCACGGCGAGTCCCATATGATTACAGCCCTCTTGTGACATTTATTATGTTGTAGTGCTTGTTCGTTTTTGTCTATTGTTATTTATGTGAAGAGAATGATCATATTGTCCGAATTGTCTTTTCTTATCTTTTGTCCAAATAAAATATCAGTGACAAACAGCTATGATATATGACAAATGTTAAAATAATGCATTTTGCTGCCCCAAAATATTTGCGAAATGAGTTGAAATGCACCTTGGATTGAATGCAGCTCATTCCAAAATGGCGTGGTCGTGCATTCTATGTGCTTTTGTGTGGAGATCTGATGAAAAGATGATTGCCCGGCTGCTGATGAGATAACTGCACAGGGGAGACATTCACACCCGTTTGAGGATAGGTCTATAGGGACTAATGGAAGGGACATGGGAAGGGAGTTTGTGCAGAGTTGATATTCTTCTTTTTTCTTCTTGTCCTTCACCATTTCAGTTGGCGTGGACGCCTTGTGTAACTAGTTTACGGCAAAGCCGCGATGTCTGCGCCTCTCGATCCGACTTCTCTGCCTTCGGCATTGTTAGATTTGTATCACAATTGTAGTCAGAGCAGCGGCCATTGTTAGATTTGTATCACAATTGTAGTCAGAGCAGCGACCATTGTTAGATTTGTATCACAATTTTAGTCAGAGCAGCGGCCATTGTTAGATTTGTATCACAATTGTAGTCAGAGCAGCGGCCATTGTTAGATTTGTATCACAATTGTAGTCAGAGCAGCGGCCATTGTTAGATTTGTATCACAATTGTAGTCAGAGCAGCGGCCATTGTTAGATTTGTATCACAATTGTAGTCAGAGCAGCGGCCATTGTTAGATTTGTATCACAATTGTAGTCAGAGCAGCGGCCATTGTTGGCCGACACTTTTTGACTTGTAACTGCCTAGTGTTCGTTAACGTGCGCGAGTGTATACAAGACATGTTTCTCGTTGCTATCCGAGAGGACTAGACATCGAATCTACTCAGATACCTGGGGATGGTAAAGCCACGAATAAACCACGGATTCGAAGTGGAAAAAGTGAAGGTTGTAGGGAGTCAGTTGATGACGTCAAAAAAACAGTTTAGGTCATGGAAGCTCAGTGGCTGTGACTACTGGAGGGCAAGAGATCGGGATCAATCCTCATCGAACAAAGAAGTATGCGTTAGCTCTCGGAAAAATTAACACACAAACAACAACAGAAAAAAACGAAGAACAATATATGGTCCGAAGTGGGATCGAACCCGTACTCCCTGGCACCGCCAGATCAGGATTGATATTTATTATCAATCCTGATCGACGGCTTCCAGATTCACCTAGTCTTGAAGGGGTACAGGATTTTGATTGAAAGGACTGCACTGAAGTAATACCGACCACATAACCAAGAACATTGTGTGTCAAAGGTCTAATAAAAATATATTGGCACTAACATGCCTATACGTCACCATGTGGTGTTACATGGCACTTTGTTTCTTCCTTTAAAATGTTTTGATTTCTCATCATCTTCAATGTATGTAAACATCGTATATCTACACATTTCAAGTTCTATATCTTGTGAAGTTTACATTTTGATTATGTGAACACGTTTGATGTTTTATCATGGATATTTTAACATCCATAGCACTGGAAACGAAATGTTTGACAAAGTGCTCGAAATAGACCTGACAGAGTGCTCGAAATAGACCTGACAGAGTGCTCGAAATAGACCTGACAGAGTGCTCGAAATAGACCTGACAGAGTGCTCGAAATAGACCTGACAAAGTGCTCGAAATAGACCTGACAGAGTGCTCGAAATAGACCTGACAGAGTGCTCGAAATAGACCTGACAGAGTGCTCGAAATAGACCTGACAGAGTGCTCGAAATAGACCTGACAGAGTGCTCGAAATAGACCTGACAGAGTGCTCGAAATAGACCTGACAGAGTGCTCGAAATAGACCTGACAGAGTGCTCGAAATAGACCTGACAGAGTGCTCGAAATAGACCTGACAGAGTGCTCGAAATAGACCTGACAAAGTGCTCGAAATAGACCTGACAGAGTGCTCAAAATAGACCAACGAATTATCGTGTAGTTCTTTTCTTTTCTTCCTTTCTCTTTCTCACTGGTACCGAAAAGGTGTCGTAGTTTATATCATTTGTCGTTCTTGAACTGCTCGAACTGTCTGAATTTTCCTTTGTTACATGTCTCTGTCACTGCATCTATCCATCTTCTTCTGGGTCTTCCTCTTGGTCTCTTTCCATGCATTCTCAAGAAGAACGCCCTTGATGGTGATTGGTAAGGGTTCATTCTGACCAGGTGACCAAACCATTTAAGTTGTTGTTCTATATATTCTTGGCAGGGTTTTGTTCCTACCATTTTTCTTATGGTTTCGTTTGGTATTCTATCTCTTCTTGTGTTGTTTGTTACTTTTCACAAGCATTGCATCTCACATGTATTGATCTTTCTTAAATGTGATTTAGGGTCCTTGTTTGACTTTCATAGCACAGAGTTGGTATGAAAATGTTATTTATCATTTGTTGTTTAGCTGGCATAGAAATGTTTGGATGTCTTAACATTGGTGAAAGCTGGTATGTGACAGCATTTAAGTGCAGAATCGCGTAGTTATGATATCTAAAACAGGTCACAGAACACAAGCAGTTCACAGAAGGTGAAGGCCATTATTGACGAGTTGGAATAATATGCTGAAGATCAAGGCAGTCACATATCAAAAGTCAACATTGTTCCAGAACTAACATTTCAGAATGACTAATAGGTTCTTTGGTTATGGAAGGTCCCGGTATCACTGCAAACGAATTAAAATCCATAAATGCTCAACCGCCCGTGCCAGTAGAATCATCCGAATTACTAACTCATCTCCCAAACAAAGAAAGGTAACTGTAGTCCCCATCGTAGCAGTCTCAACACACGCCAAAAGACACAAGGCGACACCGCACAGAAAGTGAACACAGCCAACTGTTCCCTATCATACGATATCATCATTCATCGTAAACAATTGGAATATCGAAACATGATCAAAACAGATAAAATACACAGCTCATGGTGTGCACAGAGCACCTAACTCAGTAGCTCTTGCAACAAGCCGGATTAGAATATGAAGAAACTGCAACAAGGGACACTGTCATGCATAGCCTTCAATGGTTCCTGCCGCCTTTCCCCCATATTGACCAGAAGTTCACGTCCTCCTGAAAATGATGATCGTCATATTTTTTAAATGTATAACGCTTGATGATGTTAAGAAATCGTTTTTGACTCCAAATCCGAACATATAAAACACAGTTAGTTGTCTGATTATCCCTGTCGCACATCAAACAACAGACTGTAAGATTAGTGTATGACCGGTCTTGGGATATACGATGAGCCATTATGATGACGTAGCATACACAACAATGGCAGTGCCCTTAGATACCTGATTACTCTAGTGAATGCAGCCTACAACGAACGAAACACGGTGCAAATTCCCTAAAGAGATAAAACTGCGGCTGACTTGACGAAGCAGTTCACATTAATGGGTTGTAACATGTAAATAACTATTTTTACACAAGCTGCTGTTGTTCAATTCATACCTGAGTGAAAACTGAGGAATTGTGTTTAACCAAAATGTAAATAAATGTGAATGTTAAAATGTGTGTTGGAGACAGATGTACTGAACCACTGTGTGCAAGGTACAGTGCAACACAATCTACTAATAAGTAGTGAAAAAAAATGTTTCATACTTTCAATAGTTATAATTTGGCAGATATCTGTTTGTATACTTCATGTGTTTTGAAAACAATTCTATGTGCATCATCAAAATGTGGATCAGTTTCCTGTTTGACTTTATCAATTCATGCCTTGATGACAGGTGACTTTTCATACAATCCTTGCTCATGGCAGGCATAAAGCTGCAACAGCTCACATGCTCCCAGCAAGTCTGCAATAGACAACTCGTCACCTCCAATGTAAGGTTGATTCTTGAGAAAGTAAGACTCCAGGTGGTTCACTGTTTTGGCTACTTCTTCCCTATAAATATTGACTTTTCTCTGGTTAACTGGTTGTCCTGTGGCTCTCGGAATATTCAGCAGTTGTTGAAACAACAGTGCACACAATTGTCTGGTGTTGTAGTGATGCCAGTGGAGGTACTCCTCTATACAGGCCTGCTTTTTTAGATTGTTCTGGGGAAACCAGTGCTCAGGCAGGTCAAACTTACGAATAATGTACTTCAAGATAGCAATACTTTCTTGTTAGTTTAAAGTTACCATCTTCAATAGCTGGAACAAGTCCAAAAGGATTGATCTGTTTGTATTCAGAACTCTGATGTTCACCTTTTTTCTTAAAGCGACTGATTTAGCTTCAAACGGTATATTATTCACACGCAAAAAAATATAAACGGCTCTGGAAGGTTGAGAAAGAAGATCGAAATAATAGCGAAGTGGCATGTTGATGATGTTAATTAAAGTGGTTACTATTGAGTCATTGAGTGTTCAATTATGGGGTTCAAGATTGTGGAAGATTGTGACAAATAGGTTATAAGCAGCATATTGTTGCCCTTCAGTTATGTCAAATATAGAACTTATCTAAAGCACAAAGATGTATGTCAAGTTAAATGTGATACTTGAGTCCAATTATTCATACCAATATACCAATAAGAAATGTAACGTCAGAAAAATGGTTGGAACAGTGAACACAGAGGAAACAATGTTTATGCCATTTTCAACTATTTCATAAAATGAACCCACACAGTTACCATTAGGCACTGACCAGAAGACAATAGTCACAAACAAAGTAGAGAATGTCAGATAAATCTTGTCGATGATAAGTCCCAGAATGTAAAGCAGCTAGAGAGGATACTAACAATTGTCGAGGATACTAACAATTGATGAGGATACTAACAATTGATGAGGATACTAACAATTGATGAGGATAATAACAATTGATGAGGATACTAACAATTGATGAGGATAATAACAATTGTCGAGGATACTAACAATTGATGAGGATAATAACAATTGATGAGGATACTAACAATTGATGAGGATACTAACAATTGATGAGGATACTAACATTTATAGAGGATACTAACAATTGATGAGGATACTAACAATTGATGAGGATACTAACAATTGATGAGGATACTAACAATTGTTGAGGATACTAACAATTGTCGAGGTTACTAACATTTATAGAGGATACTAACAATTGATGAGGATACTAACAATTGATGAGGATACTAACAATTGATGAGGATACTAACAATTGATGAGGATACTAACAATTGATGAAGTTACTAACATTTACAGAGGATACTAACAATTGTCGAGGTTACTAACAATTACAGAGGATACTAACAATTGATGAGGATACTAACAATTGATGAGGTTACTAACATTTACAGAGGATACTAACAATTGATGAGGATACTAACAATTGTCGAGGTTACTAACATTTACAGAGGATACTAACAATTGATGAGGATACTAACAATTGATGAGGATACTAACAATTGATGAGGATAATAACAATTGTTGAGGATACTAACAATTGTCGAGGATACTAACATTTACAGAGGATACTAACAATTGATGAGGATACTAACAATTGATGAGGATACTAACAATTGATGAGGATACTAACAATTGTTGAGGATACTAACAATTGTCGAGGATACTAACAATTGTCGAGGATACTAACAATTGTCGAGGATACTAACAACTGTCGAGGATACTAACAATTGTCGAGGATACTAACATTTACAGAGTATACTAACAATTGTCGATGATATGTCCGAGAATGTAAGCAGCTAGAGAGGATGCTAACAATTGTCCATATGTCCGAGAATGTAAGCAGCTAGAGAGGATACTAATAATTGTCCATATGTCCGAGAATGTAAGCAGCTAGAGAGGATAATAATAATTGTCCATGATATGTCCGACAATGTAAGCAGCTAGAGAGGATGCTAACAATTGTCTATATGTCCGAGAATGTAAGCAGCTAGAGAGGATGCTAACAATTGTCCATATGTCCGAGAATGTAAGCAGCTAGAGAGGATACTAACAATTGTCCATATGTCCGAGAATGTAAGCAGCTAGAGAGGCTACTAACAATTGTCCATGATATGTCCGAGAATGTAAGCAGCTAGAAAGGATACTAACAATTGTCCATGATATGTCCGAGAATGTAAGCAGCTAGAGAGGATACTAACAATTGTCCATATGTCCGAGAATGTAAGCAGCTAGAGAGGATGCTAACAATTGTCCATGATATGTCCGAGAATGTAAGCAGCTAGAGAGGATGCTAACAATTGTCCATGATATGTCCGAGAATGTAAGCAGCTAGAGAGGATGCTAACAATTGTCCATGATATGTCCGAGAATGTAAGCAGCTAGAGGTTTGGACTTCCGTTTCAAAATGGTGGAACGCTTCACGTTCTCTCGATCGCTGCAGACAATGCATCTGGGGTTTGATTAATTTCGGCTCTCTGATTGCAATTTTCTGTGTTGAAATCAAAATGATGTTCTACTTAGCAAATCTGCACCGGCGAGCACACACAGCAATGTTTCTTTTTGACAAGTCAAATATTGTAAAAGCGACCTTCACCGTCTAGTGTTGACATGCGGTTTACGTCACATTGAATGCTGTTCAATGGCCGACGTTGGAATTCTTTGACGCAAGTTATTTACATGTTGAAACGCATTAATGGATTAATCCGTCAAGTCGACCGAAGATTTTCCTCTGGGGAATTTGCACCGTGTTTCGTTCCTTGTACGCTATCGCAGGGTCTGTTGTATGATGTGTGACGGGGATAATTCGACGACTACTTGTGTGTTTATATATTTGGTTGGTGGCAAGACCGATGTCCTAACATCATCAAGCCCTATATATTTTTTGTTCTCAATATGACGATCATCATTT
The DNA here is from genome assembly GCA_032433765.1 of Megaustenia siamemsis. Taxonomy (NCBI): domain Eukaryota; kingdom Metazoa; phylum Mollusca; class Gastropoda; order Stylommatophora; family Ariophantidae; genus Megaustenia; species Megaustenia siamemsis. The sequence goes on from JAVIAB010000124.1 coordinate 76,121,525, forward strand.
TCGGGAGGACGTGAACTTCCATGGTATATGGTGAACAGGCGGCAGGAACCATTGAAGTGGTATTTCTATGTCTGAAAAGTGTTCTTGCAGTTTCCTCATATTCCAAGTCCAGCTTGTTGCAGGACTACTGAGTTAAGTGCTCTGTGCACACCGTGAGCTGTGTGTCTCATCCGTTTTGATCATGTTTCGATATCCCGATTGTTTACGATGAATGATGATATCGTGTGACAGGGAACAGTTGGCTGTGTTCACTTTCTGCGCGGTTTCGCCTTGTGTCTTTTGACGTGCGCTGAGACTGCTACGATGGGCACTACAGCTACCTTTCTTTATTTGGGAGATGAGATATTAATTCGGATGATTACGCTGGCACGTAGGATACTAACATTTACAGAGGATACTAACAATTGTCGAAGATACTAACATTTACAGAGGATACTAACATTTACAGAGGACACTAACAATTACAGAGGAAACTAACAATTACAGAGGACACTAACAATTACAGAGGACACTAACAATTACAGAGGATACTAACAATTACAGAGGACACTAACAATTCGGATATTAATTCGGATGATTACGCTGGCACGTAGGATACTAACATTTACAGAGGATACTAACAATTGTCGAAGATACTAACATTTACAGAGGATACTAACATTTACAGAGGACACTAACAATTACAGAGGAAACTAACAATTACAGAAGACACTAACAATTACAGAGGACACTAACAATTACAGAGGACACTAACATTTACAGAGGACACTAACAATTACAGAGGACACGAACAATTACAGAGGATACTAACATTTACAGAGGATACTAACAATTACAGAGGATACTAACAATTGTCGAGGATACTAACAATTACAGAGGATACTAACAATTGTCGAGGATACTAACATTTACAGAGCATACTAACATTTGTCGAGGATACTAACATTTGTCGAGGATACTAACATTTACAGAGGATACTAACATTTACAGAGGATACTAACATTTACAGAGGATACTAACATTTACAGAGGATACTAACATTTACAGAGGATACTAACATTTACAGAGGATACTAATATTTGTCAAGGATACTAACATTTACAGAGGATACTAACATTTGTCGAGGATACTAACATTTACAGAGGATACTAACAATTGTCGAGGATACTAACATTTACAGAGGATACTAACATTTACAGAGGATACTACCAATTGTCGAGGATACTAATATTTACAGAGGATACTAACAATTACAGAGGATACCAACAATTACAGATGATACTAACAATTGTCGAAGATACTAACAATTGTCGAGGATACTAACATTTACAGAGGATACTATCAATTACAGAGGATACTAACAATTGTCGAGGATACTAACAATTACAGAGGATACTAACAATTGTCGAGGATACTAACAATTACAGAGGTTACTAACAATTACAGAGGATACTAACAATTGTCGAGGATACTAACAATTGTCGAGGATACTAACATTTACAAAAGATACTAACAATTACAGAGGATACTAACAATTACAGAGGATACTAACATTTACAGAGGATACTAACATTTACAGAGGACACTAACAATTGTCGAGGATACTAACAATTGTCGACGATACTAACATTTAAAGAGGATACTAACATTTACAAAGGACACTAACAATTACAGAGGATACTAACAATTACAGAGGATACTATAGTTTGTTTCAGATTGTTTGCCTCCCTAATTCCAGTAATATCTCGAAAACCGTCTGATAGAATACCGTGATTTTTTGCATGCGACCTTAGATTTTCAATGACGTAACGAATTTATCATTTAAATTATCGTATGTGTTACCGTTTCCTCAAAGCGGCAACTTCCTTTGATCTCCTTCATATTTGTATTTATTTTGACACAAAAAACAGAATGTACGGTAAATGAAGATCTTTTACACTTTTTAGAGGAAAAGGCGTAACTTTTATTTTTATATAAGGGACATTATTACTTTATAATAAGACAGTAAGTAAGTAAGTGTTCCTGTCATGCCTGAAGGGAATAAACCGCCACAATTGCACTTTTTCACAACATGCTACCCATTTGGATTGGGCTCTTTTAATTATACAACTAATATTGAATCAAATCAAAATAGGCCGAACATTCACCGAATAGAAATTATTTATTTTAAGAACACAGAATACATCGTCAACTCACTAAAAAAACAGTTCCTGAAGTGGTCCGTATCCAGAGTTTCCAACTCCAACAAAGTCACTTCAGTAAGTTCAAACAAATGAGTTTTATTCAGAATCTGCCGAATCTAATAGACGTATTACCATTTTTGGTTGAATAACCCACAGACCATCGTTTCTCCAATACTTATCTTCCTCAACCATAACATGGTCTTCACAACTAGCCCAATAATCTTTGTCTATGTTTGAAATAGCAACATTGGTAAGCTCTTTAACATCAGATAATTTGAAAGTTTTATTTTCGGATGCTACTTGCCCTTTGATCTTTGCCCAAACTAATTCAATAGGATTTAGGTGTGAGTGATATGGAGGCAGCCTCAAACATCTATGACCATGTTCTTCAATTAATTTATCTATTTGAAATATCTTTGGCCGTTGTATCTGTTTTACAAGTGAAAGTAATTCAGGCTTGAGATACATATCGTTAAATGGTATTTGTTCCCTTGTCAGCCATGTCTTTATTTCAGCTTTAGTGCTTGATGATGTTGGAACTTTATCTTCTTGTGCCACTTTGTTATGGTAAGATGCATTATCCATGATCAAACAAGATGGTCGATCTAATAAAGGCAAAAGAGTGTCTTTAATCCAATCTCTGAACATATGACTGTTCATCTCTGAATGATAATCCTGGTTATCAGTTGACTTTGCAATAAAAACAAGTTCAGCATTCTCCACCAGGCCATTATTTTTGCTCCCAGCATGTGCCACTATAAGGCGCTTTCCTTTGCTGCTAGGTACATACCTTTTAATAGTCCCATCTAATGACTGCCATTCTTTTTCGTTTGTGTGGTGGGCATTAATCCATGTTTCGTCCAAGTACACAATGTCATAATCTTCATTACGCATTTGTCTAACTTCACGTAAATATTTGCTTCTTGCAGCTACTAAATGAGGTTTCTCGCAAATGATGTTTCTTCCACAAGAATATTTTCTAAAAGTGAAGCCTAAACTCCGCACACTTCTCCATAGTGTAGTTTTTGATACATCAATACTGGTGTTCTTTTTAAGCCAAATCTTAAGTTTCCTTATGGTAACTTCTTCCCCTAAGTCAAACATTTTACAAATCTCTCTGCGGACAAGTTCTCTGTCAAAACTGTCTAACAAATGTTTTCTTCCTCGACTTCTTTCTTTCCTTGAACATTCACATTGAACATTTTTCACTGATCTATGAAACGACCGTTTACTTAAACCTAACACGTGCATCGTTCTCTTTTCAGGATTTGATATGCTGTGATATAGACTCCCTCGTTTTGCCTCTCTACAAAAATATAAATATAATTTCTTTGTAATATTTTGTTCAGTAACAAATTTCAACTTTAAACTCATTGTTAAGGGCACAACTCACAAAACACGCCTATGTAAATAATTTGATTTTGTATTTTTGGTGACGTTATACTAATGACGTGATACAAAAAGTTGACAATTTTAATCCAGTAAGTGCAAAACCAGAATTGCGCACCGAATATAAGAGAAATTTGCTACACATATGTGCAAATATTGACAAAAATCTGACATTTGCAATTCAATAGTGTAAACCGGTGCCTTTACCCACCAACATATAAAGGAAATTCCCAAATGAAGATGTTTAAATCATTCTTGAAGTGATATGGAAGGGGTAAATACTCTTAAATTTTGATTCAAATGTGCCCAAGTTTAATCATACTTTTATCCTCCTGGTAAGCAAGCGCACAAGAAAAACCAGCAGTTTGTTTGCAATGAATTTATTTTTTCTATTACGTTATGAGATTCAGTAGGTTACATGCAAAATATCAGCACTGTAGCACAAATGGTTGCTGAGCTGTGGTTTTTTGAAGTGAGGCAAAAAATCTGAAGCGAACTATAACAATTACAGATTATACTAACAATTGTCGAAGATACTAACATTAACATAATAGACTAACATTTCCAGAGGATACTAACAATTACAGAGGATACTAACAATTACAGAGGTTACTAACAATTACAGAGGATACTAACAAGTGTCGATGATATGTCCGAGTATGTAAGCAGCTAGAGAGGATACGATCGATTGTCGATGATACTAGACATGTTAATTTCCAGTTCAATTTTTTTTTCCGAGACCTATCTACATCATACATTTGTGTAGATGAAGTAATTGTGTGTGAAATATGTGTGCGAAGTTTGTGTGTGAAGTATGTGTCTATCCAGAATAGTGTGTGAAGTATATGTCTATCCAGAATCGTGTGTGTGAAGTATGTGTCTATCCAGAACCGTGTGTGTGAAGTATGTGTCTATCCAGAACCGTGTGTGTGAAGTATATGTCTATCCAGAACCATGTGTGTGAAGTATGTGTCTATCCAGAACCGTGTGTGTGAAGTATATGTCTATCCAGAACCGTGTGTGTGAAGTATGTGTCTATCCAGAACCGTGTGTGTGAAGTATGTGTCTATCCAGAACCGTGTGTGTGAAGTATGTGTCTATCCAGAACCGTGTGTGTGAAGTATGTGTCTATCCAGAACCGTGTGTGTGAAGTATATGTCTATCCAGAATCGTGTGTGTGAAGTATGTGTCTATCCAGAACCGTGTGTGTGAAGTATATGTCTATCCAGAACCGTGTGTGTGAAGTATATGTCTATCCAGAACCGTGTGTGTGAAGTATGTGTCTATCCAGAACCGTGTGTGTGAAGTATATGTCTATCCAGAACCGTGTGTGTGAAGTATATGTCTATCCAGAACCGTGTGTGTGAAGTATGTGTCTATCCAGAACCGTGTGTGTGAAGTATGTGTCTATCCAGAACCGTGTGTGTGAAGTATATGTCTATCCAGAACCGTGTGTGTGAAGTATGTGTCTATCCAGAACCGTGTGTGTGAAGTATGTGTCTATCCAGAACCGTGTGTGTGAAGTATATGTCTATCCAGAATCGTGTGTGTGTTGCCCGTTATTTGTAATCGCAAACAGTTAACCTTGTCTTCTGTCACAATTCGACCTCTGGGTGTCCTAATTGCACCACAAATTGAATGATAGTAGACGCCACTTTTGAAATGGAAATATTTTTGTTACTATTGTAAACATACTTAACCATTTGCTCAACATTGTAAATACACTTAACCATTTGCTCAACATTGTAAACACAATTAATCATTTGCTTACTATACGCTTAATCATCCCAGGATGTTATTCTGTCTGTCAACAAAATTATCTCTCCATCATACCGAATCTGACGATTCCAAGAGGTTGATAATGGCTAATGTCTGGACAAATTGTAATCCATCTTGTTGCCAGTACTCATCTTCCACCAGGAGCACATGTGCAACTCAATTCTTCCACTACTGAACGTCTATTCTTGCGAGGGACTCGCGTGTCAGAACCTCAACAACACACATTATAAACGTCCTTTATTGGTTATTGGTTATGGAAGGCCTCGGCATCACAGCAAACGAATTAAAATCCATAATTGCTCAACCGCCCGTGCCAGTGGAATCATCCGAATTACCAACTCATCTCCCAAACAAAGAAAGGTAACTGTAGTCCTCATCGTAGCAGTCTCAGCACACGCCAAAAGACATAAGGCGAAACCGCGCAGAAAGTGAACACAGCCAACTGTTCCCTGTCATACGATATCATCATTCATCGTAAACAAGCGGGATATCGAAGCAGGATCAAAACGGATGAGACACACAGCTCACGGTGTGCACAAAGCACTTAACTCAGTAGCTCCTGCAACAAGCCGGACTTGGAACGTCCTGTTCTGTTCTACAACTTGACCTTTGACTTTAGCCCACACAGGTTCGCTCAGATTGAAGTGCTCATGATATGCAGGGAGTCACAATGAAGTGTGGTCGTATTCCTCAATGATTCTGTCAATATGACACACCTTTTTATTATTTGTATTCCTCACAAGTTGTAACAACTCGGGTTTTAAGTTTGTGTCGTAAAATTTGACATGTTCCTTAGCAAGTCCAGTCCTATTTTGAATTTTTGTATTTGATGCAGTTGGTACTTTATCTTCCGCTGACATAGCATTGTGATAAGATGCATTATCCATTACTAGTCATGAAGGTCTATCCAGGAATGGAAGAAGATCGTTTTCTAACCAGTACCTGAAAATTTGTCAATTCATTTCTGTGTGGTAGTCCCTACCGTTGGTACATTTTAATTAGAAATTAAGTCCAGTGTCATGGACAAGGCCGCTTTCACAGCTTCCAGCATGTATGATGTGCTGGTCCCTGCTGCTGGGAATTGTTGTTTTCTGTTCACCGTCTACTGATTGCTATTCTTTAACATAGGTGTGGTGAGCATTGACCCCGGGATTCGTCCATGTATATAAAATCATAGCCTTGACTTCGGATCTGCCTCATGTATTTTTGTCTTCGGCAGCCATCAGATGTGGTTTTTCACAAATAATATTTCTGCCGTCTACAGTTTCCCTGAAAGTGAAGCGGGCGGCGCGTACAATAATCCATAGAGTACTTTTAGAAATGTCAATACAGCAGTCTGCATGCAATATTAATTTCAATTTCCTGAGAGTAACAAGTACATTTGTAGCAAAACATTTTATTTATCTCCCGTCTTATGACATCTACGTCAAGTCGTCAAATTTTCTCTTCCTTCCTTGCTTGACATGAGTGCACTCTGAGTCTTGTTTAATCCAACGGGAAAAGTATGATCTATCCAGACAAACTGCCAATTACTTTCTATCTCTCTGGTTCATAAATATCCTATTATAAATGACCTCTCTTTGATTCCTTTCGAAAGTGCTGGTATCATCATCAAGTACCGGGCCTGCTGGAGTAGGTGGTCATGTCTCTCCACAACTTTCGATCTCGGCAGCTATTTATCATGTCTGTTCTTGACCTTCTGCCAAGCCATTCTCTTAAGCTGTCTGGTATTTTTTCTCTTTGCTTCCCTCTACCTCTTCGTCCCTCAATTTTTCCAGTTGTTACAATATATTCCAGTTGTTCTCTTCTCATTACATGGCAAAAGAATGATGATTCTTTCTTCCTAATATTGGAAATTAGCTCTCTTTTTGCTTTGACCTCTTTCAGAAAATTGTCATTATTCTTCTTATTATCTTCCTCATTTTTTGGAAAGCTGCTTTTGCCTGAGCCATTCTGCATCTCACCTCTTTTGTACATCTTCCGTCTGAGGTCAACAAAGTTCCCAAATATTTAAATTCATTTACCTGTTTTAATATTGTTCCACTTGTCTTTATTTTGCGCTGAAATGATGTTTTTTTCTTTGTTGTTACCATTACTTCTGTCTTTCTGCTATTAAGGATGAGTCCGTTATTGTTGCTTTCTTTCCCTATAATGTCCAACATTTAGTGCTGGTATAGTAAAACGGTAAACTTCTGCACAGCTATAAACTTGCATTCCAAACGCATTATGATGTTGGTATATTGTCAGTTTTTAGAAACCATCATTATACCACAAATAAAAGTGTTAGCAATTAGATCGGTTGTCATAAAAAGAAAGTTTTACATTTTTTTGTGTCTCACTTCTAGGGTCCGCTATCGAACTACATGGTTGTAGAATAAAAGCCGAATGTCCAGAGAAGTTGTCATGTGGGGTTCCGATCAGATTTTTTCTTCACCCATGATAGAAAACAAAATGTGAGCCTGCAATGATTGGAACCTGCCTGCCCTTTATTTGGAAAACGACTGAGTTGTTATCCACTCGACTACCGGACAGGAATAGCAACAGGGGATTTCCATGAAAGGAGGAATATTGAAGAGAGAAGAGGGAGGAACAAGAAGTGAGCTTGTGAATCATGTACACTCCTTGTCATTTGCTAAACGTGACTGAACATTTTTGTGGCAGCTCCAAGTGGAGGTCGGATTTGTTCTGTTAATTGACCGCATATTGAACAATCCCTTGCTCTTACTTTGTTTACCTATATTTTTATTGTTTCTGCCATGGTGTGTCATGTTTCCAACAATTTAACATTTGTTTTTGTTTATCTCAAAAAGACAGTAAACCTGCAGCATTATAGAAGTTAGAACATGCAACGTTGAAAAATGCATGTACTGTGGCTTATTGTTACTGCCAGTTTGTGGATATAGGGAAGCTTGAAGTCTTGTGCTGGTGTGAGAGATTGATAGAAGGAGAAACAGTGGAACTATCTAGGACTAAGTGGTTGATAGAAGGAGAAACAGTGGAACTATCTAGGACTAAGTGGTTGATAGAAGGAGAAACAGTGGAACTATCTAGGACTAAGTGATTGCTAGAAGGAGAAACAGTGGAACTATCTAGGACTAAGTGGTTGATATAAGGAGAAACAGTGGAACTATCTAGGACTAAGTGGTTGATAGAAGGAGAAACAGTGGAACTATCTAGGACTAAGTGGTTGATAGAAGGAGAAACAGTGGAACTATCTAGGACTAAGTGGTTGATAGAAGGAGAAACAGTGGAACTATCTAGGACTAAGTGGTAAAGTAGTTACGAAAGAAAATGACAAACGGAGAACTTAAACATGCGAAAGAAGAAATGTAAGCGAAAAGAACTATTCGTTAACTCGAAAATGAACACGAATCACGATGATAGTAATGTTTTATACATGCGTGCATGTACAGCGTGCGCGCACACACAAGTACACGTGTAAGATCTTGTCCAACGGATTTTTAAAAATGGATTAAAAATGAATGTTTTTTTTTCAATCAATGTATTACCATTTAAAACTGTACACTAGCTCGTTGGATTTCGTCACACGGAATAAATACATACAATAAAATAACATTATTGAAGTTATTCATCTCACTTTCAAATTTGAAACTCAAATTCCAAGCAAAATATTCCCCATGCGATTCACAGACCAAATATGGTGTGTGTGTGTGCGTGTGTGGTGGATGAGTGGGTGGGTGTGTGTGTGCGCGCGCGCGCCTGCAGGCTTCAAGGCGAGCTCCTTCTGGAGAAAGCTGTAGAGAATTGGGCATTGAAAAGCAGTACTCTCTCATGTGTTTCCACTTAAAGCGATTACCTCTTAGATTTGTTGGTTAGTTGAGAAGATATTGGAGTTAGGGATATCTGAGATATAAACACACTTTAAGCTCAACCAGTCGTGGTATCTGAGATATGAACACACTTTAAGCTCAACCAGTCGTGGTATCTGAGATATGAACACACTTTAAGCTCAACCAGTCGTGGTATCTGAGATATGAACACACTTTAAGCTCAACCAGTCGTGGTATCTGAGATATGAACACACTTTAGGCTCAACCAGTCGTGGTATCTGAGATATGAACACACTTTAAGCTCAACCAGTCGTGGTATCTGAGATATGAACACACTTTAGGCTCAACCAGTCGTGGTATCTGAGATATGAACACACTTTAGGCTCAACCAGTCGTGGTATCTGAGATATGAACACACTTTAGTCTCAACCAGTCGTGGTATCTGAGATATGAACACACTTTAGGCTCAACCAGTCGTGGTATCTGAGATATGAACACACTTTAGGCTCAACCAGTCGTGGTATCTGAGATATGAACACACTTTAGGCTCAACCAGTCGTGGTATCTGAGATATGAACACACTTTAGGCTCAACCAGTCGTGGTATCTGAGATATGAACACACTTTAGGCTCAACCAGTCGTGGTATCTGAGATATGAACACACTTTAGGCTCAACCACTCGTGGTATCTGAGATATGAACACACTTTAGGCTCAACCAGTCGTGGTATCTGAGATATGAACACACTTTAAGCTCAACCAGTCGTGGTATCGGAGATATGAACACACTTTAGGCTCAACCAGTCGTGGTATCTGAGATATGAACACACTTTAAGCTCAACCAGTCGTGGTATCTGAGATATGAACACACTTTAAGCTCAACCAGTCGTGGTATCTGAGATATAAACACACTTTAAGCTCAACCACTCGTGGTATCTGAGATATGAACACACTTTAGGCTCAACCAGTCGTGGTATCTGAGATATGAACACACTTTAGGCTCAACCAGTCGTGGTATCTGAGATATGAACACGTTTAAGCTCAACCAGTCGTGATATCTGAGATATGAACACCGTTTAAGCTCAACCAGTCGTGGTATTTAAGATATAAACACCGTATAAGCTCAACCAGTCGTGGTATTTGAGATATGAACACCGTTTAAGCTCAACCAGTCGTGGTATCTGAGATATGAATACCGTTTAAGCCCAACCAGTCGTGGTATCTGAGATATGAACACCGTTTAAGCCCAACCAGTCGTGGTATCTGAGATATGAACACCGTTTAAGCTCAACCAGTCGTGGTATCTGAGGTATAAACACCGTCTAAGCCCAACCAGTGAGCAATGTGGCCTCATGTTGCTTTGAAGGGCCTGGTAACATTGCAAAGCTGGGGCAGCTGAGGTACCACAGCAACATCACCACAGCAACATCGTCACAGCAACATCGTCCATTGTCACTGTACCAACTTTGGGTGGATAAAGACAGAAAGGTTGATGATGTTCAGGAACTCCACAGGGAAATGGACGCCATTGTCCGCTGGCACTGTTATGTCAGGAGACCTGTACTCCATGTGCGGCGGTCCTTCGAATAAATTGTGTAGAACGTCACAAATGACGACAGTAGTTATAATGCCAGGCTCGTGCATTCCATTCCCATGCTTCTCTCTTTCAGATCAGTAATATTTTGCTATGGGGCAGACTTGAGGTCCGTTAAGGTTGCGACCAATATGCTCATATCCGTAGGGGCGCCCAGTTTGCTCTGTCACTGTATTGCCTCCTTACAAACTTGCATTGCCACATTTGAATCATGTTGTATTACGGTAATACAGAGCAATGCATTATTACTATCTTAGATAACATATTAACAAAAATTCATGAGCACTCGATAGCTGATGAGAATTTGTGCGAGAATTGTTTTCATGCATATTCAAGTGAATTATTTATAAGACACGAGATTAACTTCTCCACTATCTCCTCTCGAATTAAAACAAATTTCGAATGAAGGTTAAAAAATAATACAGTAATATATTTGTGGAAACGACATAACAAAGTAGATTACAGTTTATGCGCCGCATTATGCACTGACAACGTGTGCAAATACTTTAATTCTTACATCTAAAAATGAACTCGATGAAAGCATATTTTCTCATTAGCGAAAAAAACATGTCGAGCATAAGAACATCTGTATTCAAAGAGCACGTAGTGGATGCAACGTAACTTCTACACTATATGGTCACAGCTTTACAATATAGGAACATAACAAAATATTGATGCTTCGGCCTACACTATATGGTCACAGTTGTACAACATAGGAACACAACAAAATACTGATGATTCAGACTACACTATATGGTCACAGTTGTACAATATAGGAACACAACAAAATACTGATGCTTCAGCCTACACTGTATGGTCACAGTTGTACAATATAGGAACACAACAAAATACTGATGCTTCAGCCTACATTGTATGGTCACAGTTGTACAATATAGGAACATAACAAAATACTGATGCTTCAGCCTACATTGTATGGTCACAGTTGTACAATATAGGAACATAACAAAATACTGATGCTTCAGCCTACATTGTATGGTCACAGTTGTACAATATAGGAACACAACAAAATACTGATGCTTCAGCCTACACTGTATGGTCACAGTTGTACAATATAGGAACATAACAAAATACTGATGCTTCAGTCTACATTGTATGGTCACAGTTGTACAATATAGGAACACAACAAAATACTGATGCTTCAGCCTACACTATATGGTCACAGTTGTACAATATAGGAACACAACAAAATACTGATGCTTCAGCCTACACTATATATTCATAGCCCTACCAAAGAAATCGGGTGCGATTGAATGCGATGATCGCACAATAAGCCTTATGAGTCATATGACTAAGATATTACTAAGAATCATCATGCGAAGAGTGCGAAACAAAGTCAGTCCAGAAATTAGCGATGAACAGTGTGGTTTTGTTAGAGATAAAGGAACAAGCAATACCATTTATATCATAAGATCTTTAGTAGAAAGAGCCATAGAGGAGAAAACAGACCTATACCTATGTTTCATAGATTTCACCAAGGCATTTGACAAAGTAAAGCACCAAGAAATAATCAACATTTTAGAAAGCATAAACGTAGACAGCAAAGATCTAAGAATAATTAAGAACATGTACTGGCAACAAACAGCGGCCATAAGAACTGGAAACCAATTGGGAATCTTTCAACAAATAAAACAGGGTGTTAGACAAGATTGTGTGCCGTCACCAGATTTGTTTAATATTTATAGTGAGATTATTTTAAGATCCATAAGGGGCATGACTGGAATAACAATTGGAGGTCATAATATAAATAATCTAAGGTATGCTGATGATACAGTCTTAATCGCTAAGAGTGAAAATGAGTTACAAGAAATGTTGAACATTATAGTGAAAGAAAGCAAAAATAAAGGACTCAGCCTTAATAGCAAAAAGACAGAGTAATCGTAACAACAAAGGAAAAGACATCACCTCAGTGCAAAATAAAGACAAGTAGAACAATATTAAAACAAGTAAATGAATTTAAATATTTGGGAACTTTGTTGACCTCAGACGGAAGATGTACAAAAGAGGTGAGATGCAGAATGGCTCAGGCAAAAGCAGGTTTCCAAAAACTGAGGAAGGTACTATGCAATCCATTTTTGACAATAGAAACATGAAAAAGAGTTCTTAAATGTTACGTAGAGCCAGTCTTAACATATGGATGCGAATCATGGACAATAGGACAACAGACAAGAAAATCACTGGAGTCTGTAGAAATGTGGTTCTACAGAAGAATGTTAAGAGTACAATGGACAGCTAAGAAGAGTAATGCAGATGTTCTGAGAGAGGTCAAAGCAAAAAGAGAGCTAATTTCCAATATTAGGAAGAAACAATCATCATTTTTTTGGCCATGTAATGAGAAGAGAACAACTGGAATATATTGTAGCAACTGGAAAAATTGAGGGACGAAGAGATAGAGGGAAGCAAAGAGAAAAAAAATAACAGACAGCTTAGGAGAATGGCTTGGCAGAAGGTCAACAGCAGAAATGATAACTAGCTGCCGAGATCGAAAGTTGTGGAGAGATATGACCACCTAGTCCAGCAGGCCCGGTACTTGATGATGGTGATGATGATATAGTCTCAGCTTTACAATATAGGAACACAACAAAATACTGACTCTTACATATCAGTCGTATGTCTGTGTCGTCTAGATTTATATCTTTTAGGCAGTCTATAAGTTGTTTATGGTATATTCTATCAATAGCTTTGGTGTAGTCTGTGAAGCAGGCATATATTGGTTTGTTTACTTCTATGTACTTTTCAATTAATGTCCTCATGCTGAATATGGCTTCTTTTGTCCCACTGTTTTTCCTAAATCTAAATTGCTGCTCATCTAATTCAGTATTAATTTTATTCTGAATCCTTCCCTGCATAACTTTTAGTAAACTTTCTGTTACCTGACTCATTAGGCTTATTGTTTTAAAATCACTGCGTTCAACTGCACCATTCTTTTTAGGCAATACAAGTTGATGTTTTTTGTTCATTTGGTAAGTATCCTGTATGGTATATGTCATTGCATATGTCTATGATCACTACAATGCCAAAATCTTCTAGTGCCTGTATCATCTCTATCTGTATATTGCCAGGTCCTGCTGCTTTTCCCTTTTTCATTGTTTTTATAGCTTTTTCCACTTCAGATTTTAAAATTTTATAGCTGGACGCACATTTTATAAATGGTTTTTTGTCCATTTCATCATGAAATAATTCTGTAATATATTCCTGCCATCTATCTATAATATCTTTGTTGTCTGTTAGCATTCTTCCTTCTTTGTTTGGAATACATGCGCTTCCTGCAGCTTTTTTGTTTTATTAGTCATTCTCTTTATTTCTGTATGCATCCCTCTTAAATTTTGTTTATTTTCCATAGTTTCGACTTCTAGACATTTTTGGTTGAGTCAGTCTTTGTTTGCCTTTTTGCACATTTTGCGTATTTCATTATCAATTTCCTTGTATCTGGCGGTGTTCTTCGTTTGTCTTTTTTCTTACATTTTTCTAAGATGGTGTCAGTTTTCCATTTTTGTTTTTTGTTTCTTTCCTTTTTGGGTAAGGTGTCACAGGATTCGTGTATGCTTTTCTTTATGCATTTCCAATTTGGTTGTAACTTTTTCTTCACGATTTTCTCTTCTGTACTGCTCAATCCTTTCTTCTAGTAGCTTCTGATATGTGTTCTTTACTTGTATTGTATAAGTTTCTTCGGCCTACACTGTACGTTACAACCCACTACTATATAGCTCCTTGCTACCAGCTTTACCGCAGCCCTGCAATCATTTGCCTGTCGCGTCCCCCCTCCCCCTATTTGTATTCAAAACGAACAAATATAAATTATAGGGTCGGGGATTTTGGTTCACAATCCGGCTGTAAAATAAAACAAGAATCTCACTTTCGTCTTACATGACAAATCATTTGAGAATAAAAACAACGTCATTATGTCAATAAAGATAGCACATGAATGCAGACACAAATCTAGATATGACAAAGTCATTATGTCAATAAAGATAGCACATGAATGCAGACACAAATCTAGATATGACAAAGTCAGTATGTCAATAAAGATAGCACATGAATGCAGACACAAATCTAGATATGACAAAGTCATTATGTCAATAAAGATAGCACATGAATACAGACACAAATCTAGATATGACAAAGTCATTATGTCAATAAAGATAGCACATGAATGCAGACACAAATCTAGATATGACAAAGTCATTATGTCAATAAAGATAGCATATGAATGCAGACACACATCTAGATATGACAAAGTCATTATGTCAATAAAGATAGCACATGAATGCAGACACAAATCTAGATATGACAAAGTCATTATGTCAATAAAGATAGCACATGAATGCAGACACAAATCTAGATATGACAAAGTCATTATGTCAATAAAGATAGCACATGAATGCAGACACAAATCTAGATATGAAAACGTCATAGAGACCACATCTCACCACCTTACCGTTCTAAGTAAGAAATCAAGTTCTATCAGTTAACCAATCTGCCGTCTATAGTTATGTTGATGTTCTGTTTCTGCTTGGCGATATGCATAACTTATGTTTTGTTGATGTTGATTGCACTTAATATATAATATATATATATATATATATATATATATATATATATAGTTATTGAGTTATTTGTTGGTTATTATCATTGCACTCTGAACATGTCCATAGGGGCTCAGACACTCTTCCCCCCCCCCTCCTTCTCAGTAGGTCTCGCAACGTCCAGCGACTGACCTTACATAGATATATACACACACACTGTTTTAGGGAGCCGCGATAGCCCAGTGGTTAGTGAACTGGACTACAAAGGACAAGAGGTAGGGTTCGATCCCAACCGACGGCTTCCGGGTTCACCCAGCCTTAAATGGGTACCGGATTTTTTCTGGGAAAGTAAAGCAGCACGGGCGTAATACCGACCACATTACCACAAAAATCATGTGCTGAAGGTCTGTAAAATGTATGGTCACTATCACCATATTCCCTATACGCCACTGGCGTGACGGGGCACCTTACCTTACTTACACACTGTTCTGTGTATCATCATCATCATGTGTCATACCGGTTGGCGTAGGCGATCATGTCCCTCCACAATCTTCTATCTACAGTGCATCGTATCAGTTCTGTTGTTGACTGTTTTCCATGCCATGACACCAAGCTATCCAGTATTTTCTCTCTTTGTCGTCCGCGATCTCTCTTTCCTTTTATTTTGCCAGTTGTAACCAAGTATTCCAATTTTCCTCTTCTCATGATGTGCCCGAAAAATGTTGATTGCTTCTTTCTGATGTTTTTTAAGAGCTACCTTTTTGTGTTGGCCTCTTTGAGAACAACCTCAATAGTCTTTTTAGCTGTCCAGGGAACTTTTAACATTCTTCTGAGAAATCCCATCTCTGTGACCTCTAATCGTCTTTTCATTTGTTTGTCTACTGTTCATGATTCGCTTCCATAGGTCAGAATTGATTCTATATAACACCGATGAACTTTTTTTCTCATTTTTATTGACATAGAATTGTTGCATAAGATATTTTTCATTTTCTGAAATGCTATTTTGGCCTGAGCTATTCTGTTTTTTATTTATGTGGTGCATCTCCCATCTGATGTTACTATTGTGCCTAAATATCTGAAACATTGCACTTGTTTCAGATTTGTCTCGTTTATTTTTATGCTGCATGCTGGTGATGATTGTTTCTTTGATATAATCATTACTTCTGTTTTCTTACTATTCAAACTGAGACCTTTCTTGTTGCTTTCTTTTACTATTTTATAGATCTGTGTAAACATTTTTACAAATTAGTTCTGACATTAACGTGCATTGCTCTCGCTTTCCCCTCTCTCCTTCCTCTCTCCCTCCCTCAGTCTCTCTCATACAACTCACTGGATGTAATATATCAACTCATAAATCACACTTTATATTTTTCTTCCACATCTTTATAAATGGCATATTCTGTCAACTTCTGTCAGAATCACTGATATTTTGGGCACTTCTACCGGAAGATGTTAATGTTTTACTTTCCGATCTCTGGATGAAATCACTTCCTGACTTAATTCATCAACGTCAGTTTTATTTGGTCCGGAATGCGTTGTGGTTGGAGAAGCAATTCTGATGTCCCAATCAACAAAAGACATCTCCTATAACTATTATGTGTTCTCTCGGTTTCTGTGTGTGCGCGCGTGCGCGTGTGTTCTAATGGACATTGATTAAGCACTTCAACTGAAAATAAAATTAAATTTAAAAGAATTGACAGCACAACAGAATTAAGAAAGAAGATACGAAAAAAAATTTCGTATTCACACTTACTCACATACGATACTTGCACATTTTACATAAACACTTGCTGCTCCCACTGACTCACATACGATACTTGCACATTTTACATACACACTTGCTCACACTGACTCACATACGATACTTGCACATTTTACATATACACTTGCTGCTCCCACTGACTCACATACGATACTTGCACATTTTACATACACACTTGCTCACACTGACTCACATACGATACTTGCACATTTTACATATACACTTGCTGCTCCCACTGACTCACATACGATACTTGCACATTTTACATACACTCTTGCTCACACTGACTCACATACGATACTTGCACAATTTACATACACTCTTGCTGACACTGACTCACATACAATACATTCACATTCTACGCATACACTTGCTGCTCACACTGACTCACATACGATACTTACACATTACACATATACACTTGCTGCTCACACTGACTCACATACGATACTTACCCATTACACATATACACTTGCTGCTCACACTGACTCACATACAATACTTACACATTACACATATACACTTGCTGCTCACACTGACTCACATACGATACTTACACATTACACATATACACTTGCTGTTCACACTGACTCACATACAATACTTAAACATTACACATATACACTTGCTGCTCACACTGACTCACATACAATACTTACACATTACACATATACACTTGCTGCTCACACTGACTCACATACACTACTTACACATTACACATATACACTTGCTGCTCACACTGACTCACATACAATACTTACACATTACACATATACACTTGCTGCTCACACTGACTCACATACAATACTTACACATTACACATATACACTTGCTGCTCACACTGACTCACATACAATACTTACACATTACACATAGACACTTTCTATTCACACTGACTCACATACGATACTTACACATTACACATATACACTTGCTGTTCACACTGACTCACATACGATACTTACACATTACACATATACACTTGCTGTTCACACTGACTCACATACGATACTTACACATTACACATATACACTTGCTGCTCACACTGACTCACATACGATACTTACACATTACACATATACACTTGCTGCTCACACTGACTCACATACGATACTTACACATTACACATATACACTTGCTGTTCACACTGACTCACATACGATACTTACACATTACACATATACACTTGCTGCTCACACTGACTCATATACAATACTTACACATTACACATATACACTTGCTGCTCACACTGACTCACATACAATACTTACACATTACACATATACACTTGCTGCTCACACTGACTCACATACAATACTTACACATTACACATATACACTTGCTGCTCACACTGACTCACATACAATACTTACACATTATACATATACACTTGCTGCTCACACTGACTCACATACGATACTTACACATTACACATATACACTTGGTGCTCACACTGACTCACATACGATACTTACACATTACACATATACACTTGCTGTTCACACTGACTCACATACGATACTTACACATTACACATATACAATTGCTGCTCACACTGACTCACATACGATACTTACACATTACACATATACACTTGCTGCTCACACTGACTCATATACAATACTTACACATTACACATATACACTTGCTGCTCACACTGACTCACATACAATACTTACACATTACACATATACACTTGCTGCTCACACTGACTCACATACAATACTTACACATTACACATATACACTTGCTGCTCACACTGACTCACATACAATACTTAAACATTACACATATACACTTGCTGCTCACACTGACTCACATACGATACTTACACATTACACATATACACTTGCTGCTCACACTGACTCACATACGATACTTACACATTACACATATACACTTGCTGTTCACACTGACTCACATACGATACTTAAACATTACACATATACACTTGCTGCTTACACTGACTCACATACGATACTTACACATTACACATATACACTTGCTGCTCACACTGACTCACATACAATACCTACACATTACACATATACACTTGCTGCTCACACTGACTCACATACAATACTTAAACATTACACATATACACTTGCTGCTCACACTGACTCACATACAATACTTACACATGACACATATACACTTGCTGCTAACACTGACTCACATACAATACTTACACATTACACATATACACTTGCTGTTCACACTGACTCGCATACGATACTTGCACATTTTACATATACACTTGCTGTTCACACTGACTCACATACGATACTTACACATTACACATATACACTTGCTGTTCACACTGACTCACATACGATACTTACACATTACACATATACACTTGCTGCTCACACTGACTCACATACGATACTTACACATTACACATATACACTTGCTGCTCACACTGACTCATATACAATACTTACACATTACACATATACACTTGCTGCTCACACTGACTCACATACAATACTTACACATTACACATATACACTTGCTGCTCACACTGACTCACATACAATACTTACACATTACACATATACACTTGCTGCTCACACTGACTCACATACAATACTTACACATTATACATATACACTTGCTGCTCACACTGACTAAAATAAGATACTTACACATTACACATATACACTTGCTGCTCACACTGACTCACATACGATAATTACACATTACACATATACACTTGCTGTTCACACTGACTCACATACGATACTTACACATTACACATATACAATTGCTGCTCACACTGACTCACATACGATACTTACACATTACACATATACACTTGCTGCTCACACTGACTCATATACAATACTTACACATTACACATATACACTTGCTGCTCACACTGACTCACATACAATACTAACACATTACACATATACACTTGCTGCTCACACTGACTCACATACAATACTTACACATTACACATATACACTTGCTGCTCACACTGACTCACATACAATACTTACACATTACACATATACTCTTGCTGCTCACACTGACTCACATACGATACTTACACATTACACATATACACTTGCTGCTCACACTGACTCACATACGATACTTACACATTACACATATACACTTGCTGTTCACACTGACTCACATACGATACTTACACATTACACATATACACTTGCTGCTCACACTTACTCACATACGATACTTACACATTACACATATACACTTGCTGCTCACACTGACTCACATACAATACTTACACATTACACATATACACTTGCTGCTCACACTGACTCACATACAATACTTAAACATTACACATATACACTTGCTGCTCACACTGACTCACATACAATACTTACACATGACACATATACACTTGCTGCTCACACTGACTCACATACAATACTTACACATTACACATATACACTTGCTGTTCACACTGACTCACATACGATACTTTCACATTTTACATATACACTTGCTGCTCACACTGACTCACATACGATACTTGCACATTTTACATATACACTTGCTGCTCACACTGACTCACATACGATACTTGCACATTTTACATATACTCATGTTCACACTAACTCACATACTATACTTACACATTACACATATACTCTTGTTCACACTAACTCACATACAATACTTACACATTACACATATACACTTGCTGCTCACACTGACTCACATACAATACTTACACATTACACATATACACTTGCTGCTCACACTGACTCACATACGATACTTACACATTACACTTGCTGCTCACACTGACTCACATACGATACTTGCACATTACACATATACACTTGCTGTTCACACTGACTCACATACGATACTTACACATTACACATATACACTTGCTGCTCACACTGACTCACAAACAATACTTACACATTACACATATACACTTGCTGCTCACACTGACTCACATACAATACTTACACATTACACATATACACTTGCTGCTCACACTGACTCACATACAATACTTACACATTACACATATACACTTGCTGTTCACACTGACTCACATACGATACTTTCACATTTTACATATACACTTGCTGCTCACACTGACTCACATACGATACTTGCACATTTTACATTTACTCTTGCTCACACTAACTCACATACTATACTTACACATTACACATATACTCTTGTTCACACTAACTCACATACAATACTTACACATGACATATATACACTTGCTGCTAACACTGACTCACATACAATACTTACACATTACACATATACACTTGCTGTTCACACTGACTCGCATACGATACTTTCACATTTTACATATACACTTGCTGTTCACACTGACTCACATACGATACTTACACATTACACATATACACTTGCTGTTCACACTGACTCACATACGATACTTACACATTACACATATACACTTGCTGCTCACACTGACTCACATACGATACTTACACATTACACATATACACTTGCTGCTCACACTGACTCATATACAATACTTACACATTACACATATACACTTGCTGCTCACACTGACTCACATACAATACTTACACATTACACATATACACTTGCTGCTCACACTGACTCACATACAATACTTACACATTACACATATACACTTGCTGCTCACACTGACTCACATACAATACTTACACATTATACATATACACTTGCTGCTCACACTGACTAACATACGATACTTACACATTACACATATACACTTGCTGCTCACACTGACTCACATACGATAATTACACATTACACATATACACTTGCTGTTCACACTGACTCACATACGATACTTACACATTACACATATACAATTGCTGCTCACACTGACTCACATACGATACTTACACATTACACATATACACTTGCTGCTCACACTGACTCATATACAATACTTACACATTACACATATACACTTGCTGCTCACACTGACTCACATACAATACTTACACATTACACATATACACTTGCTGCTCACACTGACTCACATACAATACTTACACATTACACATATACACTTGCTGCTCACACTGACTCACATACAATACTTACACATTACACATATACACTTGCTGCTCACACTGACTCACATACGATACTTACACATTACACATATACACTTGCTGCTCACACTGACTCACATACGATACTTACACATTACACATATA
Source organism: Megaustenia siamemsis (assembly GCA_032433765.1). Taxonomy (NCBI): domain Eukaryota; kingdom Metazoa; phylum Mollusca; class Gastropoda; order Stylommatophora; family Ariophantidae; genus Megaustenia; species Megaustenia siamemsis. The sequence continues at coordinate 76,143,757 of JAVIAB010000124.1, forward strand.
CACTTGCTGTTCACACTGACTCACATACGATACTTACACATTACACATATACACTTGCTGCTCACACTTACTCACATACGATACTTACACATTACACATATACACTTGCTGCTCACACTGACTCACATACAATACTTACACATTACACATATACACTTGCTGCTCACACTGACTCACATACAATACTTAAACATTACACATATACACTTGCTGCTCACACTGACTCACATACAATACTTACACATGACACATATACACTTGCTGCTCACACTGACTCACATACAATACTTACACATTACACATATACACTTGCTGTTCACACTGACTCACATACGATACTTTCACATTTTACATATACACTTGCTGCTCACACTGACTCACATACGATACTTGCACATTTTACATGTACACTTGCTGCTCACACTGACTCACATACGATACTTGCACATTTTACATATACTCATGTTCACACTAACTCACATACTATACTTACACATTACACATATACTCTTGTTCACACTAACTCACATACGATACTTACACATTACACATATACACTTGCTGCTCACACTGACTCACATACAATACTTACACATGACACATATACACTTGCTGCTAACACTGACTCACATACAATACTTACACATTACACATATACACTTGCTGTTCACACTGACTCGCATACGATACTTGCACATTTTACATATACACTTGCTGTTCACACTGACTCACATACGATACTTACACATTACACATATACACTTGCTGTTCACACTGACTCACATACGATACTTACACATTACACATATACACTTGCTGCTCACACTGACTCACATACGATACTTACACATTACACATATACACTTGCTGCTCACACTGACTCATATACAATACTTACACATTACACATATACACTTGCTGCTCACACTGACTCACATACAATACTTACACATTACACATATACACTTGCTGCTCACACTGACTCACATACAATACTTACACATTACACATATACACTTGCTGCTCACACTGACTCACATACAATACTTACACATTATACATATACACTTGCTGCTCACACTGACTAACATACGATACTTACACATTACACATATACACTTGCTGCTCACACTGACTCACATACGATACTTACACATTACACATATACACTTGCTGCTCACACTGACTCACATACGATACTTACACATTACACATATACAATTGGTGCTCACACTGACTCACATACGATACTTACACATTACACATATACACTTGCTGCTCACACTGACTCATATACAATACTTACACATTACACATATACACTTGCTGCTCACACTGACTCACATACAATACTTACACATTACACATATACACTTGCTGCTCACACTGACTCACATACAATACTTACACATTACACATATACACTTGCTGCTCACACTGACTCACATACAATACTTACACATTACACATATACACTTGCTGCTCACACTGACTCACATACGATACTTACACATTACACATATACACTTGCTGCTCACACTGACTCACATACGATACTTACACATTACACATATACACTTGCTGTTCACACTGACTCACATACGATACTTACACATTACACATATACACTTGCTGCTCACACTTACTCACATACGATACTTACACATTACACATATACACTTGCTGCTCACACTGACTCACATAAAATACTTACACATTACACATATACACTTGCTGCTCACACTGACTCACATACAATACTTAAACATTACACATATACACTTGCTGCTCACACTGACTCACATACAATACTTACACATGACACATATACACTTGCTGCTCACACTGACTCACATACAATACTTACACATTACACATATACACTTGCTGTTCACACTGACTCACATACGATACTTTCACATTTTACATATACACTTGCTGCTCACACTGACTCACATACGATACTTGCACATTTTACATATACACTTGCTGCTCACACTGACTCACATACGATACTTGCACATTTTACATATACTCATGTTCACACTAACTCACATACTATACTTACACATTACACATATACTCTTGTTCACAATAACTCACATACGATACTTACACATTACACATATACACTTGCTGCTCACACTGACTCACATACGATACTTTCCCATTTTACATATACACTTGCTGCTCACACTGACTCACATACGATACTTGCACATTTTACATATACTCTTGTTCACACTAACTCACATACGATACTTACACATTACACATATACTCTTGTTCACACTAACTCACATACGATACTTACACAAAAATTCTTGATCACACTAACTCACATACGATACTTACACATTACACATATACTCTTGTTCACACTAACTCACATACGATACTTACACATATACTCTTGTTCACACTAACTCACATACGATACTTACACATTAAACATATACACTTGCTGCTCACACTGACTTACATACAATACTTACACATTACACATATACACTTGCTGCTCACACTGAATCACATACAATACTTACACATTACACATATACACTTGCTGCTCACACTGACTCACATACAATACTTACACATTACACATAGACACTTGCTGTTCACACTGACTCACATACGATACTTACACATTACACATATACACTTGCTGCTCACACTGACTCACATACGATACTTGCACATTTTACATATACACTTGCTGCTCACACTGACTCACATACGATACTTGCACATTTTACATATACTCATGTTCACACTAACTCACATACTATACTTACACATTACACATATACTCTTGTTCACAATAACTCACATACGATACTTACACATTACACATATACACTTGCTGCTCACACTGACTCACATACGATACTTTCCCATTTTACATATACACTTGCTGCTCACACTGACTCACATACGATACTTGCACATTTTACATATACTCTTGTTCACACTAACTCACATACGATACTTACACATTACACATATACACTTGCTGTTCACACTGACTCACATACGATACTTACACAAAAATTCTTGATCACACTAACTCACATACGATACTTACACATTACACATATACTCTTGTTCACACTAACTCACATACGATACTTACACATATACTCTTGTTCACACTAACTCACATACGATACTTACACATTAAACATATACACTTGCTGCTCACACTGACTTACATACAATACTTACACATTACACATATACACTTGCTGCTCACACTGAATCACATACAATACTTACACATTACACATATACACTTGCTGCTCACACTGACTCACATACAATACTTACACATTACACATAGACACTTGCTGTTCACACTGACTCACATACGATACTTACACATTACACATATACACTTGCTGTTCACACTGACTCACATACGATACTTACACACTACTCATATACACTTGCTGTTCACACTGACTCACATACGATACTTACACATTACACATATACACTTGCTGCACACACTGACTCACATACGATACTTACACATTACACATATACACTTGCTGCTCACACTGACTCATATACAATACTTACACATTACACATATACACTTGCTGCTCACACTGACTCACATACAATACTTACACATTACACATATACACTTGCTGCTCACACTGACTCACATACAATACTTACACATTACACATATACACTTGCTGCTCACACTGACTCACATACAATACTTACACATTACACATATACACTTGCTGCTCACACTGACTCACATACGATACTTACACATATACACTTGCTGCTCACACTGACTCACATACGATACTTACACATTACATATATACACTTGCTGTTCACACTGACTCACATACGATACTTACACATTACACATATACACTTGCTGCTCACACTGACTCACATACGATACTTACACATTACACATATACACTTGCTGCTCACACTGACTCACAAACAATACTTACACATTACACATATACACTTGCTGCTCACACTGACTCACATACAATACTTACACATTACACATATACACTTGCTGCTCACACTGACTCACATACAATACTTACACATTACACATATACACTTGCTGTTCACACTGACTCACATACGATACTTTCACATTTTACATATACACTTGCTGCTCACACTGACTCACATACGATACTTGCACATTTTACATTTACTCTTGCTCACACTAACTCACATACTATACTTACACATTACACATATACTCTTGTTCACACTAACTCACATACAATACTTACACATGACATATATACACTTGCTGCTAACACTGACTCACATACAATACTTACACATTACACATATACACTTGCTGTTCACACTGACTCGCATACGATACTTTCACATTTTACATATACACTTGCTGTTCACACTGACTCACATACGATACTTACACATTACACATATACACTTGCTGTTCACACTGACTCACATACGATACTTACACATTACACATATACACTTGCTGCTCACACTGACTCACATACGATACTTACACATTACACATATACACTTGCTGCTCACACTGACTCATATACAATACTTACACATTACACATATACACTTGCTGCTCACACTGACTCACATACAATACTTACACATTACACATATACACTTGCTGCTCACACTGACTCACATACAATACTTACACATTACACATATACACTTGCTGCTCACACTGACTCACATACAATACTTACACATTATACATATACACTTGCTGCTCACACTGACTAACATACGATACTTACACATTACACATATACACTTGCTGCTCACACTGACTCACATACGATAATTACACATTACACATATACACTTGCTGTTCACACTGACTCACATACGATACTTACACATTACACATATACAATTGCTGCTCACACTGACTCACATACGATACTTACACATTACACATATACACTTGCTGCTCACACTGACTCATATACAATACTTACACATTACACATATACACTTGCTGCTCACACTGACTCACATACAATACTTACACATTACACATATACACTTGCTGCTCACACTGACCCACATACAATACTTACACATTACACATATACACTTGCTGCTCACACTGACTCACATACAATACTTACACATTACACATATACACTTGCTGCTCACACTGACTCACATACGATACTTACACATTACACATATACACTTGCTGCTCACACTGACTCACATACGATACTTACACATTACACATATACACTTGCTGTTCACACTGACTCACATACGATACTTACACATTACACATATACACTTGCTGCTCACACTTACTCACATACGATACTTACACATTACACATATACACTTGCTGCTCACACTGACTCACATACAATACTTACACATTACACATATACACTTGCTGCTCACACTGACTCACATACAATACTTAAACATTACACATATACACTTGCTGCTCACACTGACTCACATACAATACTTACACATTACACATATACACTTGCTGCTCACACTGACTCACATACAATACTTACACATTACACATATACACTTGCTGCTCACACTGACTCACATACGATACTTACACATATACACTTGCTGCTCACACTGACTCACATACGATACTTACACATTACACATATACACTTGCTGTTCACACTGACTCACATACGATACTTACACATTACACATATACACTTGCTGCTCACACTGACTCACATACGATACTTACACATTACACATATACACTTGCTGCTCACACTGACTCACAAACAATACTTACACATTACACATATACACTTGCTGCTCACACTGACTCACATACAATACTTACACATTACACATATACACTTGCTGCTCACACTGACTCACATACAATACTTACACATTACACATATACACTTGCTGTTCACACTGACTCACATACGATACTTTCACATTTTACATATACACTTGCTGCTCACACTGACTCACATACGATACTTGCACATTTTACATTTACTCTTGCTCACACTAACTCACATACTATACTTACACATTACACATATACTCTTGTTCACACTAACTCACATACAATACTTACACATGACATATATACACTTGCTGCTAACACTGACTCACATACAATACTTACACATTACACATATACACTTGCTGTTCACACTGACTCGCATACGATACTTTCACATTTTACATATACACTTGCTGTTCACACTGACTCACATACGATACTTACACATTACACATATACACTTGCTGTTCACACTGACTCACATACGATACTTACACATTACACATATACACTTGCTGCTCACACTGACTCACATACGATACTTACACATTACACATATACACTTGCTGCTCACACTGACTCATATACAATACTTACACATTACACATATACACTTGCTGCTCACACTGACTCACATACAATACTTACACATTACACATATACACTTGCTGCTCACACTGACTCACATACAATACTTACACATTACACATATACACTTGCTGCTCACACTGACTCACATACAATACTTACACATTATACATATACACTTGCTGCTCACACTGACTAACATACGATACTTACACATTACACATATACACTTGCTGCTCACACTGACTCACATACGATAATTACACATTACACATATACACTTGCTGTTCACACTGACTCACATACGATACTTACACATTACACATATACAATTGCTGCTCACAGTGACTCACATACGATACTTACACATTACACATATACACTTGCTGCTCACACTGACTCATATACAATACTTACACATTACACATATACACTTGCTGCTCACACTGACTCACATACAATACTTACACATTACACATATACACTTGCTGCTCACACTGACTCACATACAATACTTACACATTACACATATACACTTGCTGCTCACACTGACTCACATACAATACTTACACATTACACATATACACTTGCTGCTCACACTGACTCACATACGATACTTACACATTACACATATACACTTGCTGCTCACACTGACTCACATACGATACTTACACATTACACATATACACTTGCTGTTCACACTGACTCACATACGATACTTACACATTACACATATACACTTGCTGCTCACACTTACTCACATACGATACTTACACATTACACATATACACTTGCTGCTCACACTGACTCACATACAATACTTACACATTACACATATACACTTGCTGCTCACACTGACTCACATACAATACTTAAACATTACACATATACACTTGCTACTCACACTGACTCACATACAATACTTACACATGACACATATACACTTGCTGCTCACACTGACTCACATACAATACTTACACATTACACATATACACTTGCTGTTCACACTGACTCACATACGATACTTTCACATTTTACATATACACTTGCTGCTCACACTGACTCACATACGATACTTGCACATTTTACATATACACTTGCTGCTCACACTGACTCACATACGATACTTGCACATTTTACATATACTCATGTTCACACTAACTCACATACTATACTTACACATTACACATATACTCTTGTTCACACTAACTCACATACGATACTTACACATTACACATATACACTTGCTGCTCACACTGACTCACATACGATACTTTCACATTTTACATATACACTTGCTGCTCACACTGACTCACATACGATACTTGCACATTTTACATATACTCTTGTTCACACTAACTCACATACGATACTTACACATTACACATATACTCTTGTTCACACTAACTCACATACGATACTTACACAAAAATTCTTGATCACACTAACTCACATACGATACTTACACATTACACATATACTCTTGTTCACACTAACTCACATACGATACTTACACATATACTCTTGCTCACACTAACTCGCATACGATACTTACACATTACACATATACACTTGCTGCTCACACTGACTTACATACAATACTTACACATTACACATATACACTTGCTGCTCACACTGACTCACATACAATACTTACACATTACACATAGACACTTGCTGTTCACACTGACTCACATACGATACTTACACATTACACATATACACTTGCTGTTCACACTGACTCACATACGATACTTACACACTACACATATACACTTGCTGTTCACACTGACTCACATACGATACTTACACATTACACATATACACTTGCTGCACACACTGACTCACATACGATACTTACACATTACACATATACACTTGCTGCTCACACTGACTCATATACAATACTTACACATTACACATATATACTTGCTGCTCACACTGACTCACATACAATACTTACACATTACACATATACACTTGCTTCTCACACTGACTCACATACAATACTTACACATTACACATATACACTTGCTGCTCACTCTGACTCACATACAATACTTACACATTACACATATACACTTGCTGCTCACACTGACTCACATACGATACTTACACATATACACTTGCTGCTCACACTGACTCACATACGATACTTACACATTACACATATACACTTGCTGTTCACACTGACTCACATACGATACTTACACATTACACATATACACTTGCTGCTCACACTGACTCACATACGATACTTACACATTACACATATACACTTGCTGCTCACACTGACTCACAAACAATACTTACACATTACACATATACACTTGCTGCTCACACTGACTCACATACAATACTTACACATTACACATATACACTTGCTGCTAAAACTGACTCACATACAATACTTACACATTACACATATACACTTGCTGTTCACACTGACTCACATACGATACTTTCACATTTTACATATACACTTGCTGCTCACACTGACTCACATACGATACTTGCACATTTTACATTTACTCTTGCTCACACTAACTCACATACTATACTTACACATTACACATATACTCTTGTTCACACTAACTCACATACGATACTTACACATTACACATATACACTTGCTGCTCACACTGACTCACATACGATACTTGCACATTTTACATATACTCTTGCTCACACTAACTCACATACTATACTTACACATTACACATATACTCTTGTTCACACTAACTCACATACGATACTTACACATTACACATATACTCTTGTTCACACTAACTCACATACGATACTTACACATTACACATATACTCTTGTTCTCACTAACTCACATACGATACTTACACATATACTCTTGTTCACACTAACTCACATACGATACTTACACATTACACATATACTCTTGTTCACACTAACTCACATACGATACTTACACATTACACATATACTCTTGTTCACACTAACTCACATACGATACTTACACATATACTCTTGTTCACACTAACTCACATACGATACTTACACATTACACATATACTCTTGTTCTCACTAACTCACATACAATACTTACACATTACACATATACGCTTGTTCACACTAACTCACATACGATATTTACAAACACAATTATCACTTAAGCCACATTTTAGTGCCAGTTAGAGCCTCTCATGGCACATTTTAGTGCCAGTTAGAGCCTCTCATGACACATTTTAGTGCCAGGTAGAGCCTCTCATGACACATTTTAGTGCCAGTTAGAGCCTCTCATGACACATTTTAGTTCCAGTTAGAGCCTCTTGTGACACATTTTAGTGCCAGCTAGAGCCTCTCATGACACATTTTAGTTCCAGTTAGAGCCTCTCATGACACATTTTAGTGCCAGTTAGAGCCTCTCATGACACATTTTAGTGCCAGATAGTGCCACTTGTGACACATTTTAGTGCCAGATAGAGCCTCTCATGACACATTTTAGTGCCAGTTAGAGCCTCTCATGAAACATTTGAGTGCCAGTTAGAGCCACTAATGACACATTTTAGTGCCAATTAGAGCCTCTCATGACACATGTTAGTGCCAGTTAGAGCCTCTCATGACACATTTTAGTGCCAGGTAGGGCCTCTCATGACACATTTTAGTTACAGTTAGAGCTTCTCATGACACATTTTAGTGCCAGTTAGAGCCTCTCGTGACACATTTTAGTTACAGTTAGAGCTTCTCATGACACATTTTAGTGCCAGTTAGGGCCTCTCATGACACATTTTAGTTACAGTTAGAGCTTCTCATGACACATTTTAGTGCCAGGTAGAGCCTCTCATGACACATTTTAGTGCCAGTTAGAGCCTCTCATGACACATTTTAGTGCCAGTTAGAGCCTCTCATGGCACATTTTAGTGCCAGTTAGAGCCTCTCGTGACACATTTTAGCGCCAGTTAGAGCCTCTCATGGCACATTTTAGTGCCAGTTAGAGCCTCTCATGACACATTTTAGTGCCAGCTAGAGCTTCTCATGACACATTTTAGTGCCAGTTAGAGCTTCTCATGACACATTTTAGTTCCAGTTAGAGCCTCTCTTGACACATTTTAGTGCCAGTTGGAGCCTCTCATGACACATTTTAGTGCCAGTTAGAGCCTCTCATGACACATTTTAGTGCCAGTTAGAGCCTCTCTTGAGACATTTTAGTGCCAGTTAGAGCTTCTCATGACATATTTTAGTGCCAGTTAGAGCCTCTCATGACACATTTTAGCTCCAGTTAGAGTCTCTCATGACACATTTTAGTGCCAGTTGGAGCCTCTCATGACACATTTTAGTGCCAGGTAGAGCCTCTCGTGACACATTTGAGTGCCAGTTAGAGCCTCTTGTGACACATTTTAGTGCCAGGTATAGCCTCTCATGACACATTTTAGTTCCAGTTAGAGCCTCTCATGACACATTTTAGTTCCAGTTAGAGCCTCTCATGACACATTTTAGTGCCAGTTAGAGCCTCTTGTGACATATTTTAGTGCCAGTTAGAGCCTCTCATGACACATTTTAGTTACAGTTAGAGCCTCTCATGACACATTTTAGTTACAGTTAGAGCCTCTCGTGACAAATTTTAGTACCAGTTAGAGCCTCTCGTGACAAATTTTAGTTCCAGTTAGAGCCTCTCATGACACATTTTAGTGCCAGTTAGAGCCTCTCGTGACACATTTTAGTCCCAGTTAGAGCCTCTCATGACACATTTTAGTACCAGTTAGAGCCTCTCATGACACATTTTAGTACCAGTTAGAGCCTCTCATGACACATTTTAGTACCAGTTAGAGCCTCTCATGACACATTTTAGTGCCAGTTAGAGCCTCTCGTGACACATTTTAGCGCCAGTTAGAGCCTCTCATGACACATTTTAGTTACAGTTAGAGCCTCTCGTGACACATTTTAGTACCAGTTAAAACCTCTCATGACACATTTTAGTTCCAGTTAGAGCCTCTCATGACACATTTTAGTTCCAGTTAGAGCCTCTCGTGACACATTTTAGTTCCAGTTAGAGCCTCTCGTGACACATTTTAGTTCCAGTTAGAGCCTCTCGTGACACATTTTAGTTCCAGTTAGAGCCTCTCATGACACATTTTAGTACCAGTTAGAGCCTCTCATGACACATTTTAGTTCCAGTTAGAGCCTCTCATGTCACATTTTAGTTCCAGTTAGAGCCTCTCATGACACATTTTAGTGCCAGTTAGAGCCTCTCATGACTCATTTTAGTTCCAGTTAGAGCCTCTCATGACACATTTTAGTTCCAGTTAGAGTCTCTCATGACACATTTTAGTTCCAATTAGAGCTTCTCATGACACATTTTAGTGCCAGTTAGAGCCTCTCTTGACACATTTTAGTGCCAGTTAGAGCCTCTCATGACACATTTTAGTTCCAGTTAGAGCCTCTCATGACACATTTTAGTTCCAGTTAGAGCCTCTCATGACACATTTTAGTTCCAGTTAGAGCCTCTCATGACACATTTTAGTGCCAGTTAGAGCCTCTCATGACACATTTTAGTTCCAGTTAGAGCCTCTCATGACACATTTTAGTTCCAGTTAGAGCCTCTCATGACACATTTTAGTTCCAGTTAGAGCCTCTCATGACACATTTTAGTGCCAGGTATAGCCTCTCATGACACATTTTAGTGCCAGTTAGAGCCTCTCATGACACATTTTAGTGCCAGTTAGAGCCTCTCATGACACATTTTAGTTCCAGTTAGAGCCTCTCATGACACATTTTAGTTCCAGTTAGAGTCTCTCATGACACATTTTAGTTCCAGTTAGAGCTTCTCATGACACATTTTAGTGCCAGTTAGAGCCTCTCTTGACACATTTTAGTACCAGTTAGAGCCTCTCATGACACATTTTAGTTCCAGTTAGAGCCTCTCATGACACATTTTAGTTTCAGATAGAGCCACTTGTGACACATTTTAGTTCCAGTTAGAGCCTCTCATGACACATTTTAGTTCCAGTTAGAGCCTCTCATGACACATTTTAGTGCCAGGTAGAGCCTCTCATGGCACATTTTAGTTTCAGATAGAGCCTCTCATGACACATTTTAGTGCCAGGTAGAGCCTCTCATGACACATTTTAGTTCCAGTTAGAGCCTCTCATGACACATTTTAGTTTCAGATAGAGCCACTTGTGACACATTTTAGTTCCAGTTAGAGCCTCTCATGACACATTTTAGTTCCAGTTAGAGCCTCTCATGACACATTTTAGTGCCAGGTAGAGCCTCTCATGGCACATTTTAGTTTCAGATAGAGCCTCTCATGACACATTTTAGTGCCAGGTAGAGCCTCTTGTGACACATTTTAGTGCCAGTTAGAGCCTCTTTTGACACATTTTAGTTTCAGTTAGAGCCTCTTTTGACACATTTTAGTTTCAGTTAGAACCTCTCATGACACATTTTAGTTTCAGTTAGAGCCTCTCATGACACATTTTAGTGCCAGTTAGAGCCTCTCATGGCACATTTTAGTTCCAGATAAAACCACTTGTGACACATGTTAGTGCCAGTTAGAGACTCTTTCCTGATCACAATAGAATATCTTGCACGAACTTCACGGCCCCATTGCAAGGCTCATGAAATCCTGGGCCCACACATCCTTAAGCGGAATCCAGGCTAAGACCTTAAGCGTCCTCCTCCAACACGTACTCTTATGATCAAGGTCAGCATGACCAAGCAGGAGCTACCAACCTGAGCGTTGCGGGGTGCTTCTGTGAAGCACGTGATGGAGAAAAGGAAGGGGGAGCCAAGGTATGTCACATTTTAAATTATTTCTATTACAATTTCACACCTATTGATATAAAAAAGAGGAATAAGACAGGGATGCGTCCTATCACCAAGTTTGTTCAATCTATGCACTGAGCAAATCTTTAAAATCGTCACAGAGATGCCAGGCCTAAACAGTAATGGAAAGCAATCAATAACATAAGATATGCTACAACTAAACACAGTTCAAACAAGACGAATGAGATTTAGGGGAATGTTAAAAGACACAGCCGTCTACTAAAAGTCATCTTGGAAGGGAAAATACAAGGTAAAAGAGGCATAGGCAGACCAAGACTAACATGGGCGAGTAACACCAAAAGATGGACAAGTCAGTCTATGACAACCTGCACCATCAAAGCAAGAGACTGAGTGGAATGGTGCACCATGATAGCCAACCTTCGATGCGAAGACGACACACAATGATAATGATAGACGATTTCGCGAACGTTTAAAATACTTCATTTTTTGTGTGGCTAAACTGTCCAAGTTTCATTGATGTTGGAACGAGCATTTTTACAAAAGTGAAGTCAATCAAATTAGTTCACTTCAGTTCCGTCGGTGGATTTGTGTAACTATGATGAGACACAGTTTAGAGACCTCAACATCAGCAACTCGCATGTCCTTTGTAGAACGTTGCATTCATCACAGACCGTCTGAAAGAATCTGTCTCTAGCCAGATCTCACACAGAACGTTGCATTCACCACAGCACGTCTGAAAGAATCTGTCTCTAGCCAGATCTCACACAGAACGTTGCATTCACCACAGCACGTCTTAAAAAATCTGTCTCTAGCCAGATCTCAGACTTTTTCTGTTGTCATGTTTAAGGTCTCCTTGATGTCTGGAAGCCACTTTCTTCTTTGTCTGCCCCTGATGAGTCGCCCAGGAACCATGTCTATTATTGTTCTTTCCAACCCGCTGTGTCTTTTGACGCGATCATAGTATTTTAATTTCATCTCTAGAATGGTGTTTATAAGACAGTTCTTTTTAATGTCTAAATCTTTTAGTATGTCTTCATTGCTCTTTTTCATTACGCATGGTATCTAAATGATTTTTCTGTAGCAATTTGTTTCGAATGAATGGATATTCTTCCCTGCTGTTTACAAGATTGTCCATGATTCACAGAAGTATGTTTCTATCGGGAAGATACATGCCATCAATAATTTTAATTTTATTGTTTCGTCACATTACTATGGTACATGGTATAGTTTAAAGTGTTCCTTGTTGCTGTTTCCTCATATTCCAAGTCCATGGGGGACTGGTTGGTCTCGAGGCAAGACGCCGGCCTTGGGACAGAGAGGTTGTGGGTTCAAATCTTGGCTACACCGGTTGGGATTTTTATTTATGATTTCTCTTTGCGGCAACCACCCCTGGTCTCAGCAGCGAGGCCCGGCTTGAAACGTCAGTTACTCATCGGCGAAAAAAACATGAGTACCTCCGAAGTCGGAGTTATCTGCCTGTGCGGCGAGGGACCCCTGTGCATACGGCTGCCATGAAAAATGGATTAACACGCAAAATTCAGTTGCCTCTAGGGACTTGGTCAGATTTGAAAGCTGGCGAACGTAACAACAACAACATTTTACTACTTTGCGGGTATTAAGCCACATGTTCTTCATTATGTTTAGTTTTGTTGAAAGACTTAAGATTTAAAAAAAAAACATATTTCTTTTAAAGGGTATTATTTTCGTTTTTTGTTTTTTTTTGCTGGAAAGGAGCCACGATTCTAGTGACATATCTGAAGTTGTTTTAAGCTTATCATTCTGTTCTGCCGCATTTATCCTTCCTGGACATAAGATAATGCATTTTGCTAAATATCTCTTCTTACTTTTCACTTATAAACCATTCCTTCGTCGCTAAATATCTCTTCTTACTTTACACTTTAAAACCATTCCTTCGTCGCTAAGTATCTCTTCTGACTTTACACTTATAAACCATTCCTTTGTCGCTAAATATCTTTTCTTACTTTACACTTATAAACCATTCCTTTGTCGCTAAATATCTCTTCTCACTCTCCATATCTAAACCATTCCTTAGTCGCTAAATATCTCTTCTCACTCTCCATATCTAAACCATTCCTTAGTCGTTAAATATCTCTTCTCACTCTCCATATCTAAACCATTCCTTAGTCGTTAAATATCTCTTCTCACTCTCCATATCTAAACCATTCCTTAGTCGCTAAATATCTCTTCTCACTCTCCATATCTAAACCATTCCTTAGTCGTTAAATATCTCTTCTCACTCTCCATATCTAAACCATTCCTTAGTCGTTAAATATAACCCACACACAAGCGATCGAACTATCAAAACAAACAAATATCGTTCTATTTCAATAAAAAAAAGGGATGATATATCTTTTCTACAAATAAAACTACACATTTAAAAAAGAGACAAGTTGAATGCTTGATCGGGGGTACCTCTTTTGACTTTTTCTTTTTCAGCGGTCAAATATTTTGATCACACGAACTCGACTCTTTGTCCGGTTACATGATGGAGGGGTAAGAACAACATCAGGTCAAACAATGAGTTGGTAAAAATCTCGGTACCTGTCTGTCCTGTTTTTTCCTCCAATCCTGCGCCGTGGCTGACACACTCCGTCTTGGCAGGCTGGATCTTGGTTGGACGTAGGAGCTTTCCTTCTCGTTGGGTAGAAGCTGTCCAGGGCTGTTGTGTGTTCCCATAGCCTTCCCTTCTCTCAATGATAACAGGCAGCTGTTGTGTGTTCCCATAGCCTTCCCTTCTCTCAATGATAACAGGCAGCTGTTGTGTGTTCCCATAGCCTTCCCTTCTCTCAATGATAACAGGCAGCTGTTGTGTGTTCCCATAGCCTTCCCTTCTCTCAATGATAACAGGCAGCTGTTGTTAGTTTACCGTCGTGTCCTTCCCTGATGTTAGAGCTTTGAATGTGACTTTAGCATTGCTTTATCCGTCGTTGAACAAACGCCTCGTTTCTTAAAACTGACACAACAGCTGCACCTGTTGCACCCACCCTGTCGTGGTAGGAAACACCTTACATTATGGTCCCATCAGATCTGCAGTCTCGTTTCCAAGTTGAAGTTGACAGGTCTTTCTAGGTCGTGACGGCTTGCCCATAATATCTGCCTTAGTTCAGCATCCTGTGACCTGATTTCTTACTGTGCTTCCTCGTGGACTTGACACACATGAAGGGTATGCCTATGGTCCTGGATACGGGTTTTACTTGGTCATGTGTTTGTGCATGTGCTTGGGCATGTGTTTGTACATGTGTTTGTACACGTGTTTGTGCATGTGCTTGGGCATGTGTTTGTACAGGTGTTTGGGCATGTGTTTGTACACCTGTTTGTACATGTGTTTGTACATGTGTTTGTACATGTGTTTGGGCATGTTTGTACATGTGTTTGTACATGTGTTTGTACATGTGTTTGTATATGTGCTTGTACATGTGTTTGTACATGTGTTTGTACATGTGTTTGTACATGTGTTTGTGCATGTTTGTACGTGTGTTTGTATATGTGTTTGTACATGTGTTTGTACATGTGTTTGTACATGTATTTTGGCATGTTTGTACATGTGTTTGTACATGTGTTTGTGCATGTGTTTGGGCATGTTGAGAGGTTATAGATGACTTAGGAGTTGACAATCTTCGATATTTATAAACAAAAAGGCGTCTGATATTTGCAGTTAAATGTTTGAAGATAGGACGCTTTGTCCGTCGACGTCAATAGGGGTATGACAGTCTCTATATGTAACAAGGAAACAAACAAAATAGTCGCTATCATGATAGGATAATGTAAAGCACTCAATAATGTAGTTAGTTTTAGATGGATGGACAAAACAAAAGTCAACATTTTATAAAGCCGTCTTTTGTCTTCTGTTCATTTCATTTATGGACTATCCACGGGTCCTTATAACATGTTAGCCAACCCTCTTTATGGGCCATCGAATATTTGAATCAAGCTCATTAATATAATGTTTTTGTGGTGTGGAATCAATTCTGCTGCCTTTTTAAAACTGGTATTTTCTTGCGCAGCAGCATAACCTGAATTCTTGTCGGCTGTCAAATAAAAAGGGTTATTTGACGTGTTTAACATGAGCACCGAGTCTAGGCTTATAATTCGTCTATGATAGGACTATCAACTACATCTGATCTAGCTACTATGGATCACTTAGTCATTTCTTATTTTTTAAAGTTTCCTAAATTGGTAATGACTGGTAATGATACCTGGTAACATAGTACGATAGACGTTGTGTGTTACTCTTGAGCATTACTTGGCTGAACGCGCGGAAAGTATCACAACTGCGTTCCGACTTCCCTCTGCTGGTGATATCATTGAAGATTGGAGGTTACCCTGAGCTCTATTTGGCTAAACCTGCCAGTAATATCCAAGCTCCGACTCTGCTGGTGATATCATTGAAGATCTGGAGGTTACCCTTGAGCTCTATTTGGTTAAACCTGCCAGTAATATCCAAGCTCCGACTCTGCTGGTGATATCATTGAAGATTGGAGGTTACCCTTGAGCCCTATTTGGTTAAACTTGCCAGTAATATCCAAGCTCCGACTCTGCTGGTGATATCATTGAAGATCTGGAGGTTACCCTTGAGCTCTATTTGGTTAAACCTGCCAGTAATATCCAAGCTCCGACTACTCTCTGCTGGTGATATCATTGAAAATATGTTTACCATTTCTGCTCACAAATCGTCGACACTCTTCCCCCACTCAAGCCACAGTTCTATTATCCCGATCTGAGAATGTGTCTGCTCTTATTTCGCAATAATTGCTGTCCTTTCACGGCTGCTTTGAACACTGAAATGGCATGGAGTTCACTTGTGTATTTGTCTCTCAGTCTTTCGTTCATCATCATTTTTGTGTCCAAGTAATATCGTCTTTTCTATTGATTTCAAATATTCGCTGGTTGCGTGATCTTCTGAATATTAACCGCTTTATTTGTTTGGAAATGGGTTATGAAATATCGATTGTCTCTGTGTGAATGTGTGTCTGTGTGTGAGAAATTTTAATATGTTTTGAAACCTGGTTCTATATGTATATACATACACACACACACTCACATATATATGCACATATATATATATATATATATATATATGGGTGTATGCATATATGTATGCGTATTTATATATATATATATACACATAAATACATACACACACAAATACATATACACACATACATACATAAATGCTATTGCTTAGAATGAATGACAGGATAGTGTAGGAGATATTCAAGTTTTCGTGAAAGCGTCAATTGCAAACACCAACACTTTGCTGCTGAAGGCCAACGAGAGATGAACTTATGATCTGATGTGCACATCCTTAAGCAAATCTTCTGTCTATCCATGGACACAAGAAACACTCCAAACACTCACTAAAGGTGTTCACAAATTCCGGTGTCGACGTCACTTCCTGAAAAATCATTGAACAAAATGGCTCTTAAAGACGAAGTCACATACTATGGTACATGGTATAGATGCTCTTTTCGCAGAGAAACGCCGAATTGGCGAAACAACGAAAACACCTGTGATCAGATGTAATGATACATGTGGTAAAGATTACATACCAAAAAAAGGACTTTACATTTGCTTACGTACAAACAAACGAGCTGCAGCGTGGTAAGGCTATTTCAGTTTGTTATCGCACTTGATGCTGGCTGTTTTTGGCAGACTCCTACTGCACATGCGGGAGCTTCAATACAAGGCAAGTCAACAGACACAATCAGTGTTGACACCAACATGCGGCTACTCTGTTTATTCGGTTTAAGATAACGGTAGCAACTCAAAGAACTCTGGACTCGCTTCAGATACGATCTGCTTGAACATAATGAGCACACATGTGTATTCGGATTGTTCTGGTTTCCATACCTGGCTTACATTCATCATCATCATCATTGAGTGCCGTCTCCGCATCGAAGGTTGGCTACCATGGAGCGCCATTCCACTCTGTCTCTTGCTGTGATGGTGCAGATTGCCATAGGCTGACTTGTCCATCTTTTAATGTTACTCGTCCATGTTAGTCTTGGTCTGACTCTGCCTCTTTTACCTTGTATTTTCCCTTCTAATATTACTTTTATTAGACTGTTGTGTCTTTTAACATGACCCAAAAATTTCATTTGTCTTGCTCTATTGTGTTTAGTAGTTCTTTCTTCATTTGTTTACTTGCACTCACTGACCTCAATATTTATTTGTGCCACGTTTTATGTCAAATGTCCGTGTTTAACATGATATTAAGTTGACGTGACTCTTTTCGTCTTGTCAGACGGTCTAGTGGAGGCCATTGTGTATATGACTCTTTTCGTCTTGTCAGACGGTCTAGTGGAGGCCATTGTGTATATGACCCTTTTCGCCTTGTCAGACGGTCTAGTGGAAGTTAATGTGTATATGACCCTTTTCGTCTTGTCAGACGGTCTAGTGGAGGCCATTGTGTATATGACCCTTTTCGCCTTGTCAGACGGTCTAGTGGAAGTTAATGTGTATATGACCCTTTTCGCCTTGTCAGACGGTCTAGTGGAAGTTAATGTGTATATGACCCTTTTCGTCTTGTCAGACGGTCTAGTGGAAGTTAATGTGTATATGACCCTTTTCGTCTTGTCAGACGGTCTAGTGGAAGTTAATGTGTATATGGTCCTTTTCGTCTTGTCAGACGGTCTAGTGGAGGCTATTGTGTATTTTTTAATGAGTTTTGTTTTTTGCCGAACAGCTTCTCTCGTGGCTAATTCTACCAATGTTTGACAAAGACACA
Source organism: Megaustenia siamemsis (assembly GCA_032433765.1). Classification (NCBI taxonomy): domain Eukaryota; kingdom Metazoa; phylum Mollusca; class Gastropoda; order Stylommatophora; family Ariophantidae; genus Megaustenia; species Megaustenia siamemsis. The sequence continues at coordinate 76,163,673 of JAVIAB010000124.1, forward strand.
CGGCCACAGAATGAACAAGTCAGGCCCACTAAACCACATAGTTTTCCATCCTTTTTCATGAGTCTTTTCTCTTCTAAGTTTTGTCTTAGCACAGTCTCAAATGATGTTATACCATTCCTTATACATGCTCTCCAAAATGTGCTATCACTTGCCAGATGTTCCCAGTCATTGTTACTTATGGAGAAGTCATTGAGAGATGATTTACGGATATCTCTATATCGTAGTTTAGGTCTGCCGGTTTGCCTTTTTACGTGTATTAGTTCACCATATAGTATTTGCTTAGCCGCGATAGCTCAGTGTTAGTGAACTGGACTACAAAGGACAAGGGGTAGGGTTCGATCCCAACCAACAGCTTCCGGGTTCACCCAGCCTTAAATGGATACCGGATTTTTCTGGGAAAATAAAGCGGCGCGGGCGTAATACCGACCACATTACCCCGAAAATCATGTGCCGATGGTCTGTAAATTTATGGTCACTAACACCATATTCCCTATACGCCACTTGGCCTGACAGGGGTACTTTACTTTTTTTTTTACTATAGTATTTGCTTGGGGATGCATTTTTCTGTCATTCGCTGGACGTACCCCAGCCATCTTAATCTTCGACATCTGAGCATCGACATGATTATTGTGGTCTTAGCACGTTGCAGGACAGTTAAGTTGGTTATTTTGTCCTGCCATTTGGTGTGCATTATATTGCGAAGACATTGCATGTGGAAGACATTTAGTCTTATTTCATGATTTGAGTATGTTGTCCAGATTTCAGATCCATATAATAGTGTGCTAAGATATATTAAGAGTTGGTTTTCAGTGTTAATTTCGTGTTGTTCTATGCTCTTTCTGTGAGTTTGCTGAAAGTCGTAGCTGCCTTACCAATTCGGCTGTTTATTTTATCAAGAGAAGTGGTTTGCGTAATTGTGATCCAAGATTCGTGAATTTCTGAACTGATTCTAGTGGCAATCTTTAAAGTGATCAATAGAGGTTTAATGTCGCCTTGACTTAGTATTACTGTTTTCTGAACATTAATTGACAATGAAAAATGGTCGCATGCTTTGTCCTTACGTTCCATGTGCCAAGTTTAAACATTGGTGCTTTCTTCCTCATTTCACTTTGCCTACTCTGCCTGTGCACGGAATATGGAGATAGTGCTTTACCCAGTCGCACTATCCCCCTCTCGACTTCGTTTCAAGAATTTCCGAAGGAGGGATGTAGTCCATACGTGAATAGGTACTAAATAGGTACGTGTAATACCTACATTTAAACGAACTGGCTTATAAACACCATTCTACAGAGGAAATTAACATACTACAGTCACGTGAAACGACACATCAGTTTGGAAAGAACAATAATGGAAGTCATGGTTATTGGGCGACGATCCAGGAGCAGACCAAGAAGGAAGTGGCTTCAAGACATCAAGAACATCTTAACATGAGAACAAAAGAAGTGACAGGTCTGGCTAGAGGCAGAGATTCTTTCAGATGGGTTGCCGTGGATGCAACGTTCTGTAAAGGAAAGGCGACCTGTTAATGAATAATTAAATAGTTACGTGCAGTAACTAAATAGTTTAATGCAATAACTAAATAGCTACATGCAGTAACTAAATAATTTCATGCAACAACTAAGTAGTTATATGCAATAATTAATAGTTTCATGCAATAACTAAATAGCTACATGCCGTAACTAAATAGTTTAATGCAATAACTAAATAGCTACATGCCGTAACTAAATAGTTTCATGCAATAACTAAGTAGCTACATGCCGTAACTAAATAGTTTCATGCAATAACTAAATAGCTATCCGCAATAACTAAATAGTTTCATGCAACAACTAAATAGCTATATACAGTAACTAAATAGTTTCATGCAATAACTAAATAGCTACATGCGTAACTAAATAGTTTCATGCAATAACTAAATAGCTATACGCAATAACTAAATAGTTTCATGCAACAACTAAATAGCTATATACAGTAACTAAATAGTTTCATGCAATAACTAAATAGCTATACGCAATAACTAAATAGTTTCATGCAATAACTAAATAGCTATATACAGTAACTAAATAGTTTCATGTAATAACTAAATAGCTACATGCCGTAACTAAATAGTTTCATGTAATAACTAAATAGCTATACGCAATAACTAAATCATCATCATCGAGTACCGTCTCCGCAACGAAGGTTGGCTACCATGAAGCCATTCTGCTGTCTGTTGCTTTGATGGTGCAGGTTGTCAAAGGCTGATTTGTCCATCTTTTGATGTTACTCGTCCATGTTAGTCTTGGTCTGCCTCTGCTTCTTTTACCTTGTATTTTCCCCTCCAGGATTACTTTTAGTAGGCTGTTGTGTCTTTTAACATGGCCCAAAAATCGCATTTGTCTTGTTTAAATTGTGCTTATTAGTTCTCTTTCATTTTTAGTTGTTTTAAGACTTCATCGTTTGTTTTCTTTTCTTTCCATGCAATTCTACCTATTCTTCTATATATCCACATTTCAAAGGCTTCAATTCTCTGTTCTGTTTTCTGGTCTAATGTCCATGTTTCTGCACCATATAGGAATATTGAGATATAGCATTTTTCTATTCTTAGTTTTAGCCCTGGTGTTATTTGTTTTGATGTTAGTATGTTCTTCATGACATTAAAATTACTTTTTGCCATTCCTGTTATTTTGTTAAATTCAGTTGTACATTTTCCATCACTGGTTATAGTATGTCCAAAGTAGTTGTAGTTCTGAACTGTCTCCAGGTCTATTCCTTCTATTTTGATATCCACTTGTGGGTTTTGAGTATTTTCTTTGTTTATGATCATAGTTTTAGTCTTTTTGATATTCATATCTAGTCCATATTTTTTGCTTGTCATGTTTATTACATTAAGTGATTGTTGTAGATCTTTAATAACTAAATAGATACATTCAATATTTTAATAGCTACATTCTAGTAATTAAACTGTACAATTTTATACTTAAATAGAGCTATATGCTATTTTTTCTGATTTCCTTTCTCATTTTCCTTTCAGCGTCGAGGTGAGATATAATTTGCAGTCTTTTGCTTTTCTATTGGCTTTTCCTGCTAGTGTTTCTAATATTACATCTATCCATCTTTTACGTGGTCGGTCCTTGAGTCTCGTTTTCTCGAAACATTTATTAAAGGCTCGTTTTGTTCTGTGCTAGTATTTCTGTTTTATCATGTGGTCAACCCGTTTTATCTGTTTTATCTTTATGTATTATATGGCGGTAATTATTCCTAGAGTATTTTCCCCTCAATTCTTCATTTCTGATTGTATCTATCATGCTGCTTTTCCTGCCGTCTAACAAGTTTAACCTCGGTATGTATCTATCATGCTGCTTTTTCCTGCCGTCTAACAAGTTTAACCTCGGTATGTATCTATCATGCTGCTTTTCCTGCCGTCTAACAAGTTTAATCTCGGTATGTATCTATCATGCTGCTTTTCCTGCCGTCTAACAAGTTTAATCTCGGTATGTATCTATCATGCTGCTTTTCCTGCCGTCTAACAAGTTTAATCTCGGTATGTATCTATCATGCTGCTTTTCCTGCCGTCTAACAAGTTTAATCTCGGTATGTATCTATCATGCTGCTTTTCCTGCCGTCTAACAAGTTTAATCTCGGTATGTATCTATCATGCTGCTTTTCCTGCCGTCTAACAAGTTTAACCTCGGTATGTATCTATCATGCTGCTTTTCCTGCCGTCTAACAAGTTTAATCTCGGTATGTATCTATCATGCTACTTTTCCTGCCGTCTAACAAGTTTAACCTCGGTATGTATCTATCATGCTGCTTTTCCTGCCGTCTAACAAGTTTAACCTCGGTATGTATTAATTCCCTCCAGATGTGGGAAGAGCACAGGACTTCGACAAACACAGATCCACGTCACTTCTTCGGATGATGGGAGTTAAGATGGGCACAGCCAGAAATGAGAAACTTAGTGGCCGTGTAAGAAGACTTATCAACAAACATAGAACTGGAGTCGTCAGTCGCTGGACACTGCGGGACTTCCTGAGGAGTGGATCTGAGCACCTATGGACATGTTCGGACTGCAATGATAATGACCCTCAAATAACTCAATAACTCAATCTGGGTAGTGATTATTTTTTACTCTTATTGTTCTTATATGCTATATATTATAACACAAATAGTTACACACTATAAATAGATAACAGAGTTAAAAGCGTGACATAATACTAATTAAACTGTGTAATATGTTAGTTGAACTAGAGGACGAAAAGCTAATGTGTAATATGTTAGTTGAACTAGAGGACGAAAAGCTAATGTGCAATATGTTAGTTGAACTAGAGGACGAAAAGCTAATGTGTAATATGTTAGTTGAACCAGTGGAGAAAGCTAATGTGTAATATGTTAGTTGAACTAGAGGACGAAAAGCTAATGTGTAATATGTTAGTTGAACCAGTGGAGAAAGCTAATGTGCAATATGTTAGTTGAACTAGAGGACGAAAAGCTAATATGTAATATGTTAGTTGAACCAGTGGAGAAAGCTAATGTGTATATATGTTAGTTGAACTAGAGGACGAAAAGCTAATATGTAATATGTTAGTTGAACCAGTGGAGAAAGCTAATGTGTAATATGTTAGTTGAACTAGAGGACGAAAAGCTAATATGTAATATGTTAGTTGAACCAGTGGAGAAAGCTAATGTGTAATATGTTAGTTGAACTAGAGGACGAAAAGCTAATATGTAATATGTTAGTTGAACCAGTGGAGAAAGCTAATATGTAATATGTTAGTTGAACTAGAGGACGAAAAGCTAATATGTAATATGTTAGTTGAACTCATCATCATTGAGTGCCGTCTCCGCAACGAAGGTTGGCTACCATGGAGCGCTATTTTGCTCTATCTCTTGCTTTGATGGTGCAGGTTGTCATCGGTTGATTTGTCCATCTTTTGATGTTACTCGTCCATGTCAATCTTGGTCTGCCTCTGCCTCTTTTACCTTGTATTTTCCCCTCCAGGATCACTTTCAGTAGGCTGTTGTGTCTTTTAACATGGCCTAAGAATCGCATTTGTCTTGTTCTAATTGTGTTCAGAAGTTCTCTTTTCATTTTAGTTGTTTTAAGACTTCGTCGTTTGTTTTCTTTTCCTTCCATCCAATTCTACCTATTCTTCTATATATCCACATTTCAAATGCTTCAATTCTCTGTTCTGTTTTCTTGTCTAATGTCCATGTTTCAGCACCATATAGGAATATTGAGAAGATGTAACATTTTGCTATTCTTAGTTTTAGCTCTGGTGTTATTTGTTTTGATGTTAGTATGTCCTTCATGACATTAAAATTACTTTTTGTTAGTTGAACTAGAGGACGAAAAGCTAATGTGTAATATGTTAGTTGAACTAGAGGACGAAAAGCTAATGTGTAATATGTTAGTTGAACTAGAGGACGAAAAGCTAATGTGCAATATGTTAGTTGAACTAGAGGACGAAAAGCTAATGTGCAATATGTTAGTTGAACCAGTGGAGAAAGCTAATGTGTAATATGTTAGTTGAACCAGTGGAGAAAGCTAATGTGTAATATGTTAGTTGAACTAGAGGACGAAAAGCTAATGTGTAATATGTTAGTTGAACTAGAGGACCAAAAGCTAATGTGTAATATGTTAGTTGAACTAGAGGACCAAAAGCTAATGTGTAATATGTTAGTTGAACCAGTGGAGAAAGCTAATGTGTAATATGTTAGTTGAACCAGTGGAGAAAGCTAATGTGTAATATGTTAGTTGAACCAGTGGAGAAAGCTAATGTGTAATATGTTAGTTGAACCAGTGGAGAAAGCTAATGTGCAATATGTTAGTTGAACCAGTGGAGAAAGCTAATGTGTAATATGTTAGTTGAACCAGAGGACGAAAAGCTAATATGTAATTTGTTGGTTGAACCAGTGTTAAATAGATCCCTTATGACAAGAGGTTAGTTAGTTCAACTCGGGTCGATGACGTCACGTGTGGCAGAAATCCTAACTCGTCATGTGTGATGATTCACTGCCAGGTGTTGTTTTGTTCTTAAGCCCACAGTTCAGCTTAACTCTTCATGTTAGGATTGAATATGGTCTTCATTGAGTTATTTGAGGCTCATCATCATTGCACTCCGAATATGTCTATAGGGGCTCAGATCCTCTCCTCAGCAAGTTTGTCTCGCAGTGTCCAGCGACTGACGACTCAAGTTCTGTGTTGGTTGATTAGTCTTCTTACGCACCCACTAATTATGTCGTTTCTGGCTGTGCCCATCTTAACTCTCATCTCTTTCATCCGATAGAGTGACGTGGACTCGTGGTTGTCGAATTACTGTGCCCTACCCACATCTTGGAGAGCATTGATGGCGTAACCAAATCCACTGGCTGACCGTCTTCAACGACAGCACAGATAGCTAACCTATATAGCCAACCTTACCGCTTTTTCATTTCCCCGTACTCCCGCGTGTTCGGGGACGTAGACAAAGGTGACTCAGCGTATTTGTGACTTCTGCAACGACTCTACCCATTGTCTGCATAAACAGCCCGTCTCCACTTTCTTATCACGCTCATCGAATAACTTAGTATACAGGTGTGGGTGTAGTCTTGTGACTCTAACCAGATGAGCGCCTTGGTCACTGCCATCACCTCCATCGTCATTCTACTCGTGGTCATAATTTATGCACCACTGTTCTCGACTATTCTGTCTGCCGAGCGTGCTGTAAATGCCCATGCTCTCCTTGGTGTTGTATTACAGATCCGTCTGTATAGATGACTGCATTTTCCTTGTCGGTGCTATCGCAGATGAGACTGTTGACCTCCGCATTGACCACGAGTGAGTCCTGTTAACTACATTTCCTGACGAGTGTGACGATACACGAGAATGTCACTCTGAATGACGTAGGCACCGGTATCCACTCCTCACCAACGCTGATATTGGTAAGCCCACAGACCTGTTTGATGACATCTTCTGCTCGGCCCACCCATGATTTGCCTCTTATTAGCCTGGCACCCTTCCCTGTGTTGAGCTCATGATGCAATGGATGCTCTTTATCTGCACTTATCTTCAGGTTTGCTCGTGCCCTCCAGATCTTGATCCTGTCATTAAGTCGTTAGAAAGTAGGTTAGAAAGTAGGTTAGAAAGTAGGTTAGAAAGTAGGTTAGAAAGTAGGTTAGAAAGTAGGTTAGAAAGTAGGTTAGAAAGTAGGTTAGAAAGTCAGGAAGATACCTCATCGCTACACAGGGAGTGTCTCTCGTACACCCCAAAATAAAGCGCATCGCTTCAATCTGTATTGTCTCCAGCTTGTCAATGTGCGTCGTACAGACAGTGAGGACTTGCTAGTGCATATTTGATTGGTGCGAGCACTAGTCCATGGAAGATAAGAGTAAGTAGACTCTGCTCGATGTTGTCAGCTGCCATTGTTGCAGAAGTTCTTATTGTTTGGCTATTTATCTTGTTGATTATCTTCCGTGTCTATCTTCTGTAACTTGTTGTCTATCTTGTTATTTGTTCTTTCATATCTTGATACTTTCACATTTCATATATATCTATAGAGACACACACATCTCGTCATCATAGTTTTGAACAAGTATAAACACAGTCTTTATTAATGATATCCACCTGTTTTACAATGGTTTGACAATGTTTTGATGCAGTCAACAAGTTATGCATTCGCTTATAGTTCTGACGTTACTATAGCGTTACTTGATGGAGCCTATCAGCGATGATTATCATAAGTAACTTCTCGTGATCGTATTAGTGTTCTTTGTCAATATATGTATATCTCCATTGTAATGATCCTGGGGAACTTACTGATATCCCCACTCTAACTCTAGTTACTACAGTTCCACTTCTTAACACTATTATTATTTCTAAGTTCAAAGCGTATCACAAAATCCTCTAGATGAACTATTCTAATCTCCTTTGCTGTGGTCTACTATTTCTGTCTTGTCTCTGCCCTCCTCTAGACCAACTATTCTAATCTCCTTTGCTGTGGTCTACTATTTCTGTCTTGTCTCTGCCCTCCTCTAGACCAACTATTCTAATCTTTTTGCTGTGGTCTACTATTTCTGTCTTGTCTCTGCCCTCCTCTAGACCAACTATTCTAATCTCCTTTGCTGTGGTCTACTATTTCTGTCTTGTCTCTGCCCTCCTATAGACCAACTATTCTAATCTCCTTTGCTGTGGTCTACTATTTCTGTCTTTGTCTCTGCCCTCCTCTAGACCAACTATTCTAATCTCCTTTGCTGTGGTCTACTATTTCTGTCTTGTCTCTGCCCTCCTCTAGACCAACTATTCTAATCTCTTTTGCTGTGGTCTACTATTTCTGTCTTGTCTCTGCCCTCCTCTAGACCAACTATTCTAATCTCCTTTGCTGTGGTCTACTATTTCTGTCTTGTCTCTGCCCTCCTCTAGACCAACTATTCTAATCTCCTTTGCTGTGGTCTACTATTTCTGTCTTGTCTCTGCCCTCCTCTAGACCAACTATTCTAATCTTTTTGCTGTGGTCTACTATTTCTGTCTTGTCTCTGCCCTCCTATAGACCAACTATTCTAATCTCCTTTGCTGTGGTCTACTATTTCTGTCTTGTCTCTGCCTCCTATAGACCAACTATTCTAATCTCCTTTGCTGTGGTCTACTATTTCTGTCTTTGTCTCTGCCCTCCTCTAGACCAACTATTCTAATCTCCTTTGCTGTGGTCTACTATTTCTCTCTTGTCTCTGCCCTCCTATAGACCAACTATTCTAATCTCTTTTGCTGTGGTCTACTATTTCTGTATTGTCTCTGCCCTCCTCTAGACCAACTACTCTAATCTTTTTGCTGTGGTCTACTATTTCTGTATTGTCTCTGCCCTCCTCTAGACCAACTATTCTAATCTCCTTTGCTGTGGTCTACTATTTATGTCTTGTCTCTGCCCTCCTCTAGACCAACTATTCTAATCTCCTTTGTTGTGGTCTACTATTTATGTCTTGTCTCTGCCCTCCTATAGACCAACTATTCTAATCTCCTTTGCTGTGGTCTACTATTTCTGTCTTGTCTCTGCCCTCCTCTAGACCAACTATTCTAATCTCCTTTGCTGTGGTCTACTATTTATGTCTTGTCTCTGCCCTCCTCTAGACCAACTATTCTAATCTCCTTTGCTGTGGTCTACTATTTCTGTCTTGTCTCTGCCCTCCTCTAGACCAACTATTCTAATCTCCTTTGCTGTGGTCTACTAGTTCTGTCTTGTCTCTGCCCTCCTCTAGACCAACTATTCTAATCTCCTTTGCTGTGGTCTACTATTTCTGTCTTGTCTCTGCCCTCCTCTAGACCAACTATTCTAATCTCCTTTGCTGTGGTCTACTATTTCTGTCTTGTCTCTGCCCTCCTCTGGCTTCGTGGGCGAAAAAGGTTTAAGTTCCTCTAAGTGCTGAGTGTAAGTTAACCTCTAGCTAAGATAACCTGCAGCTCAGTTGCCTTCTAGCTAAGTTCTCCCGCAGCTAAGTTGCCTTCTAGCTAAATTCTCTCCCTAAATCTGTCTCCCGGCGTCTTTTTGTGTTTCATTTTTGTCACTCCCCTCTGGCTAAGGATCATGAGAATCCAATGTATAGACTCCTTATCCTTCGTTTGCCTCCAATCAATATTTCCTTAACCCCGCCCTTCTAATTATGTCCATAATCTTTTTGTTTTAGGAGTCCTGTCGACACCTGAAAATCTTCCTAAACTTCGTTCCCTCACAACCAAAGCTTACATTGGCCTTTGACTACGTGCGGCGGGTTCTTTGTCAGAGTATCTTTCATCTAAAACCGTATATCTGGACTTCAAGGCGCCTGCCGACATAAGAATTTCCTTTGATTTCGCTCGGCTCGGCCTTTCAAAGGATGTTTTTGGGCCAGCCCTAGCTATCTGGTGTCAACACCTGTTCGATGGGGGTTCCATCATCCAGCGTCGTTGCGTTATGTAACTTCATCGTCCACAGTAGTCTTCTGTCTGGATTTCCACGTTCAGGCTGAGCACCTGTAGTACTTTCAAGCAGTCTTATAGTTGGTTACGTCACAACGTCTGGGTTCGGTGAACTAACGTCTCCTTGCTAATCCTTAAGTCTACATTTTCATTCTACGCCGCCTACAACTATTGTACCTCTTATCATCGTCGAATCATTCTATTCTTCCTCTGTCGATCGTCAGTTTCTTCTACTCTTCTCATTATCCTTCATGGCTGAGTCACACTATAACACCATGACCTTAAAGGCGACTAATACTTTGCGGGATTTTGTTATCACGTGGTTTACGTGGTCCCTAAATAATAGACTGCGATCAAACTTAACTCCTGGGTTCGTCATCGACCTGTCATTGGTCACCTCATCAGCTCTCATGACACCTCAGGTGTTTCCGTGTTAACTATATGATTGTTAAGGGAGAACCATGCAACTGAAGCTTTATTAGGATTGACCAATGCACCTGATACTCCACACCAGGAAGAGATGCGATCGCGATCGCTTTGGACTCGATTCCCATGAAACAAATGTGCTGAACTCAGTCAATGCCAGCATCCAAAATGATGAAGTGCCGAGCTACGCAGCTGTCTGTGCCCAGCTGCTGAAAGTAGCAAAGACCAGAAGGATAATTAATCCGGTAGTCAATTTCACCTAACAGAACGTGTTTGTCAGAGAGAATGCTGCAAGTAAAGACTTTTCTGTTTTCCTGACAAAACTTTGTAGCGACATACCAGTGATGGCCACGTGGAGACATTTGGGAACATTTGTTTGTTTGCATGTTTCAAGGGGTTTTAGTTCAACGATTCCAGTGGCTATAAACCTGGAGATACTAATTGATTTGAAAATTGTGTTATTTGCCTACGTCAGATGTGTGATTGTGAATATAATCGTCAAGGTAACTTGGAAATAATGCTCACCTTCCATTTGGAATTATAAATACCAGAACATGTGTCTATGTCCAGATTCACCTTCTCTGTCCCATCTGTACGTGTGTCAATGTCCAGACCCACCGTCTCTGCCTCATGTGTACGTATGTCAATGTCAAGGCCCACTTTCTCTGCCCCGTATGTGCGTGTGTCTATGTCTAGGTCGACCTCTGTCCCGTATGTACGTGCGCCCATGCCCAGGCTCACTTTCTCTACCCCGTCTATACGTGTGTCTATGTCCAGGTTCACCTTCTCTGTCCCGTCTGTACGTGTGCCCATGTCCAGGCACACAGCCTCTGCCCATTTTGTACGTGTGCCCATATCCAGGCACACAGCCTCTGCCCATTGTGTACGTGTGCCCATATCCGGGGACACAGCCTCTGCTCATTGTGTACGTGTGCCCATATCCAGGCACACAGTCTCTGCTCCATATGTACACTCTATCCACAAGTTGGAAAATATATCCCGCTGGGCGTGCTCATAGTTTTCAACATTAGGATCTGGATCAGAGTAAAGAAAGTTTTACAACTGAAAATAGATTGCTCACAACTTTAGCAATGATGACAGGAATCTAGCGTTACATATCAGCATAGATAACAGGAATCTAGCGTTACATATCAGCATAGATGACAGGAATCTAGCGATAGGGTCAGCATAGATGAAAGGAATCTAGCGTTACATATCAGCATGGATGACCGGAATCTAGCGTTACAGGTCAGCATAGATGATAGGAATCAAGCGTTACAGGTCAGCATAATGAAAGGAATCTCGCGATACAGGTCAGCATTAATGAAAGGAATTTCGCGATACAGGTCAGCATTAATGAAAGGAATCTCGCGATACAGGTCAGCATTAATGAAAGGAATCTCGCGATACAGGTCAGCACAGATGAAAGGAATTTCGCGATACAGGTCAGCACAGATGAAAGGAATTTCGCGATACAGGTCAGCATTAATGAAAGGAATCTCGCGATACAGGTCAGCATTAATGAAGGAATTTCGCGATACAGGTCAGCATTAATGAAAGGAATTTCGCGATACAGGTCAGCATTAATGAAAGGAATCTCGCGATACAGGTCAGCACAGATGAAAGGAATCTCGCGATACAGGTCAGCACAGATGAAAGGAATCTCGCGATACAGGTCAGCACAGATGAAAGGAATCTCGCGATACAGGTCAGCACAGATGAAAGGAATCTCGCGATACAGGTCAGCACAGATGAAAGGAATCTCGCGATACAGGTCAGCACAGATGAAAGGAATCTCGCGATACAGGTCAGCACAGATGAAAGGAATCTCGCGATACAGGTCAGCACAGATGAAAGGAATCTCGCGATACAGGTCAGCACAGATGAAAGGAATCTCGCGATACAGGTCAGCACAGATGAAAGGAATCTCGCGATACAGGTCAGCACAGTTGAAAGGAATCTCGCTAAACAGGTCAGCACAGATGAAAGGAATCTCGCGATACAGGTCAGCACAGATGAAACATGCTTGTTATGTTATTGGACAGCTCTCTAGCAAAGACACATCCTTTTTAATGGCAATGTTAAGTGATCAGGCCATTACAGTTTGTAACAAGTTAATATACCTGAGTGGGGGACTGGTTGGCCCGGCGTGAAATGTAAATTACTCATCGACGGGAAAAAAATATGAGTACCTCCGAAGACGGAGTTATCTGCCTGTGCGGCGAGGGACCCCTGTGCACACGGCTGCCAGGGAAAAACGGATTAACACGCAAAATTCAGTTCCTTGTCTATAGGTACCTCGTCAGCGGTAAAAAGCTGGCGAACGAAAAAAAAATAGAATATACCTGAGTTATTAATTGTAGCGGCAGCCTGTCGTTTCACTGTCGTTTCATCTCTCACGATTCTGAACATGAAATTGTGGTACAAAGTAACCAATTATAACGTCTTGCAAGAGAAAATCGAAAAAAAATATGTAGAAAAGAATAGAAAAAACGGTATGGATTTAGATTTGCGTAATAAGTGCAAAATAGAATAACGCTTCGTCTCAATAAGCCTTTTCTCCTTACAATTAGCTTGACTGTCATTTTAATGTCATGAAAATATACTAGTATCAAAACAAATAACATCAGGGCTAAAACTAAGAATAGCAAAATGTTACATCTTCTCAATATTCCTATATGGTGCAGAAACATTGACATTAGACCAGAAAAGAGAACAGAGAATTGAAACCTTTGAATTGTGGATATATAGAAGAATAGGTAGAATTGCATGGAAAGTGATGAAAACAAATGATGTAGTTATAAAACAACTAAAAATGACAAGAGAACTACTAAATACAATTCAAACAAGACAAATACGATTTTTAGGCCATGTTAAAAGACACAACAGCCTACTACAAGTAATCTTCGAGGAGAAAATACAAGGTAAAAGAGGCAGAGGCAGACCAAGACTAACATGGACGAGTAACATCAAAGATGGACTAATCAGCCCATTACAACCTAACCATCAAAACAAGAGACAGAGCAGAATGGCGCTCCATGGTAGCCAACCTTCGTTGCGGAGATGGCACCCGATGATGATGAATTAGCTTTACTGCAGCTTCGCATTTTTATGTATTTCTTTGCTTTAACCCTATTTTAACGACTTGCAACGAGTCAAACCTTGAAGGCAACACTTAGGAGTCGGAGACCAAGGTGGCTGGGTCACGTGATTAGAAAGAACAACAATCCTGTTACGAAACAAATAATATTGTATGGAGAACTTAACGGCAGGAAATAGACCACAGTGTGGACCAGTGTTGAGATACAGGATGTTTGCAGGGACTTCCTTGGCAGGTTTCAGTGTCAACTAAAGGGACTGAGAATATCTGGCGACACATCACAGTGCGTGAAGAACACACATTTACAATAACGGTTCAGCAGCATTCCATGAAGAGACGCTGTTAAAATCGGAAGACAAAAGACGCGAGATAAAAGAGATCAAGCCAGACTAGACACATCAAATGCATCTTGTTCATACTGCAGTCGGATCAGACTATCCTTTAAAGGCAGATTCAACGATGAGATCGACTGTCGGGTAAAACAGCTTTAGTGTTAGTCAGTTTTTATTTTTGTCAGCAGACACCATCATCATAATGGAAGAGTAATCATTCGCTCGCTGGAGGTGACGAAACATCATCATGAAGGAAAAGTAACCATTCACTCGCTGGAGGTGACGAACCAACATCATGAAGGAAGAGGAGCCATTCATTCGCTGGAGGTGACAAACCAACATCATGAAGGAAGAGTAACCATTCACTCGCTGGAGGTGACAAACCAACATCATGAAGGAAGAGTAACCATTCACTCGCTGGAAGTGACGAACCATCATCATGATGGAACAGTAACCATTCACTCGCTGGAGGTGACGAACCATCATCAAGATGGGAAAGTAATCATTCACTCGCTGGAGGTGACGAACCATCATCAAGAAGGAAGAGTAACCATTCACTCGCTGGAGGTGACGAACCATCATGATGATTGTAGAGTAATCATTTACTCGCTGGAGGTGACGAACCATCATCAAGAAGGAAGAGTAACCATTCACTCGCTGGAGGTGACGAACCATCATGATGATAGAAGAGTAACCATTCACTCGCTGGAGGTGACGAACCATCATCATGATGGAAGAGTAATCATTCACTCGCTGGAGGTGACGAACCATCATCATAATGGAAGAGTAATCATTCACTCGCTGGAGGTGACGAACCATCATCAAGAAGGAAGAGTAACCATTCACTCGCTGGAGGTGACGAACCATCATCAAGAAGGAAGAGTAACCATTCACTCGCTGGAGGTGACGAACCATCATCAAGAAGGAAGAGTAACCATTCACTCGCTGGAGGTGACGAACCATCATGATGATTGTAGAGTAATCATTCACTCGCTGGAGGTGACGAACCATCATCATAATGGAAGAGTAACCATTCACTCGCTGGAGGTGACGAATCATCATGATGATTGTAGAGTAATCATTCACTCGCTGGAGGTGACGAACCATCATCATGATGGAAGAGTAACCATTCACTCGCTGGAGGTGACGAACCATCATCATGATGGAAGAGTAACCATTCACTCGCTGGAGGTGACGAACCATCATCATAATGGAAGAGTAACCATTCACTCGCTGGAGGTGACGAACCATCATCATGATGGAAGAGTAACCATTCACTCGCTGGAGGTGACGAACCATCATCATAATGGAAGAGTAACCATTCACTCGCTGGAGGTGACGAACCATCATGATGATTGTAGAGTAATCATTCACTCGCTGGATGTGACGAACCATCATCATGATGGAAGAGTAACCATTCACTCGCTGGAGGTGACGAACCATCATGATGATTGTAGAGTAATCATTCACTCGCTGGTGGTGACGAACCATCATCATGATGGAAGAGTAACCATTCACTCGCTGCAGGTGACGAACCATCATCATGATGGAAGAATAACCATTCACGAGCTGGTGGTGACGAACCATCATCATGATGGAAGAGTAACCATTCACTCGCTGGAGGTGACTAACCATCATCATGATGGAAGAGTAATCATTTACACACTGGAGGTGACGAACCATCATCATAATGGAAGAGTAACCATTCACTCGCTGGAGGTGACGAACCATCATCATAATGGAAGAGTAACCATTCACTCGCTGGAGGTGACGAACCATCATCAAGACGGAAGAGTAAACATACACTCGCTGGACGTGACGAACCGTCATGATGATTGTAGAGTAATCATTCACTTGCTGGAGGTGACGAACCATCATCAAGACGGAAGAGTAACCATTCACTCGCTGGAGGTGACGAACAATCATCAAGACGGAAGAGTAACCATTCACTCGCTGGAGGTGACGAACAATCATCAAGACGGAAGAGTAACCATTCACTCGCTGGTGGTGACGAACCATCATCAAGACGGAAGAGTAAACATACACTCGCTGGACGTGACGAACCGTCATGATGATTGTAGAGTAACCATTCACTCGCTGGAGGTGACGAACAATCATCAAGACGGAAGAGTAACCATTCACTCGCTGGAGGTGACGAACCATAATCAAGAAGGAAGAGTAACCATTTACTCGCTTTAGGTGACGAACCATCATCAAGAAGGAAGAGTAACCACTCACTCGCTGGAGGTGACGAACCATCATCAAAAAGGAAGAGTAACCACACACTTGCTGGAGGTGACGAACCATCATCAAGAAGGAAGAGTAGCCACACACTCGCTGGAAGTGACGAACCATCATCAAGAAGGAAGAGTAACCACACACTCGTTGGAGGTGACGAACCATCATCAAGAAGGAAGAGTAACCACACACTCGTTGGAGGTGACGAACCATCATCAAGAAGGAAGAGTAACCACACACTCGTTGGAGGTGACGAACCATCATCAAGAAGGAAGAGTAACCACTCACTCGTTGGAGGTGACGAACCATCATCAAGAAGGAAGAGTAAACACACACTCGTTGGAGGTGACGAACCATCATCAAGAAGGAAGAGTAAACACACACTCGTTGGAGGTGACGATCCATCATCAAGTCATCATTGCTCCTGGAATGTCATGCAGGGAAAGATAACTTGATACGGACCGACTAGTTCTTGTTGCTGAGAATGACAGAGTTGTGTACTCTTATACTGGAGTGTCTGTGAGGAGACAGCTGCCGGGGGTTTTATACTAGAAGTAACATCATCACGCCAGAGTGAATTAACCTCAAGATGAGAATGAATGTTGAGACAACTACTGACCTTGCTTTCACGACCCCTCTCGGAGAGTCTGTTATTGTGACAGACTCACGGATCATGCAGCGCGCAAATTACAAAACTAGTGACGAGTCGGTAGGATACCTATAGATCGGGGAGCTATAAGAACTTATGTGGAACTACCATTGTGGTGCTCACGTAGTAGCTCACAGCATTAGCAGAACTGGCAGCCTAACTGCAGTAGAAACTTGATAACTTAACAAGTCTTTCTGTGACTGGTTATTGGACAGTGAAGTTATCACACTACGGTGATCGATAATGAGGTTAACTTAATGGAGCCACTCGCAGAACGATTTATTAGCGTGTGTGTGTGTATGCGTGTGTGTGTACGATCAGCATCTGCATATAGTCAGTGCATACCTTGTGTCGTTTACTGGAAGGTTGGAGCAGCTAAACAATCAGTCCCAAGTTCAGGGCAGACATCGATTGCTGTCAATATTGTAGTGCCATAATAAAGCCATTATAAGAAAAGAGAAGAAAAATAAGTATATTGTATTTGTAGTCAATCCTAGCAAGTATATTGTATATTGTAGTCAATCCTAGCAAGTATATTGTAGTCAATCCTAGCAAGTATATTGTAGTCAATCCTAGCAAGTATATTGTAGTCAATCCTAGCAAGTATATTGTAGTCAATCCTAGCAAGTATATTGTAGTAAATCCTAGCAAGTATATTGTAGTAAATCCTAGCAAGTATATTGTAGTAAATCCTAGCAAGTATATTGTATTTGTAGTCAATCCTAGCAAGTATATTGTATTTGTAGTCAATCCTAGCAAGTATATTGTATTTGTAGTCAATCCTAGCAAGTATATTGTATTTGTAGTCAATCCTAGCAAGTATATTGTAGTCAATCCTAGCAAGTATATTGTATTTGTAGTCAATCCTAGCAAGTATATTGTATTTGTAGTCAATCCTAGCAAGTATATTGTATTTGTAGTCAATCCTAGCAAGTATATTGTAGTCAATCCTAGCAAGTATATTGTAGTCAATCCTAGCAAGTATATTGTAGTCAATCCTAGCAAGTATATTGTATATTGTAGTCAATCCTAGCAAGTATATTGTAGTCAATCCTAGCAAGTATATTGTAGTCAATCCTAGCAAGTATATTGTAGTAAATCCTAGCAAGTATATTGTAGTCAATCCTAGCAAGTATATTGTATTTGTAGTCAATCCTAGCAAGTATATTGTATTTGTAGTCAATCCTAGCAAGTATATTGTATTTGTAGTCAATCCTAGCAAGTATATTGTATTTGTAGTCAATCCTAGCAAGTATATTGTATTTGTAGTCAATCCTAGCAAGTATATTGTAGTCAATCCTAGCAAGTATATTGTAGTCAATCCTAGCAAGTATATTGTAGTCAATCCTAGCAAGTATATTGTATATTGTAGTCAATCCTAGCAAGTATATTGTAGTCAATCCTAGCAAGTATATTGTAGTCAATCCTAGCAAGTATATTGTAGTAAATCCTAGCAAGTATATTGTAGTCAATCCTAGCAAGTATATTGTAGTAAATCCTAGCAAGTATATTGTAGTCAATCCTAGCAAGTATATTGTAGTAAATCCTAGCAAGTATATTGTATTTGTAGTCAATCCTAGCAAGTATATTGTAGTAAATCCTAGCAAGTATATTGTAGTCAATCCTAGCAAGTATATTGTAGTAAATCCTAGCAAGTATATTGTAGTAAATCCTAGCAAGTATATTGTAGTAAATCCTAGCAAGTATATTGTATTTGTAGTAAATCCTAGCAAGTATATTGTAGTAAATCCTAGCAAGTATATTGTAGTAAATCCTAGCAAGTATATTGTAGTAAATCCTAGCAAGTATATTGTAGTAAATCCTAGCAAGTATATTGTAGTAAATCCTAGCAAGTATATTGTAGTAAATCCTAGCAAGTATATTGTAGTAAATCCTAGCAAGTATATTGTAGTAAATCCTAGCAAGTATATTGTAGTAAATCCTAGCAAGTATATTGTAGTAAATCCTAGCAAGTATATTGTAGTAAATCCTAGCAAGTATATTGTAGTAAATCCTAGCAAGTATATTGTATTTGTAGTCAATCCTAGCAAGTATATTGTAGTAAATCCTAGCAAGTATATTGTAGTAAATCCTAGCAAGTATATTGTAGTAAATCCTAGCAAGTATATTGTATTTGTAGTCAATCCTAGCAAGTATATTGTAGTAAATCCTAGCAAGTATATTGTATTTGTAGTCAATCCTAGCAAGTATATTGTAGTAAATCCTAGCAAGTATATTGTAGTCAATCCTAGCAAGTATATTGTAGTAAATCCTAGCAAGTATATTGTAGTCAATCCTAGCAAGTATATTGTATTTGTAGTCAATCCTAACACTACAGTTAACATCCAGCCAGATAGGACATTTTCTTCAGACACGACAGCTCTGGTAACTGAGTGGTCCGCATATTGACACCTGTTTGGTGAACATTAATTGGACGCTCTGTGTAAATACATGTATCACAATATCGCGCAGCAAGCACATTTCAGAAATGTAATCGATCTAAGAATCGAATCCTGGCCCCAAGACAGGACAAATTGTCGATAAACTGTGGGGTACTTTTGATAACCTCCCGCTAAACGACTAAATTCATGGAGACGACTATCATCTTGTGTGTCATAGTTGAGCTGAGGAACTGAACGCTGATGAAGTAGAAGAAGCAAAGGAGAAGGAAATGCTGAAATGACAAATGATGTTTCATGTCTAGGAAATGAAAGTCTCAGAATTAAACACAAATAATAATGTTGCAATTTAAAAAAAAAACAAAAAAAAAACAGACCTAATGAAATGGAAGAATGTTGCTAGAAAATGAGATGCGATTAACTGTAAGCTAAAACTGGTCTAGAACTGCACGTTTCATAAAAAGCAAACCTAGGTCATTGAAAGTAGATGTCAAATAAATGTTGTCCTAAAATCTAAGTGAATGTTTACAATTTATGAACAAATTTGTCCGCAGACCCAAGATGTGTCTCACGCCAGTATATTTTTATATGGAAATAATCGAGAACAAAGAGAATGTCTCTAAGGAGATGACAAATATATCATTGTAGGGAGGCGGCACTTTTTGCTGGATGTAAGATTTGACGTTTGGGACCGCCAGAGACTAAAATCATTGCCTTCTGGTGCCATCTCCGCAGCGACAGCTGGCTACCTTTGAGCGCCATTTTAATGTTTCTTGTCTTGATGGTGTATGTTGTCATAGGTTTACCTGTCCAGTTTTGACGTTATCCGTACACTTTAGTCTTAGTCTTCCTCTGTCTCGTCTATCTTGTACCTTCCCTTCCAAGATGACTTTTAGTAAAGGCATTGTACCTCTTCAAATGTCTCAAATATTTCAGTTGTCATTTTCGAAGTGTGTTAAACAATTATTTGTTCACTTTCAACTAATTCAGAACTTCCTTGTTTCTCTTCTTTCCCTTCCACCCAACTACTCTCCCCATTTTTGCTATAGTTACACATTGAAAAAGCCTCAATCTTCTGTTCTGTTGTTCTTATTCAATGTCCATGTTTCTACACCATACAATAAGTTGAGTAAATATAGCACTTTATAATTCCTAATTTTACCTTTGATGTTATCTACTTTGACGTCATTATAATTTCATGTTGTTAAAACGTATTCCATGTACTTATTTTTAGATCTTTCCTCCGATATAAGTTCGAATTCCTCTCCATGGCTTTCTCTGGACTAGTACGTGATGAGGTTCTAATCTCTTTCATGGTAGTCTGCCACGTTCGGTTTTTGTGTCCTGAACATGCATCTTGTGTACCACACCCTTTGCTGTTTTCGCTTTCTGGGCCGCTGATCATTGCTGACTCTTCCGCCCCATCCACCGTCACAGACGATGAAGTCTTAAAACAACTAAACATGAAAAGAGAACTACTAAACACAATTCAAACAAGACAAATTATATTTTTGGGGCATGTTAAAAGACACAACAGCCTACTAAAAGTAATCTTGGAGGGAAAAATACAAGGTAAAAGAGGCAGACCAAGACTAACATGGACGAGTAACATCAAAAGATGGACAAGTCAGTCTATGACAACCTGCATCATCAAAGCAAGAGACAGAGCAGAATGGCGCTCTGTGGTAGCCAACCTTCATTGCGGTGATGGCACTCGATGATGATGATATTATAACTGCTTTTTTCCATTCCTTTCTACCATGGAGCTGCATTTTATCCCTTCTCATGCTTTGATGTTCACACTGTCACAGGTTCCCCTGACTTTTATGTTCACAGGTTTTCCTGTCCTTCATGTTCACAGGTTTTCCTGTCTTTTATGTTCACAGGTTATCCTGTCCTTCATGTTCACGGGTTTTCCTGTCTTTTATGTTCACACGTTCTCCTGTCTTTTATGTTCACAGGTTTTCCTGTCCTTCATGTTCACGGGTTTTCCTGTCTTTTATGTTCACACGTTCTCCTGTCTTTTATGTTCACAGGTTTTCCTGTCCTTCATGTTCACGGGTTTTCCTGTCTTTTATGTTCACAGGTTATCCTGTCCTTCATGTTCACGGGTTTTCCTGTCTTTTATGTTCACACGTTCTCCTGTCTTTTATGTTCACAGGTTTTCCTGTCCTTCATGTTCACGGGTTTTCCTGTCTTTTATGTTCACACGTTCTCCTGTCTTTTATGTTCACATGTTTTCCTGTCCTTCATGTTCACAGGTTTTCCTGTCTTTTATGTTCACACGTTCTCCTGTCTTTTATGTTCACATGTTTTCCTGTCCTTCATATTCACAGGTTATCCTGTCCTTCATGTTCACAGGCTCTCCTGTCCTTATGTTCACAGGTTCTCCTGTCCTTTACGTTCACAGGTTCTCCTGTCGGTGTTCATCTTAACATATCTCATGTCGGCGTTCATCTTAACATATTTTATGTCGGTGTTCATCTTAACATATTTTATGTCGGTGTTCATCTTAACATATTTCATGTCGGTTTTCATCTTAACATATTTTATGTCGGTGTTCATCTTAACATATTTTATGTCGGTGTTCATCTTAACATATCTCATGTCGGTGTTCATCTTAACATATTTTATGTCGGTGTTCATCTTAACATATCTCATGTCGGTGTTCATCTTAACATATTTTATGTCGGTGTTCATCATAACATATTTTATGTCGGTGTCCATCTTAACATATCTCATGTCGGTGTTCATCTTAACATATTTTATGTCGGTGTTCATCTTAACATATTTTATGTCGGTGTTCATCTTAACATATCTCATGTCGGTGTTCATCTTAACATATTTTATGTCGGTGTTCATCTTAACATATCTAATGTCGGTGTTCATCTTAACATATCTCATGTCGGTGTTCATCTTAACATATTTTATGTCGGTGTTCATCTTAACATATTTCATGTCGGTGTTCATCTTAACATATTTCATGTCGGTGTTCATCTTAACATATTTCATGTCTGTGTCCATCTTAACATATTTCATGTCTGTGTCCATCTTAACATATATCATGTCTGTGTTCATCTTAACATATTTCATGTCTGTGTCCATCTTAACATATTTCATGTCTGTGTCCATCTTCACATATTCCATGCCTGTGTTCATCTTAACATATCTCATGTCGGTTTTCATCTTAACATATCTCATGTCGGTGTTCATCTTTACATATCTCATGTCGGTGTTCATCTTAACATATCTCATGTCGGTGTTCATCTTAACATATCTCATGTCAGTGTTCATCTTAACATATCTCATGTCGGTGTTCATCTTAACATATTTCATGTCGGTGTTCATCTTAACATATTTCATGTCGGTGTTCATCTTAACATATCTCATGTCGGTGTGCTCTATAGCCTACGTATGTCAATGTGCATGATAAAATATCTCACATTCGTGTGCCCCATAACGTATCTCATTTCTGTGTACCCCATACCGTATTTCACCTCTGTGTGCCCCATAACATATCTCTGTGTGTCCAATAACATATCTCACTTCTGTGTGCCCCATAACATTTCTCTGTTTGTGTGCCCAATAACATATCTCACTTCTGTGTGGCGATCAAAATGGCGGTTGTTTTATTTTCGGAGTTTAGTTTATGTGATTAAAGTGATTAAATACAGTGTTCCAACGGATCATAATTTTCAAAAAGTTTTTCTCTTTGGGGAATTTGCTTCGTGTTTTGTTCGTCAAAGGCTGCTTACACTAGAGTGATCAGACAGAAATCTAAAGGGAGTGAGATTGTGTGTTCGACGACATTGTTGTGTTCTACGTCATCGTAATGGTTCCCTAAACCGACCGTGCGCAAATCTTACGGTCTGCTGTTTGATGTGCGACGGGGATAATTTGACGACTGACTGTGTGTCTATATGTTCGGAATTGGAGTCATCAACAATAGCCTAACATCATCAAGTGCTATGACGATCATCATTTTCAAGAGGACGTGACTTACCGGTATATGGGGATAGGCGGCGGGAACAGTTGGAGGCTGTGCATGAAAAGTGTTCCTGGTTGCAGTTTCCTCATATTACAAGTCGCATGTCTGTGTTAGTCACCTCTAGTGACTCGGGCAGATGGTGCTCGTAAACCTGGGAAGGCTGACCATCTAAGGGCAGAATCCCCCTACAGAAAAGGTCATCTTCTGCCTTGCCGGAAGATTGGGGACAATCAAAGGCTAAGGAAAGCAAACCTGAACAAAATGCTGGTTGAAATCGGATGCACTGGGCCACTGGCGCAGAACACAGTGCAACGTTTTAACGGGTGTTCAGTCGGAGTGGATCTAACAGGCTTAAACAGACAGCTGTCTTCGTATGAGAGGATGGAGTCCTACTCTGATTGAGTTCTGATCGCAGAGAGAGAGAGAGAGAGAGAGAGAGAGAGAGAGAGAGAGAGAGAGAGAGAGAGAGAAAGTTGTGTAAAGTTTTCTACCAAGGAGGAGGATAAGAACTGATAAGTACTTTTTCAAATGTAACCAGCTAAAGTTTTATATTTAGATCGTAAAAGATCGCATGTGAGACCTTAGTGACCAAACACGTGGGGGGAAACATCAGCCGGGCTAAACCCCCAACGTGTGTTTTTAAGCTAAGCCCTTACCTTATAACTGACTCAGCGGGTCGGTAAGGGATAAATGTTTTATGCTCAGATAAATACACAGAAGATGGGGATATACACATATAAAGTAGCAACAATAAATATATGAGGGATAAAAAATAAAGAAGTCGAACTTATAGAAGAAATGACAAAAAGGAAAATTAAAATACTAGGATTAGCGGACACCAGAGTAAAAGGACAACATTTAAAGAAAACACACATGAACTACACAATAATATTCTCAGAAGTCGACAACACAGAAAGAGCAACACACGGAGTAGGTTTTATCATCGACCCAGAACACGCAAAGAACATTCTATAAATAAAATACCATTCAGAAAGAATTATCACAATTAAACTACTAGAAGACGATCGAAAAACAAATTACATTCAAATCTATGCACCATGCAACAACAATGAAAGAGACAGCGAAGAATTCTATGACACATTGAATTAAATTATTAACAAAATTGACGAAAGCGACGACATGTTAGTGATGGGAGATTTTAATGGAAGGCTTGGGAAACGCAACAGTGAGAACAGTGACATCTTAGGACCCTTTGACGATAAAACAGCTGAAATAAACGAAAACGGAAGCAAACTGCTGGAGCTATGCAATCAAAACAATTTATTTATCACCAACACATTCTTCAAACACAGAGAGTCGCAAGTATACACCTGGTACAAATGGAATGACACAACATGCAGGAGCCAGATAGATTTTATACTAACAGGAAAAGAGAACAAGAAAAGAGTAACCGACAGCAGAGCAATCCCAAATATTACAGACGACACGGATCACAAGATGGTTATGATCACACTAAGACAGCCAAAAATAAAGAGAATATACGAAAACAAACAAAACAAGCGAAAAGAACAGACAATAAAAATAAAACAATTAAAAGATCAAGAATCAAGGAAAACCCTAGAAGAAAAACAGAGAAATTCAAGAAACTCCCAAACGAAGTATTCACAGTAGAAAAAGAGTGGCAACAATTTAAGAAAACAGTCACCAACATCTCTAAAACAGTTTGTGGAACGAAGCTAAGAACAAGAGAAGGGAAAAAGAGCACCCCGTGGTGGAACAAAACAATAAGAGAAGCAATTAAAGAAAAGAAGAAACTGTTTAAAAATTGGAGGGAGAACAAGAACCAAGAAAAATAAGAAAAATAAGCCTTAGTTCGAAAAAGAGTTAAAATTTTGATTAAAGAAGCTAAGCAAAAGAATTGGACAGAATTCGGACAAAACATGAGCAGGGACTTCAAGACATCCACAAGAGATTTATACAAAGCAGTAAAAGCCACAAGAGCGAGAAAAGAAAACCATGATACTACTGAGCTCATAAATGACAAAGTCGGACAGCCAATATCAAATAACCAACATATGCAACAGAGATGGAAAGAATATTTTGAAGACCTGTTAAACATAACAACTACCAGTAAGACAACAAGAACAACGCTAGAACTCACAAATACTGAACCCAGCATCATGAAAGAGGAAATCAAAGAAGTAATCAAATATGCACCAAAAAATAAAGCACCGGGGATAGATAACATACCAATAGAAATAATAGCATCAGCAGGTGAAGCAAGAGTGCAATGGCTGCACAGAATATGCAATGCAGCATGGCACCAACAACAAGCCCCAGAAGACTGGCAACAGGCAATCATCATACCAATATGGAAAAAGAAAGGTAGCAAAAGAGACTGCAATCAATATAGAGGTATATCTCTTCTCAGCCATGTAGGAAAGCTATACGCCAAAATCTTGGAAAAAAGGCTGAGATCAATGATAGAACTACAGTTAAGCGATTCTCAAATGGGGTTCTGAAAAAACAGAGGATGTACTGACGCACTATTCACATTAAAACAGCTTGCAGAAAAAAACGACAGAACTCAATCAAAACTTGTACATAGCCTTCCTTGACCAGGAATCAGAATTCGACATAGTAAACAGAGAACAACTGTGGGAGATAATAACAACATACGGAGTAAGCCAACATCTAACCAACCTGATTAAAAGTCTCTACATCAACAGTAGCTGCAGGGTCAGAACAGAAGCAGGCTACACAGACCACTTCGAAGTTAGATCAGGTGTAAGACAGGGGTGCGTACTATCCCCCCCCCCCCCCCTACTGTTTATTACATACATGGACTATATATGCAAGCTAGCCAACACATCAGAGGCAGAGGAGATCAACGAGCTTTTATTTGCAGACGATTAGGCACTAATATATGAAACAACAGAAGACCTACATGAACACTTATACAAACTCAACAGCTCAGGCACAAAATACAACATGAAATCAACACCAATAAAACAGAAGTCATGAATGTCGCCAAAAATAAACAGAACATCAACATAACTATAGAAGGCAGACAACTAAAACAAGTAGAGGAATTCAAATACTTAGGAAGTTTAGTGACAAACGATAATTCCCAAACAGCAGAGATAGAATCAAGATGCAACAAAGCTTGTCAAATCATTGGACAGTTATCACCACTATTGTCCAACAAGGAAATAACTCTGGAGGCAAAACGAGCACTATACAATACAATCTTCATCCCAACGTTGTGCTACCAATGTCAGTCCTGGACCCTAGATGCAAGAACAATCAGAAAAATAACCTCTACAGAGATAAAATGTGTTAGACGAATGACAGGAAACAGTCTGAGAGATAAGATCAGAAATGAAGAACTGAGAAAAAAGCTAGGAATAGCCCCCGCCATGGAATATATAAGGAAACAACAGATAAAATGTTTTGACCACGTGACAAGGCAGAAAGAACAAAACACGACACAACGAGCCTTCAACAAACGTTGTGAGAACACCAGACCCACGGGTCGACCACGAAAAAGATGGGTCGATGGAATATTAGAAGCACTAGGAAACATAACAGCAGCAGGGGCGAACAGAAGAGCAAAAGACCGCAAATTATATCTCCCCTCGACGCTAAAAGGCAAATGAGGAAGGAAAGTAGAAGAAGAAGACTTCTGTGTGCCCCATAACATATCTCTGTTTGTGTGCCCAATAACATATCTCACCTTTGTGTGT
This sequence comes from Megaustenia siamemsis, assembly GCA_032433765.1. Taxonomy (NCBI): domain Eukaryota; kingdom Metazoa; phylum Mollusca; class Gastropoda; order Stylommatophora; family Ariophantidae; genus Megaustenia; species Megaustenia siamemsis. Next base: position 76,190,416 of record JAVIAB010000124.1, read on the forward strand.
CCCATAACATATCTCTGTGTGCCCAATAACATATCTCACTTCTGTGTGTCCCATAACATATCTCTGTTTGTGTGCCCAATAACATTCTCACTTCTGTGTGTCCCATAACATATCTCTGTTTGTGTGCCCAATAACATATCTCACCTTTGTGTGTCCCATAACATATCTCTGTGTGCCCAATAACATATCTCACCTCTGTGTGTCCCATAATATATCTCTGCGTGCCCAATAACATATCTCACTTCTGTGTGTCCCATAATATATCTCCGTGTGCCCAATAACATAACTCATTTCTGTGTGCCCCATAATATATCTCCGTGTGCCCAATAACATAACTCACTTCTGTGTGCCCCATCACGTATTTCAAATAGGCGCATACCATACCATTACCGCCAGCTCATGCACACCATATTGTTGACAAGAGGTTCTGTTTTTGCTACCGACAGATCGACTTTTACGTTCACCCAACATTCCGACGTTAAGTCGATATGGAGACTGTTTTTCTTTGAAAGGGAACAAATCCGGTCTGGAGTACTAACGATCACCTTATTAATCAATTTGACAAAGGTATAACAAAATAACACCAATAACATATCTTTCTCTACCCCACACTTGAATTGCGATTGGTTGGTTCTATTTCTGGATAGCGTCTGCTAGAGAGCGGCAGAGACATAGAGCCAGTGTGAGCATGGGTTATTTATATGAAAATATCATCTAGTCAACTTTGACATGCCAGACTTGTGACAGAATTTCTCCATAATGAACTGTTATTCACAGATCAGCGATTCTCATTTGAGGTTCCGAAACAATATAGGACGTGCTGATGCATTATTCACCAGTGTTTCTTTTACAGTTGCCGGGGATGGGAAATTTTTTTTTTAATCCGGGGAAAAAAGGGGGGGGGGGAGGGGACATTTAAAAGAAAGACAATTTAAAGTCTTAAATAATATACCTCACTTTTTTTATTTTAAAATACGACGATCATCATTTTCAAGAGGACGTGAACTTCCGGTATATGGTGGATAGGCGGCAGGAACCATTGAAGGCTATGCATGAAAAGTGTTCCTTGTTGCAGTTTCCTCATATTCCAAGTCCGGCTTGTTGCAGGAGCTACTGAGTTAAGTGCTCTGTGCACACCGTGAGCTGTGTGTCTCATCCGTTTTGGTCATGTTTCGATATTCCAATTGTTTACGATGAATGATGATATCGTATGACAGTGAACAGTTGGCTGTGTTCACTTTCTGCGCGGTTTCGCCTTATGTCTTTTGGCGTGTACTGAGACTGCTATGATGTGCACTACAGCTACCTTTCTTTGTTTGGGAGATGAGATATTAATTCGGATGATTACGCTGGCACGGGCGGTTGAGCAATTATAGATTTCAATTCGTTTGCAGTGATACCGGGGACTCCCATAACCAAATAACCAAATGACCTCACTTACCTGTGGTATTTCTCTCTTGTTTAGGTCCTCATTTATAATAGACGTTCTCTCCTTTATTTATTTTTTTTTTGCTGCCATAGTGCTCCAAACTTTTACATAAGATTTCTACACTTGCAATCTTTTCTCCTTCAACAGAAATCCTCATGCAGTGATCAAGTGAACTATCTCCTTGCTGCTGTCTTAATGGAGTCATTATTCTATTCATAGCACTAATGGACCTTTCAACAATGACTGTTGATATTGGTACAGTCAATATGTTTACACTAGTATTTTTCAGTTCTTCTTAACCAATTGAAGATTGAAGAATATATTTGAATGGTGATACATTGTTGTTCATATTTGAGGCCAAATATTTAAAAGACTTCCGATCTGCTTGTAAATGATCTTGATCTATATCATGCCAATACTGGCACAGTTAACATCTGACTCTTGTATCTGCTGAATGTGATGAAATGATTCGACAAATGAACACAATGAAATTAATTCCAAGGCTTGCTTGTTAAATCTTTTGTCCATTTCAGATATGACATTATCTGTGAATTTAGTAAGCGTCTGCAAACAAGTTTTGTCATCTTTTTTTATTGTTCAGTTGTGTGACACCTTAACTTTCACTACTTTATATGTTTCACATCTTTTTTTATAGTTCAGTTGTGTGACACCTTAACTTTCACTACTTTATATGTTTCACATCTTTTTTTATAGTTCAGTTGTGTGACACCTTAACTTTCACTACTTTATATGTTTCACATCTTTTTTGTTGTTCAGTTGTGTGACACCTTAACTTTCACTACTTTATATGTTTCACATCTTTTTTTAGTTCAGTTGTGTGACACCTTAACTTTCACTACTTTATATGTTTCACATCTTTTTTTAGTTCAGTTGTGTGACACCTTAACTTTCAGTACTTTATATGTTTCACATCTTTTTATTGTTCAGTTGTGTGACACCTTAACTTTCACTACTTTATATGTTTCACATCTTTTTTTATTGTTCAGTTGTGTGACACCTTAACTTTCACTACTTTATATGTTTCACATCTTTTTTTATTGTTCAGTAGTGTGACACCTTAACTTTCACTACTTGATATGTTTCACATCTTTTTTTATAGTTCAGTTGTGTGACACCTTAACTTTCACTACTTTATATGTTTCACATCTTTTTATTGTTCAGTTGTGTGACACCTTAACTTTCACTACTTGATATGTTTCACATCTTTTTTTATAGTTCAGTTGTGTGACACCTTAACTTTCACTACTTTATATGTTTCACATCTTTTTTTATTGTTCAGTAGTGTGACACCTTAACTTTCACTACTTGATATGTTTCACATCTTTTTTTATAGTTCAGTTGTGTGACACCTTAACTTTCACTACTTTATATGTTGCACATCTTTTTTGTTGTTGTTCAGTTGTGTGACACCTTAACTTTCACTACTTTATATGTTTCACATCTTTTTTAGTTCAGTTGTGTGACACCTTAACTTTCACTACTTTATATGTTTCACATCTTTTTTTAGTTCAGTTGTGTGACACCTTAACTTTCACTACTTTATATGTTTCACATCTTTTTATTGTTCAGTTGTGTGACACCTTAACTTTCACTACTTTATATGTTTCACATCTTTTTTGTTGTTCAGTTGTGTGACACCTTAACTTTCACTACTTTATATGTTTCACATCTTTTTTTAGTTCAGTTGTGTGACACCTTAACTTTCACTACTTTATATGTTTCACATCTTTTTTTATTGTTCAGTTGTGTGACACCTTAACTTTCACTACTTTATATGTTTCACATCTTTTTTTGTTGTTCACTTGTGTGACACCTTAACTTTCACTACTTTATGTGTTTCACATCTTTTTTTATTGTTCAGTTGTGTGACACCTTAACTTTCACTACTTAATATGTTTTACATCTTTTTTTATTGTTCAGTTGTGTGACACCTTAACTTCACTACTTTATGTTTCACATCTTTTTTTGTTGTTCAGTTGTGTGACACCTTAACTTTCACTACTTTATATGTTTCACATCTTTTTTTATTGTTCAGTTGTGTGACACCTTAACTTTCACTACTTTATATGTTTCACATCTTTTTTGTTGTTCAGTTGTGTGACACCTTAACTTTCACAACTTTATATGTTTCACATCTTTTTTTTTATTGTTCAGTTGTGTGACACCTTAACTTTCACTAGTTTATATGTTTCACATCTTTTTTTATTGTTCAGTAGTGTGACACCTTAACTTCCACTACTTTAAATGTTTCACATCTTTTTTTATAGTTCAGTTGTGTGACACCTTAACTTTCACTACTTTATATGTTTCACATCTTTTTATTGTTCAGTTGTGTGACACCTTAACTTTCACTACTTTATATGTTTCACATCTTTTTTTATTGTTCAGTTGTGTGACACCTTAACTTTCACTACTTGATATGTTTCACATCTTTTTTTATTGTTCAGTTGTGTGACACCTTAACTTTCACTACTTTATATGTTTCACATCTTTTTTTATTGTTCAGTTGTGTGACACCTTAACTTTCACTACTTTATATGTTTCACATATGTTTTTATTGTTCAGTTGTGTGACACCTTAACTTTCACTACTTTATATGTTTCACATCTTTTTTTATTGTTCAGTTGTGTGACACCTTAACTTTCACTACTTTATATGTTTCACATCTTTTTTTATTGTTCAGTTGTGTGACACCTTAACTTTCACTACTTTATATGTTTCACATCTTTTTTTATAGTTCAGTTGTGTGACACCTTAACTTTCACTACTTTATATGTTTCACTTCTTTTTTTTTATAGTTCAGTTGTGTGACACCTTAACTTTCACTACTTTATATGTTTCACGTCTTTTTTGTTGTTGTTCAGTTGTGTGACACCTTAACTTTCACTACTTTATATGTTTCACGTCTTTTTTGTTGTTGTTCAGTTGTGTGACACCTTAACTTTCACTACTTTATATGTTTCACGTCTTTTTTTATTGTTTAGTTGTGTGACACCTTAACTTTCACTACTTTATGTGTTTCACATCTTTGTTATATTTCATTTTCTGACACCTTAACTTTCACTACTTTATGTGTTTCACATCTTTGTTATATTTCATTTTGTGACACCTTAACTTTCACTACTTGATATTTTTCACATCTTTTTTTATTGTTTAGTTGTGTCACACCTTAACTTTCACTACTTTATATGTTTCAGTAAAATCACTATGTGTCGTGTTTTTCTACTACTTCTGTACATCCGCGGATATTAGTTTGAAATGTAAAGATGTGCTTGAAATTAGCTTTGGTAGAATTGCCAACTGATATTCCTGCTTCAGGAAGCATTTGCTTAAATTAGAAACAACTCACAAGTTCACAAGTCATCATAATTGACCCATAACATTTCTTAATATTGTGAATGACTATATAATGATTGAGTTAGCGCACATCTGTAGTCTCTGCAATTCTCAGCAGAGGATCTTCTAACATTTGTTGATCGTCACAGAGAACTGTTTCTTGTTTTGAAGTTTGGTGGAACAGCTCATATATGTCTCTGACTACATAAAAAAACCTTTTACGTAGGGGAACTGATCTCTGATCTCATGCACTTGTCACCGCAAGTGACAATACATGAGCCCTAAAATGTATGGACATGAATAGTCCTTCCTGATTTATGTGACATCCGTTTGTGAACCCTGGAGATCTTACCAGAAAAATTAGAACATCCATTAAATCCACACGCAATGAGATTACAAAATGATATACCTCGTTTATTTATTTCACTCTCCGTGCAGACAGTGTGTGATGGTTTCAGCTGTTGTATTTTGAAGTAGAATTATGCACAAAAATGTCTCTCTAATTTCTCCACAGTCTGTCACATATCTCACACGTATAGACAGTTCAGATTTGTTATCAGTGTTTGTGGATTCATCAGTGATTGAAGTAGATGGTTTCCCCTTAATTTCAGTAGCAAACTGTTCATTAAGTACCTTACCCATGCATTGCAACTTTCACAAGCTGTGTCTTTACTGCAATATGTAGCTCATTCACTTTGTTTCCGAAGCCAGTCACTAACATTATAACTTGTTCTAATTTCTTCACATGCTTGTTACTCCCAGTGTGAGCACAACTCTCTCATATTCTGTTTATTAATTCTCGTTCACTCTGTTTCTGAAGCCAGTCACTTAACTCTTAGCACACTAGACTAGACCATCAAATTTCTCACAATATGTTCATATTTGGTTGTGTGAGTTACCTCCTTTTTAAGTAGGAAATATAAACTCCTCATCAAAATACTTAGGACATACCTATTTTCTTCAATATCAGCTTTGTATTGCTGATGTAGGATAGAGTCTCTTTTTATGCAAAATGAGAATATTCGATTTCTCGATTGCATTGTTATGATATTCAGAGGTATCATGCATGAGGTTGGGCTTCCGTTTCTAAGATGGTGGCACACAGTTAATGTTCTCTCGATCGCTGCAAAAAATGCATTTGGGGACTGATTAATTTCGGCTCTCCAATGCAATTTTCTGCGTTAAAGTCAAAATGATGTTCTACTTACAAATCTGCGCCGATGAAGCGGAGTCGTACACCCGGCAATATTCCTTTTTGACAAGTCAAGTGTTGTGAATGCGACCTTCCACCGTCTAGAGTTGATCTGCGGTTTACGTCATCACATTGAGTGATGTTCAAAGGCCGTCGTCGGAATTGTTTGACGCAAGGTCAATAAAATGGTATTGAATATAATTATATATAATTGTGTGTATAATTCCCGCCTTAGAATACATAAAAAAAACAACAGATAAAATAGCTTGGCCACTTGATAAGGCAGAAATACCAGAACACAACACAATGAGTTTTTAATAAAAGGCCGACTACGAAAAAGGTGGATTGATGGAACATTAAAAGCACTGGAAAAAATGACAGCAACAGTGGTCATTAGAAGAGCATAAGACCGCAAATTAAATCTCCCCTCGACGCTGAAAGGCAAATGAGGAAGGAAAGAAAAACAAAGAAGAAGAGTTGTTATTCACCCATTATCTATGAATAAAAAAAAATAAATAAAAAGTAAAGTACCCCCGTCACGCCAAGTGGAGTATGGGGAATATGGTGTTAGTGACCATACATTTTACAGACCTTCAGCACATGATTTTTGGGGTAATGTGGTCGGTATTACGCCCGTGCGCCCAGAAAAAAATCGGGTACCCATGAAATGCTGGGTGAACCGGAGCCGTCGGTTGGGATCAAACCCTACCTCTTGTCCTTTGTAGTCCATTTCACTAGCCACTGAGCTATCGCAGCTCCCATTATCTAAAAGTGGTTGTTTTCAAGGACACTCTCCTCGTGTGTAAATAAAGATGTCTACTTTCTAATTGATCAACAGTTGCTATGTTTTTTTTAAAATCAGATTACTAGGGTGTGATTAATGAATTTGTTTATTCTCTCTCTCTCTCTCTCTCTTTCTGTTTCTTCACCCAACAACTTAGGGACATCAATAAGTCAAAAACGTAGTCGACCTTTTATTAAAAACTCATTGTGTTGTACACACGTTTCTCACTTCCACAAAATGGAAGGCTGTGAAATGACTGGGTGCAGTATTTAGAAGTCTGTCATTTTCCGTGTGGATCTACTCTCCGGTTCATGCCATGGATTGAGGGCATGCGATATTTGGCAACTTTAAGTTGGCACCAAAGACAACTAGAATGAGAACATTGACCACGAACACGGCACGTTGTATGTACTCAACGTATGATTGCTGTTTAAATGAAGACATAACAGTAGATAGATGTTCAGCCCAAGGATTGCTGTTTAAATGAAGACATAACAGTAGATAGATGTTCCGTCCAAGGATTGCTGTTTAAATGAAGACATAACAGTAGATAGATGTTCAGCCCAAGGATTGCTGTTTAAATGAAGACATAACAGTAGATAGATGTTCCGTCCAAGGATTGCTGTTTAAATGAAGACATAACAGTAGATAGATGTTCAGCCCAAGGATTGCTGTTTAAATGAAGACACAACAGTATATAGATGTTCAGCCCAAGGATTGCTGTTTAAATGAAGACACAACTGTAGATAGATGTTCAGCCCAAGGATTGCTGTTTAAATGAAGACATAACAGTAGATAGATGTTCAGCCCAAGAATTGCTGTTTAAATGAAGACACAACTGTAGATAGATGTTCAGCCCAAGGATTGCTGTTTAAATGAAGACACAACAGTATATAGATGTTCAGCCCAAGGATTGCTGTTTAAATGAAGACACAACTGTAGATAGATGTTCAGCCCAAGGATTGCTGTTTAAATGAAGACATAACTGTAGATAGATGTTCAGCCCAAGAATTGCTGTTTAAAGGAAGACATAACTGTAGATATATGTTCAACCAAGGATTGCTGTGACAATGAAGACACTACAGTAGATAGATGTTCAGTCCAAGGATTGCTGTTTAAATGAAGACACTACAGTAGATAGATGTTCAGCCCAAGGATTGCTGTGACAATGAAGACACTACAGTAGATAGATGTTCAGCCCAAGGATTGCTGTTTAAATGAAGACACAACAGTAGATAGATGTTCAGCCCAAGGATTGCTGTTTAAATGAAGACATAACTGTAGATAGATGTTCAGCCCAAGGATTGCTGTTTAAATGAAGACATAACTGTAGATAGATGTTCAGCCCAAGGATTGCTGTTTAAATGAAGACATAACTGTAGATAGATGTTCAGCCCAAGGATTGCTGTTTAAATGAAGACATAACTGTAGATAGATGTTCAGCCCAAGGATTGCTGTTTAAATGAAGACATAACTGTAGATAGATGTTCAGCCCAAGGATTGCTGTTTAAATGAAGACACAACAGTATATAGATGTTCAGCCCAAGGATTGCTGTTTAAATGAAGACATAACTGTAGATAGATGTTCAGCCCAAGGATTGCTGTGACAATGAAGACACTACAGTAGATAGATGTTCAGCCCAAGGATTGCTGTTTAAATGAAGACACAACAGTAGATAGATGTTCCGTCCAAGGATTGCTGTGACAATGAAGACACTATAGTAGATAGATGTTCCGTCCAAGGATTGCTGTGTCAATGAAGACACTACAGTAGATAGATGTTCAGCCCAAGGATTGCTGTTTAAATGAAGACACAACAGTAGATAGATGTTCAGCTCAAGGATTGCTGTGACAATGAAGACACTACAGTAGATAGATGTTCCGTCCAAGGATTGCTGTGACAATGAAGACACTACAGTAGATAGATGTTCCGTCCAAGGATTGCTGTGACAATGAAGACACTATAGTAGATAGATGTTCCGTCCAAGGATTGCTGTTTAAATGAAGACACTACAGTAGATAGATGTTGCGCCCAAGGATTGCTGTGACAATGAAGACACTATAGTAGATAGATGTTCCGTTCAAGGATTGCTGTGACAATGAAGACACTATAGTAGATAGATGTTCCGTTCAAGGATTGCTGTGACAATGAAGACACTATAGTAGATAGATGTTCCGTTCAAGGATTGCTGTGACAATGAAGACACTATAGTAGATAGATGTTCCGTTCAAGGATTGCTGTGACAATGAAGACACTATAGTAGATAGATGTTCCGTTCAAGGATTGCTGTGACAATGAAAACATTGATGTTATTGTACTGAATCTATTGTGCCGGGGCCCCTCATGATACCCCCCAGGAATCTTATCTCCACAACCACACACAAATAGAAGATAAAATTAATTACTTTAGAAACAGACCGCACAGAAATGAAACGGGAGATAAAATGGATATCTTAGGAAAAAAACGCAAAAAAGGAAATCAAAGATAAAAACGCCTTAAGAACAACCCCCTCCTCCTCCTCCCCCCCCCCCCCCACACACACAATAAATCAAAGATAAAATTAATACCTAAGGAGGAGATATGAGGCAAAGATAAAATTATTACCTAAAGAGGAAATTTGAGACAAAGATAAAATTAATACATTTAGAATAGACCTTTCACATAGAGAAAAAAAAAAGATAATAAAAAAATAAAAGTAATACATTAAGCTTCAGGCTGAAACGCAAAAGATAAAAACATCATTTCTGGAACTGATCTAACAATAACAGGTTAACAATAAAATGATTATATCAGGAACCGACTTCAGAAAGGGGAAGAGTGGTAAAATCAATAGCATGGGAATAGCACTTGCAAGTGGAGAATAAAGCAAAAATAAATACCTAATAATGGAACAAAAGTTATGATCAAACATATAACAAAGACATGACTCAATGCTGCAGTCTTCGCCTATTAGTTCGTCTAAGGATTCCACAGACGGAGAAGAGACATGACAGCTGCGATAAATCTGGAATGTGCATACAACAGGGTTCCATTTGAGTACCTCATATACACGCTCCCCAAACTGGCGGTGCACGACTTCCTCATTAGATGGATCGCTGCAGCACTGTTTCAGAGGAAGAAGATACTCAGATGTGGAAGTTGGTCATCCGGGCCTACATCAATTTGGCCAGGTTCACCATTGTCACCAGTTCTATTTTACGTGTGCACAATAACAATCACGGAACAACAACTGCATGAGAGGGGAAGAAACGTGTACACAATAACAATCACGGAACAACAACTGCATGAGAGGGGAAGAAACGTGTACACAATAACAATCACGGAACAACAACTGCATGAGAGGGGAAGAAACGTGTACACAATAACAATCACGGAACAACAACTGCATGAGAGGGGAAGAAACGTGTACACAATAACAATCACGGAACAACAACTGCATGAGAGGGGAAGAAACGTGTACACAATAACAATCACGGAACAACAACTGCATGAGAGGGGAAGAAACGTGTACACAATAACAATCACGGAACAACAACTGCATGAGAGGGGAAGAAACGTGTACACAATAACAATCACGGAACAACAACTGCACGAGAGGGGAAGAAACGTGTACACAATAACAATCACGGAACAACAACTGCACGAGAGGAGAAGAACTACGACTTTTACTGATGACATTCTGGTATATCGAAGATGAAAGAAATAGGCAGGTACGCCTCCACAATCCAAAACGAACTCGATCGCATCTCTTCCTGGTGTGGAGCATCAAGTGCCTTGGCTAATCCTAATAAATCTTCAGTCGCGTTGTTTCTCCTTAACAATAATATCGTGAACACGGAAACACCGGTGTTGTGGAATCTGACGCTGTGACCAGGGACAGGTTGATGACCTACCTAAGATTTGACTTTGATAGCAGTCTGTGTTTAAAGGACCGTGTGATATACCAGCCCGCAAAGGACTGTCCGCCATAAAGGTCATGGCAATAGCCAATATTGAGCAGAAGATACTTACATTTCTGTGGTAGGGCCTGGACCTCACACCAATTGAGATGCCTAGCAATCCTCACTGTCAGTACAACACTGATTGGCAGGCTAGAGAAAGTACAAAATGAACCGATTCTTATTAACTTGGGATGTACGAGGGATGCACATCCTGTGTAGCAATGATGTATCTTTTTGATTTTTCAACCATGAATGACAGATAAAGATGTGGAGGAGGCGAGCCTATTTGAAGATAAGTGCAGATAACGAGTACACTAAGAGCTCAATATAGAGGAAAGTGACATGATATGTTGAACTATCTAACCCCTGGATCAATCACTTGTTGTCATCCATGTATATTTAACTAGCTAGCCCCTGGATCAATCACTTGTTGCCATCCATGTATGTTGAACTATCTAACCCCTGGATCAATCACTTGTTGCCATCCATGTATGTTGAACTATCTAACCCCTGGATCAATCACTTGTTGCCATCCATGTATGTTGAACTATCTAACCCCTGGATCAATCACTTGTTGCCATCCATGTATGTTTAACTAGCTAGCCCCTGGATCAATCACTTGTTGCCATCCATGTATGTTTAACTAGCTAGCCCCTGGATCAATCACTTGTTGCCATCCATGTATGTTGAACTATCTAACCCCTGGATCAATCACTTGTTGCCATCCATGTATGTTTAACTAGCTAGCCCCTGGATCAATCACTTGTTGCCATCCATGTATGTTTAACTAGCTAGCCCCTGGATCAATCACTTGTTGCCATCCATGTATGTTTAACTAGCTAGCCCCTGGATCAATCACTTGTTGCCATCCATGCATGTTTAACTAGCTAGCCCCTAGATCAATCACTTGTTGCCGTCCAATCGGAGGGGAGCTGTGAGAAGTGCTGGGGAAGCCAAGTTTGAAACCACCACGATTGGTACGTGTTTTGTACTTCCTAACCCAAATATGTTTTCGGCTTTGGGATAAACTTGTCAATATAGCAGCTGTAGTTGATAGTGTTACATTACAGAAGATTAGAGAAAATAAGATCAAGCAGGCGGTGTCAGGCAGGGTTGTCCTGTCAAGATCTCTGCAGTCTATCATTAAGGCAGGAAACGTGTTTACCTGTCGCCCTCGGTCATCCTCACAATGAGCGGATTCTCGTGGTTTCACGCCATTGATTGAATCTATCTCTCAACGTGCCGGAGGGAAAAGTGAGAGGGACAACGAATAAGAGGGATAAGGAGAGGTAGGGGAGGATGGTAAGATGAGTGATACAGTGAGAGAAGAGAGAGGAGCGGCAAAACGGGACAAGCAGAAATATAAAGAGTGACAGATTAAGACAGAGGAAGGAGGGAGGAGAAATGATAGGATCAAATGGAGAGAAAGAATACAAAGGGGGAGAAAGTAAGAGAAAAACGAGAGAAAGAGATGGCCTTGGTCATATTTGGTGAAGTCTGAACGGTGAGCAGTAAAGAACTGCTGCAATAAGAAACAGGTCACAGCAAGTACACATGTGCACATACGGCTATCAATCTGTCAGGTCACATCAAGTACACATGTACACATACGGCTATCAATCTGTCAGATCACATCAAGTACACATGTACACATACGGCTATCAATCTGTCAGATCACATCAAGTACACATGTACACATACGGCTATCAATCTGTCAGATCACATCAAGTGCACATGTACACATACGGCTATCAATCTGTCAGATCACATCAAGTGCACATGTACACATACGGCTATCAGTCTGTCAGATCACATCAAGTGCACATGTACACATACGGCTATCAATCTGTCAGATCACATCAAGTGCACATGTACACATACGGCTATCAATCTGTCAGATCACATCAAGTGCACATGTACACATACAGCTATCAATCTGTCAGATCACATCAAGTACACATGTACACATACGGCTATCAATCTGTCAGATCACATCAAGTACACATGTACACATACGGCTATCAATCTGTCAGGTCACATCAAGTACATATGTACACATACGGCTATCAATCTGTCAGGTCACATCAAGTACAAATGTACACATACGGCTATCAATCTGTCAGGTCACATCAAGTACACATGTACACATACGGCTATCAATCTGTCAGATCACATCAAGTACACATGTACACATACGGCTAGTCCCCATTACGATATGTATATCTGTCCATCAATCCGCCTATCAATATGTTTATCCATTTCTGTAAATCTATCAATTAACCCATTCATCTGTTTAAACATTTCTATTAATATTTACATATGTCTATCAATCTATGTAAATCTGTAAAGCAATATGCCTATCAATCTATGTAAATCTATCTGTTAGTCCATCAGTCTACATATAGCTGTCAGTCAAGCTTCCCAATAAACTATTTATCAATCTATTTAAATCTGTCCATTAATGTAAAAATGTATATCAATCATTGAATCTTTCTGTCGATATTTGTATCAATCTGTCTTTTCATCTGTCTGGCTATACATCTTTCAATCTGTTTATCACTTTTTGTGAATATTTGGAGAAAATTGTTCATCAGTCAATTTAAATCAATCTGTCAATATGTATTTTATTGTGTGGACATCTTTTTTCATCAATTTGTATATCGATATCTAGATGTATCTCTTTTAGGCATTCTAGGTGTAGAGATACATCTAGATGACATGGACATACGACTAATATGTAATCTATACTGGGAGCAAACAGCAATAATAAAATATAACAAAGAGAACTATTGATATAAAAAGAGGCGTAAGACAAGGATGCATCCTATCACCAAGCTTGTTCAATCTATACACTGAGCAAATCTTTATAAATATCACAGAGATGCCAGGCCTAAACATTAATGGAAAGATAACAAATAACCTAAGATATGCTGACGATACTGTACTACTAGCAGAAAATCCTAAAGATCTACAACAATTACTTAATGTAATAAACATGACAAGCAAAAAATATGTACTAGATATGAATATCAAAAAGACTAAAACTATGATCATAAATAAAGAAAATACTCAAAACCCACAAGTGGATATCTAAATAGAAGGAATAGACCTGGAGACAGTTCAGAACTATAACTACCTGGGACATACTATAACATTTTAATCACTGGGAACTACTATTCGTGCTGTTTCGTCCAATAAATGTTTGTCTACAACACAAGTATTCAGCCCTACTGGGAGATACTTGCATTAATAGGAAAGTACAAATATACAATTTATTTCCGGTCTGTGATCGTTACCCTATGCTATAGTCATTGAGAACGTCATCGTGTAAGACACTACTGCAATAGCCAATTTTTTAGTTGGCTGCGTGGTAGTGTGCCAAGCGTTCGGCTTCTCGTGGCAAGGCGCGGTGCCACTGAGTTTCGGACCATATATTGTTCTTCGTTTTTTTCTATTGTTGTTTGTCTGTCAATTTTTCCGAGTGCTAACACATACTTCTTTGTTCTATTATTCCCTATTATCGCCTCGGAAGTTCCCCATATAATAATATTTATGTATTATTATTTGTACCCGACATACTATAACCAGTGATGGAAAATGTACAACTGAAATAAACAAAAAAAAAATAGGAATGGCAAAAAGTAATTTTAATGTCATGAAGGACATACTAACATCAAAACAAATAACACTAGGGCTAAAACTAAGAATAGCAAAATGTTACATCTTCTCAATATTCCTATATGGTGCAGAAACATGGACATTAGACTAGAAAACAGAACAGAGAATTGAAGCCTTTGAAATGTGGATATATAGAAGAATAGGTAGAATTGGATGGAAGGAAAAGAAAACAAACAATGAAGTCTTAAAACAACTAAAAATGAAAAGAGAACTACTAAGCACAATTCAAACAAGACGAATACGATTTTTGGGCCATGTTAAAAGACACAACAGCCTACTAAAAGTAATCCTAGAGGGGAAAATACAAGGTAAAAGAGGCAGAGGCAGACCAAGACTAACATGGACGAGTAACATCAAAAAATGGACAAATCAGCTTATGACAACCTGCACCATCAAAGCAAGAGACAGAGCAGAATGGCGCTTCATGGTAGCCAACCTTCGTTGCGGAGACGGCACTCGATGATGATGATATCGATATATTGAAATCTATCAAAATAGGGTAACATTTGTCTAGTCTGTCCTTCCTTTATTATCTGTGTTAATACGTTCAACAGCTTGTATCATCATCATCATGTGCCATACCGGTTGGCGTAGGTGATCATGTCCCTCCACTATCTTCTATCTACAGTGCATCGAAGCTTGTATATCAATCTGTATGTCAAACCATCCATCAGTCAGTGAAACTATGTATGTAATCTATGTAATTCAGTCTACCAATCTGTATGTTCAATCGTCCATCAGTCAGTGAAACTGACTAATGTAATCTATGTAAATCAGTCTATCAGTCCGCCTGTTATGTTATCTATGTAAATCAGTCTATCAGTCCGCCTGTTATGTTATCTATGTAAATCAGTCTATCAGGCCGCCTGTTATGTTATCTATGTAAATCAGTCTATCAGTCCGCCTGTTATGTTATCTATGTAAATCAGTCTATCAGTCCGCCTGTTATGTTATCTATATAAATCAGTCTATCAGGCCGCCTGTTATGTTATCTATGTAAATCAGTCTATCAGTCCGCCTGTTATGTTATCTATGTAAATCAGTCTATCATGCCGCCTGTTATGTTATCTATGTAAATCAGTCTATCAGGCCACCTGTTATGTTATCTATGTAAATCAGTCTATCAGGCCACCTGTTATGTTATCTATGTAAATCAGTCTATCAGGCCACCTGTTATGTTATCTATGTAAATCAGTCTATCAGGCCACCTGTTATGTTATCTATGTAAATCAGTCTATCAGGCCACCTGTTATGTTATCTATGTAAATCAGTCTATCAGGCCACCTGTTATGTTATCTATGTAAATCAGTCTATCAGGCCACCTGTTATGTTATCTATGTAAATCAGTCTATCAGGCCGCCTGTTATGTTATCTATGTAAATCAGTCTATCAGGCCGCCTGTTATGTTATCTATGAATGTACCCCATCACAGCATACCGGCTTGACTGACGAGCCATGTTTCCCCAGCTCTGCCCTGACCGCTGGGGCGCCGGTCCCAGAGTACAGCTGTCGATGTCTGGCCAGGCACAGTCAGCGCTCGTCGGCACATGTGTACATTTTGTTGTATTTGTCGCCCATGTCGTGCTGGTATCCCCCAAGGTTGTCGGGGGGGGGGGGGGGGACTGGGAGGTAATAAATAGAAGACGATAAATAGAACCTGGGAAGTGCTAGAGAGAGAGAAAGTGTGTGAGGGAGATATATATATATGAATGAAACCCTAGTAATGGGTCTCAGTGTTATCAGAAAGTATGTCGTCTAATATTTTTGGGCTACAAATAAATATATATATATTTTTTTAAATTGAGAGCCAAAAATGAAGATGTCATCCATTGACCATGCACTTACTTGTGGGCAGCTTTCATGGGTGAGAAAAAGTTGTGAGAAATAAGAAGTGCATGTAGCAGAGAAACGCTGCGTCTGCATCCAAAGATGGTGGTGGTCATTCACTAGACTTGCTCGCACTACCACTCTCGACACATACCCATTTAAAGTATTCACCGGATTCATCTTCTGGGCATATTTTTCTCATCTCCTCTCCTTTCTTATTTTCTCTTCTCTTATAGTTTTTTTTTTAATCGTTGCGCTCCTTTCTTCTTATATATTTTAAATCTTCTCGTCTCTTCTATATTCTTAATCTTCTCTTCTACAACATTTGATTTTTTCTTCCTTTATTTTAAATCTTTTTTCCTCTTATATTTTTTTTTCTTTTCTCATCTTCTTTTTTTCATTTGTTTTCTTCTGTTATGTTCTCTTCTTTTCAAATCTATATTTTTTTCTGTTCTAATCTCTTCTATATGTTTTCATCACTTTTATTCTCCTATATTTTTATCTCTTCTCATTTATTTTGTTTTTATCTTTCTCGTACTATATTTTCTTCTCATCCTCTTCACATCTCCTCGTCTTTCCTTTCTTCTTTCCCCTCATTGTTTTTTCTCTTCTTCACTCCCTGTTCTGCTTTCCACGATTCTTTCCTTTCCCTTCACATTGTTATCATCTTTTCTTCTCAACTTTTCTTTTCTTCTCTTTCTTATTACTGTTTCTTCATTTTCCTGTTCTTCTCTGCTACATCTTTACTTCTTTTCTTCTCTTTCTTATTACTGTTTCTTCATTTTCCTGTTCTTCTCTGCTACATCTTTACTTCTTTTCTTCTCTTTCTTATTACTGTTTCTTCATTTTCCTGTTCTTCTCTGCTACATCTTTACTTCTTTTCTTCTCTTTCTTATTACTGTTTCTTCATTTTCCTGTTCTTCTCTGCTACATCTTTACTTCTTTTCTTCTCTTTCTTATTACTGTTTCTTCATTTTCCTGTTCTTCTCTGCTACATCTTTACTTCTTTTCTTCTCTTTCTTATTACTGTTTCTTCATTTTCCTGTTCTTCTCTGCTACATCTTTACTTCTTTTCTTCTCTTTCTTATTACTGTTTCTTCATTTTCCTGTTCTTCTCTGCTACATCTTTACTTCTTTTCTTCTATTTTCATTTATTTCCTTGCACTCGTATCTTCTTTCTTCTACTGTTCGCTTTTAATTCGTTTTCTTCCCAATTTTCAGTTATCAATTCTTTATTTCTATTTTATTATATTTTCTTTCCTTTCTATAACCCTCCTGTCTCTCCTCTCTTTTATCCCCTTCTTCCTCTTTCTCTCTCTCTACAGAGAGATTCGTGCATCCAATTCCTTCAACTTGTGTCTCTTTCTATTCTTTATCCGTTTCTATCTCTAAAAAGAAGGTTCCTTTCTCTCTCTCTCTTTCTCTCTCTTTTCTCTCTCTCTCTCTCTCTCTCTCTCTCTCTCTCTCTCTCACCCAAAGTTGTTTCCTCTGTTTTCCCGTTTCACGTATTTCTTTATTTTCCACTTTAACACTTCATTTCTTTAATTTCTTCTCTCCTACTATCTTATTCTTTCTTTCATTCTCTCATGTGTTTATCTTTGCTATATTTTTTCACAATCATCTCTGCCCCAATGCTCTCTTATCTCTCCTTTCTTTTGTCTCTTTCCCTTCACGCTCATTCACTCACTCACCCACTTATTCGCTCATTCACTCACTCACCCACTTATTCGCTCATCCACTCACTCACCCACTCACGCATTCACTCACCCACTCACTCGCTCACCCACTCACTCGCTCACCCACTCACTCATTCACTCACCCACTCATTCACTCACTCACTCATTCACTCACCCACTCACCCATTTACTCGCTCACCCACTCACTCACTCACACACTCACTCACACACTCATACACTCACTCACACATTAACTAACTCACTCACTCACACACACTCACTCACTCACTTTCTCTCTCTCCCATGCTCACTTTTATACAACTCAATTTGTTAACTGTATCAGATTTGTGAGAAGAGATTTGAACATTTTTATCCGCCTCACTTGAGGCTGCTGATGGCAGCTCGTTAGAGTGACACGAGCACGCTCTTCATCAAGCGCTCCCTGACAGTCATGTCAAGGTGAATGTATAATTGTTCTGGTTGGTCCTCAACACATTCCCTCTCTTTATGTCCATATTTATATTCCCCTACCACGTCTTTCATCCCCTGCAACGAGCTCAAATATATGCATTCCTTCAAACCAGCAAGATCTATATGCTCAACGGTTCTATATAGGTTAAAGCCATATAGCATGTCTATATAGGTTAAAGTCATATAGCATGTCTATATAGGTTAAAGTCATATAGCATTTCTATATAGGTTAAGGTCATATAGCATTTCTATATAGGTTAAAGTCATATAGCATTTCTATATAGGTTAAAGTCATATAGCATTTCTATATAGGTTAAAGTCATATAGCATTTCTATATAGGTTAAAGTCATATAGCATTTCTATATAGGTTAAAGTCATATAGCATTTCTATATAGGTTAAAGTCATATAGCATTTCTATATAGGTTCATGTCATATAGCATTTCTATATAGGTTAAAGTCATATAGCAAACACACCGGCTAGTCAATTATCAACAGCCTTGGAATACGAGGTGCGCGTGGCCGTGTGGCACCTCTGTCTCGCTGGCTGAAAAGCCGACCTACGATGTTCGAAACTGCTGTAGACAGAAAGGATTGTTTCTATCAAGGTTACAATAAAAATCATGGATTGAGTCTCACACGTCGTGGCGATTGCTTTGACCAAACGGCCTTTATCACCTCTGGTGCTATTGTGTGCTCCCCCCCCCCCCCCCCCCCCGCCGGCATACACCAACAATGGTAATATGTGTCGTAAAGATATTTTTTTTATGACAAGGAGCGCAAAGGGAGGTATTATATTTAACAAGCACTGGGAATATTATTGCTCAAAAGGACATGAAAGAGTGAGACAGAAAAGGATAGAGAGATTAGAAAAAGGAATAAGGAATGAAGAAGAAAGATAATATAGAAACAAATAGACGAATAGCCGTTCTATAGGGATTCAATCTAAGTGAGAAAGTAGCTATTCTGTCGTCAGTTTTGTAACGCATTCCTTGACGCGGTGTGGCAGCTTGAATACTCTGACCACCCTTCAGGGTTCACATATCGAGAGTTTTACGTGGGGTAGAATCTACTGCTCAGGTTGAAGTTTGCAGTATAAACACTCAGACTGCTGAAATAAAAATACGGGTTCGATCCTGCTTCGGACCATATATTGTTCTTTGTTTTTTTCTGTTGTTGTTTATTTGTCGTTTTTTTCTGAGTGCTGTAATACATACCTCTTCCTTCTATGATTCCCTGAATTATCGCCTCGGAAGTTTCCCTCTATAATAATATTTATTTATTATTATTTGTCTCCAACAAATAAACACACTAGTCGTCAAGTCTGGAGGCTGTAGTGTAAGGCCGTTTAAAAGATATATTTTTACAAATGTATATACGCCTCTATATATATCATCTATTCTCCTTTCGAGCTGTCGAGGACAGATGCAGCAGAACCTCTAGGCTCTCTGTGTTCGACAATCTTTCTTGTCAAGCATCAGACCTTGCACAGGACCCGCATTGTGTCTTGCCGCACGTCTCTTTTCTGTGCAAGTTTTTCCATTTGGGCGAGTGAGTTTATTCCTGTTGTTGTTGTTGCCTCTCGATTCTGTGTTATTTTCAGTGTGTTTCTAGGTCAGCTTCTTTTTCTTTTACACCCTGGTTCCCATTTGAGGGGCTGCTTTGAGGTTCTCTTGTTATCTCTTCTCATCACACGGCAAGCATATATATCTTGATTACAGGTGGTATTTGTAGATGATCTCTCATTTCTCTGATATCTGCACTAGTCTTGAATTCATGCCATGGTGTACGAAATATTTTCTTAAGGTATTTGTTTTCATGTGCATCCAATTTAAATTTAATTTCTTGTATACGTACATGTACAGTCGCAACTACAAAAACAACAAGAACAATCAAATGATGATGTAAGAGGAACGTTCGGAGCTTAAAATCTATCTGTACACTTGACAATGTTGAATATTCTCAGACTGTTGTTGGCACTAAGACACATTCGGAAACACTAGGGCGAAGAAAGGCGTGACTTCTGGAATATAAGAACCACGAAATGTTGGGGATATTGCAATAGACAACAAGAACAATTATGAGATCGATAGATTCAATGAATGCAGGTAAACTGGAAAATTAAAATAGCACCTGGAGAAACAAAACTCTCAAAGAGAGGACGAACAACACAGCCAAGGAGTTGCGCTTATTTGTGTTGAGAAAAATAAAGCGAACATTACTAGACCAGGACTGATATCTGTCTACCCTATCCATTGACTGTCTGTCTACCCTATCCATTGACTGTCTGTCTACCCAATCCATTGAGTGTCTGTCTACCCTATGCATTGACTGTCTGTCTACCGTATCCATTGACTGTCTGTCTACCGTATCCATTGACTGTCTGTCTGCCCTATCCATTGACTGTCTGTCTACCGTATCCATTGACTGTCTGTCTACCGTATCCATTGACTGTCTGTCTACCCTATCCATTGACTGTCTGTCTGCCCTATCCATTGACTGCATGTCTGCCCTATCAATTGATTGTCTGTCTGCCCTATCCATTGACTGTCTGTCTGCCCTATCCATTGACTGTCTGTCTGCCCTATCCATTGACTGTCTGTCTGCCCTATCCATTGACTGTCTGTCTACCCAATCCATTGACTGTCTGTCTGCCCTATCCATTGACTGTCTGTCTGCCCTATCCATTGACTGTCTGTCTGCCCTATCCATTGACTGTCTGTCTACCGTATCCATTGACTGTCTGTCTACCGTATCCATTGACTGTCTGTCTGCCCTATTCATTGACTGCCTTTCTGCCCTATCCAGTGACTGCCTTTCTGCCCTATTCATTGACTGTCTGTCTGCCCTATCCATTGACTGTCTGTCTGCCCTATCCATTGACTGCCTGTCTGCCCTATCCATTGGCTGCCTGTCTGCCCTATCCATTGACTGTCTGTCTACCCTATCCATTGACTGTCTGTCTACCCTATCCATTGACTGTCTGTCTACCCTATCCATTGACTGTCTGTCTGCCCTATCCATTGACTGTCTGTCTGCCCTATCCATTGACTGTCTGTCTGCCCTATCCATTGACTGTCTGTCTGCCCTATCCAGTGACTGCCTTTCTGCCCTATCCATTGACTGTCTGTCTGCCATATCCATTGACTGTCTGTCTGCCCTATCCATTGACTGTCTTTCTGCCCTATCCATTGACTGTCTGTCTGCCCTATCCATTGACTGTCTGTCTGCCCTATCCATTGACTGTCTGTCTACCCTATCCATTGACTGCCTGTCTACCGTATCCATTGACTGTCTGTCTGCCCTATCCATTGACTGTCTGTCTACCCTATCCATTGACTGTATGTCTGCCCTATCCATTGACTGTCTGTCTGCCCTATCCATTGACTGTCTGTCTGCCCTATCCATTGACTGCCTGTCTGTCCTATCCATTGGCTGCCTGTCTGCCCTATCCATTGACTGTCTGTCTACCCTATCCATTGACTGTCTGTCTACCCTATCCATTGACTGTCTGTCTGCCCTATCCATTGACTGTCTGTCTGCCCTATCCATTGACTGTCTGTCTACCCTATCCATTGACTGTCTGTCTACCCTATCCATTGACTGTCTGTCTGCCCTATCCATTGACTGTCTGTCTGCCCTATCCATTGACTGTCTGTCTGCCCTATCCATTGACTGTCTGTCTACCGTATCCATTGACTGTCTGTCTACCGTATCCATTGACTGTCTGTCTGCCCTATCCATTGACTGCCTTTCTGCCCTATCCAGTGACTGCCTTTCTGCCCTATCCATTGACTGTCTGTCTGCCCTATCCATTGACTGTCTGTCTACCCTATCCATTGACTGTCTGTCTGCCCTATCCATTGACTGCCTGTCTGCCCTATCCATTGACTGTCTGTCTGCCTTATCCATTGACTGTCTGTCTACCCTATCCATTGACTGCCTGTCTACCGTATCCATTGACTGTCTGTCTGCCCTATCCATTGACTGTCTGTCTACCCTATCCATTGACTGTATGTCTGCCCTATCCATTGACTGTCTGTCTGCCCTATCCATTGACTGTCTGTCTGCCCTATCCATTGACTGCCTGTCTGTCCTATCCATTGGCTGCCTGTCTGCCCTATCCATTGACTGTCTGTCTACCCTATCCATTGACTGTCTGTCTACCCTATCCATTGACTGTCTGTCTGCCCTATCCATTGACTGTCTGTCTGCCCTATCCATTGACTGTCTGTCTACCCTATCCATTGACTGTCTGTCTACCCTATCCATTGACTGTCTGTCTGCCCTATCCATTGACTGTCTGTCTGCCCTATCCATTGACTGTCTGTCTGCCCTATCCATTGACTGTCTGTCTACCGTATCCATTGACTGTCTGTCTACCGTATCCATTGACTGTCTGTCTGCCCTATCCATTGACTGCCTTTCTGCCCTATCCAGTGACTGCCTTTCTGCCCTATCCATTGACTGTCTGTCTGCCCTATCCATTGACTGTCTGTCTACCCTATCCATTGACTGTCTGTCTGCCCTATCCATTGACTGCCTGTCTGCCCTATCCATTGACTGTCTGTCTGCCTTATCCATTGACTGTCTGTCTACCCTATCCATTGACTGTCTGTCTACCCTATCCATTGACTGTCTGTCTGCCCTATCCATTGACTGTCTGTCTGCCCTATCCATTGACTGTCTGTCTGCCCTATCCATTGACTGTCTGTCTGCCCTATCCATTGACTGTCTGTCTGCCCTATCCAGTGACTGCCTTTCTGCCCTATCCATTGACTGTCTGTCTGCCCTATCCATTGACTGTCTGTCTGCCCTATCCATTGACTGTCTTTCTGCCCTATCCATTGACTGTCTGTCTGCCCTATCCATTGACTGTCTGTCTGCCCTATCCATTGACTGTCTGTCTACCCTATCCATTGACTGCCTGTCTGCCCTATCCATTGACTGTCTGTCTGCCCTATCCATTGACTGTCTGTCTACCCTATCCATTGACTGTATGTCTGCCCTATCCATTGACTGTCTGTCTGCCCTATCCATTGACTTCCTGTCTGCCCTATCCATTGACTGCCTGTCTGTCCTATCCATTGGCTGCCTGTCTGCCCTATCCATTGACTGTCTGTCTACCCTATCCATTGACTGTCTGTCTACCGTATCCATTGACTGTCTGTCTACCCTATCCATTGACTGTCTGTCTGCCCTATCCATTGACTGTCTGTCTACCCTATCCATTGACTGTCTGTCTGCCCTATCCATTGACTGTCTGTCTGCCCTATCCATTGACTGTCTGTCTGCCCTATCCAGTGACTGCCTTTCTGCCCTATCCATTGACTGTCTGTCTGCCCTATCCATTGACTGTCTGTCTGCCCTATCCATTGACTGTCTTTCTGCCCTATCCATTGACTGTCTGTCTGCCCTATCCATTGACTGTCTGTCTGCCCTATCCATTGACTGTCTGTCTGCCCTATCCATTGACTGCCTTTCTGCCCTATCCAGTGACTGCCTTTCTGCCCTATCCATTGACTGTCTGTCTGCCCTATCATTTGACTGTCTGTCTGCCCTATCCATTGACTGTCTGTCTACCCTATCCATTGACTGCCTGTCTGCCCTATCCATTGACTGTCTTTCTGCCCTATCCATTGACTGCCTTTCTGCCCTATCCATTGACTGTCTGTCTACCCTATCCATTGACTGTCTGTCTGCCCTATCCATTGACAGTCTGTCTACCCTATCCATTGACTGTCTGTCTACCGTATCCATTGACTGTCTGTCTGCCCTATCCATTGACTGTCTGTCTACCCTATCCATTGACTGTCTGTCTACCCTATCCATTGACTGTCTGTCTGCCCTATCCATTGACTGTCTGTCTGCCCTATCCATTGACTGTCTGTCTGCCCTATCCATTGACTGTCTGTCTACCGTATCCATTGACTGTCTGTCTACCGTATCCATTGACTGTCTGTCTGCCCTATCCATTGACTGCCTTTCTGCCCTATCCAGTGACTGCCTTTCTGCCCTATCCATTGACTGTCTGTCTGCCCTATCCATTGACTGTCTGTCTGCCCTATCCATTGACTGCCTTTCTGCCCTATCCATTGACTGCCTGTCTGCCCTATCCATTGATTGTCTGTCTGCCATCCTATCTATTCTTACCTTGCTTTCAACATCAGCGTGACCCGGGACGAATAAGAAGGTACAACTGAAGATCTTTGGCTGCAGCCATTGCCAGCAGATGGAGCCAGTATGAAGCTCTCAACTCATTCATCCTACAGACGTCAGTATAATTGTGTAACCTTAACCAAGTAAAGACCCTTGCCACGGCCATGACCTCAATCGTCATACAATCTTCATGATTATTTCTGATACTGGAACCAAGAGAACCACACAAGTCTATATAAAGTACTCTTTGTAAAGATACATATTGAGAAGAAATATGAGCTACACAATCTCAATTACTACTCTACATCAATGTTTGGTAACCTTTTCCTGCTGTGGCCCATTTCGACTCTGTGTTGTGTGTGTGTGTGTGTGTGTGTGTGTGTGTGTGTGTGTGTGTGTGTGTGTGTGTGTGTGTGTGTGTGTGTGTGTGTGTGTGTGTGTGTGTGTGTGTGTGTGTGTGTGTGTGTGTGTGTGTGTGGTGTGTGTGTGTGTGTGTGTGTGTGTGTGTGTGTGTGTGTGTGTGTGTGTGTGTGTGTGTGTGTGTGTGTGTGTGTGTGTGTGTGTGTGTGTGTGTGTGTGTGTGTGTGTGTGTGTGTGTGTGTGTGTGTGCCCCTCCTCCTCCGTGAAAGTAAAAAAGATAATAAATAAATGTTTTCGATTTTCACCTCTCTCATGTCAAACGTCAAGAAGATGTTAAGAAATTACATACTAGACCCCAAAATGGACTGATAACAGCTCCGGTTTTTAAAACTGTTTTGAAGTTCGCATATGAGTAAAGAGAAGAGGACGCTAGGTTGGGCAGTGGTCTCGAGTGAAGGAGGATGAGGGAGAGAGAGAGAGAGAGAGAGAGAGAGAGAGAGAGAGAGAAGTAGGAAAGCAAAATAAATTTGCCGTAGAGATCAAAGGCTGTCGAACATGTCTGGTCACTCGTGAAGTCCACTCAATACTTGTGTATAAGGCGCTGTTAATGAGAGAATTAACTCTCATTAAAGTGGAAACATGTGATACCTAAGAGTTGTTTTCATCTGCCTCCATGTGTATGGCTCTCTAGTCTCGTGTCCTCCCGCTCCTCCCCTCTTCTCCCCCAATTATTCCATTTTTAACTTTGACCCCCTGGAATATCCTATGGCCAGCAGGGGACCATACCGCCCCCAGTTGAAAAACACAACAAAACAGGAGCGGATGAATTGAAATATGAGTGGCGAAACACCAATAAAAACACAAATATCAGCACTTTTGCTGTGGTTAATCGATGTGGAACTGAATAAAAATACAAACACAGAAAATAGAAATCGTTAACGCTTCTAAGGGATTAGAGTAGAGAAAAGACCTTGGTCTTGACAACTAAATATGGAACTACAGCCCCAATGTTGGCTTGCTGTACTTTCTTCCCAAACTGGCAGACAACAGTGCTGCAGTGAAGACACATGAATAATTGTAACATGAAGCCAGACCTCACTGTCTGGCGAGCAGTAATTGGGGAAAAACTACTCACTGTCTCGCGAGCAGTAATTGGGGAAAAACTACTCACTGTCTCGCGAGCAGTAATTGGGGAAAAACTACTCACTGTCTCGAGAGCAGTAAAAGGGGAAAAACTACTCACTGTCTCGAGAGCAGTAATTGGGGAAGAACTACTCACTGTCTCGCGAGCAGTAATTGGGGAAAAACTACTCACTGTCTCGAGAGCAGTAATTGGGGAAAAACTATTCACTGTCTCGCGAGCAGTAATTGGGGAAAAACTACTCAGTCTCACGAGCAGTAATTGGGGAAAAACTACTCACTGTCTCGCGAGCAGTAATTGGGGAAAAACTACTCACTGTCTCGCGAGCAGTAATTGGGGAAAAAACTGCTCACTGTCTCACGAGCAGTAGTTGGGGAAAAACTACTCACTGTCAACTGTTATCCAAGTTTTTTTAGGATATCCAGACATACACAGTTCAGATCAGTAGACCCCAACCTAAAGAGTGTACAAGCAACCTTCAAACCAAAAGACAGCGCATAAAGAAAAGTGTATAAGCAATCTTCAAACCAAAAGACAGCGCATAAAGAAAAGTGTATAAGCAATCTTCAAACCAAAAGACAGCGCATAAAGAAAAGTGTACAAGCAATCTTCAAACCAAAAGACAGCGCAAAAAAAGTGTACAAGCAGCCTTCAAATCAAATTGCAACCAAAAGACAACGCATAAAGAAAAGTGTACAAGCTACCTTCAAACCAAATTGCAACCAAAAGACAACGCATAAAGAAAAGTGTACAAGCAGCCTTCGACATTTTACCATTAAAAGGGGAAAAAAACGTAAAGCAATCTTGTGGGAAAAAAAGAAGAACGAGGCAAAAAATTCACTACCCAATAGGCTATAACAAATAACAATATATGCTGAATGTGCAGACAGATAAGAATGGTTCAATCAAAGTATGACTGGAAATAGAAGCCATAGAGAAGAAACAAGAATTAAGAAGTATTCATACAGAAGTAAAGAAAAGGGCCTGTAAGAGTAAAAAAAAAGTCACAAAGAAATAATATTTAAGGCGCATGCGTACAGAAATAAAGTGAATGACCAATACAATATTTTATACGTTCTAAAGGATAGATATATTGTAAGCAAAAAAAAAAAATAAATAAAAAAAGAAATGTTAACAGACTAAATAAATCAACAATGAAAATCCAATCAAGTATCTTACCTGCTAGGGCATGAGATAGTTTCTCTCCGTATATGTATTCAGCTTGGTTGCTGACTCTGTCTCTTGTTTTGATAGTGCAGGTTGTCATAGACTGACTTGTCTGTCTTTTGATATAACTTGTTCATGTTAGTCTTGGTCGGTCTTTGTTTCTTTTACCTTGTATTTTCCATTGCAAGATTACATTTAATAAGCTGTTGTGTCTTTGAACATGCTCCAAGAATCTCATTTGTCTTGTTTGAATTGTGATTAGTAGTTATCTTTTCATTTGTTGTTTTTTTTTTAAGACTTTCACCTTTGTTTTCTTTTCTTTCAATCTAATTCTTCCGATACTTAACAGTATTACCTTATCTAAGAAGACTGGCGATGTCAAATGTTGCAATTCTAGAGCAATAAGTTTGATGAATCACAATCTTGCTAGACCCTTTTGCGAGAAAGAATCCAGAATAAATTAATTTAGATATAGAAGAAGAGTAGAATGAATTTATGAAGAACTTATTTTGTAGATTGCATGAAAGTTGTTGAAAACGTGCAACATAAACGGCATGTAGAATATGTAGAATGTCTGAAAGACATACATCATGGTGATCCTGCCATAAATAAGATATGAAACTTCTACTTGGAACAGAAAGCTTTCTTTGATATCTATAATCAACGTCTTACAGGAACAGTCTCAGTCTGCACACCCTCCAAGTAATGCTGGGACTAGCGGTCGAGTGGATGTGGGGATGTCCCGATTGCAATGAAACTGTTTCCATTCGAATAGTCCAAAGATATGAACAGAAAGAGCCCTGTACATCCTGAAATAGGGAGAGGAATCAGACTGGGCTGCTTTCTTTGTCCCATGCTCGTTCAGTCTTCACATTGAGCAAATCCTTAAAGACATCATGGAAATGCCAAACATCATAATGATAAGGATGCATAATTAATAATCTAAGATATGATGATAATAGTCTCATTCTTGTTTAGTTCTCACCGGTTAGGTGGGCATGTATGTGTTGTGTTCATATAATGCCGTGATATCTGCACCTTTAGGCCCGACACATCACTCTTTCGTTATATGTAGATCAGCTGAACAATGTTATTTGAGTTATTTGAGTTATTTGCGGGTCATCATCATTGCACTCCGAACATGTCCATAGGTGCTCAGATCCCCTCCTCAGCAATTCCCTCAGTGTCCAGCGACTGACGACTCCAGTTCTATGTTGGTTGATAAGTCTTCTTACACGGCCACCAAGTTTCTCATTTCTGGCTGTGCCCAACTTAACTCCCATTTCCATCATCCGAAGAAGTGACGTTGATCTGTGTTTGTCGAAGTCCTGTGCTCTTCCAACATCTCGAAGGGCATTGATGATGTCCGCCCGATCCATCGGTTGCCCGTCCTCAACGACAGCGCAGCTAGCCAACCTGTCCGCTCTCTCATTTCCCGTACTCCCGCATGTCCAGGGACATAGACAAAGGTGACCTTACGTATTTTGGATTTCTGCAACGACTCTACCCATTGCATGCGTACATAGCCCGCCTCCACTTTTTTATCATGCTCATCGAATCACTCAGTATACATGCGTGGGTGTAGTCTTGTGACTCTAACCATTTGAATGCCTTGGTCACTGCCATCACCTCCATTGTCATGCTACTCGTGGTCATGGCGTATGCACCACTGTCTTCCTTGGCTATTCTGCCTGCTGAGCGTGCTGTAAATGCCCATGCACTTCTTTCGTGTCGTCTTACAGATCCGTCTGTATAGATGACTGCATCTTTCTCATCGGTATTATCGCAGATGAGACCGTTGACCTCAGCATTAACCACGACCGGGTTCTGTTCCCTACTTTTCCTGTCGAGTGTGACAATACATGAGAAAGTTCCCTTGAATGACGTAGGCACCGGTATCCACTCCTCACCAACGCTGATATTGGTAAGCCCACAGACCTGTTTGATGACATCTTCTGCCCGGCCCACCCATGATTTGCCTCTTTTTAGCCTGGTACCTTTCTCTGTGTTGAGCACGTGGTGCAATGGATGCTCTGTATTTGTACTAATCTTCAGGTATGCTCGTGCTCTCCAGATCTTAATTCTGTCATCCATGCTAACAATGTTTGCCTGGGCAGCGGCCAAGTTGGCATACTCTCTTTTACTTTTAACTGCCGAGAGTTCTTTAACGTGCACGAGTACACAAGGGAACTCCTGCCTCTCGCTGTTATCAGAAAGGGCTAGATATCTTATCTACTACCACAAAGAGGAGAGTAAAGCCTCTCACCGCCTATATCGGTATTTGAAACCAGGACCTTTCTGTTCAGAGGTCAAAGGCACATCCCTAGACCATCCAGTCCCCATGAAGTCGGGTTCGATCCCGATCAACTTCTAAATGTATCCAGCCTTAAACAGGTAGCAGGAGTCTTTTAGGGAAAGGTAAGTGGTCCAGCGTAGTGCTGGACACTTTACCCAAACTAATGATCAGCAAATATGAAAAGTGACGTCGTATTCCACATACGCCACGCGACTGGGTCTTATTTTGTTGCCTTGACATAAACTCCAACTGGTCACAATTTGTTAAAAATCTGTAGACAAAATTCCCATACAAAATGGTTTGGGACAGGCAGTTATTCAAAGCCAGGACAGCACTGCGACTAGCGTGTCCCTTATTAAACATTAGCTTCTTAACTGTTATTGATTGGGTGGTGAGACGAGCATCGTGGGGCATTCCTGAAAGAGAACGAGGGACAATGTTCTCACTGTTGGAATATGCAGATGCTATTCCTTGTAGCCCATTCATGAATACACATTAATAAAAAGAAACAGAAATAAATCATCATCATCATCATCACCAAGTATTGTTCCTGCTAGCTTTGATGACCCTGTTTCTCCACAATATTCTATCTCTTCACTTCTTTATCATTTATGTTGTTAATTTCCTATAAAACCATTGTTTCAAGTTGGGGAGGGGGGAGGGGTGGGGGAATATTTGAATTAAAGCT